>CM070737.1:9690829-10010829 GCA_036346245.1 Bonia amplexicaulis
GGCTAACGTTCAAGCCGTGTTCGCCTCAAATACAAACACACAAGTCTATCTCTTCAAATCAAGGAACTCAAAACCCTTCGTAACATGAGTTTTACCGTATCCCTAAACCTTCTCGTTACGGATGAAGTGTGACGAGCCGCGTTATTATCGTGGGGTAAAAACGCTAGTCAACGGATTATTATTCGTTTTAGCCGGTAGAACATCGCTCTAACGAATAATAAGCCATCAGATTGTTGCAGCAGAACAATAATTAGAGACAATACAATATTATAAGAATATCGCCACGCAGGGCTATATTTTATTACAACGCCTCAAGGGCTTGAATATCATAATCTTTAGACTGAAAATATCCTCAAGGGCTTGAATATCATAATCTTTAGACTGAAAATATTCTAACTACTTTCTATTCAATCATTTGGACTTCCCAAGCGTCGGGCGATTGGAGCTTGTTGCCCAATGGCTTACGGACAGCTTTCTTGTCGCGCGACCATTGAGCGATGGGTTCCAGTTGTCCGACAGTTAGGCGACTGGAGCCTATTTCTATAAAAAAAATTTGCACGGGTATATTTATGTTATTTCAAATAAAAATAGATTATTCATAAAAAAAATTCTCAAATTGAACTTGCTCAATTTTTGACACGAGCTTAGATGAGTTTAGCTTGGTTGGTCCAAATTCGACTAATTTACAGCCCTAAGTACAGTACCTCACCATCTCTGTTTACTTCCCCCCTTGCCTCATCCTCTATTCTCTCTCTGTCCACGCATCACCACATGACATCGATCCCCTGCTCTCTCTCTCTCTCCAATCTCCATGCATCACCACTCCCAGCGGCGGCGGTGTCCGCGGGCGAGGCGCAATGGCGCCGACTTGGGCAAGCTAGAGCCACGACGTGCTAGAGCGAGCCTCGATTCCTCCCCTCCTCTCTCCATGCCGAGCGCGATGCTGGTTGATTCGCTGCCTCTGAAAGTGAGCTCTATGCCGAGCCGACCGTGCGGCGGTTGGGAGAGGCTGATGCGACAGTGCGAGCGACTGGGGACTGCGTGTGACGGCGGGAGGGCACAGCTGCGGAGAGCAGCGTGGCATGCTCCGCAGCTCCGGCGACCTCCGGGCCGCCTCCTCCCTGTTCTCCCTGCTGTCACGGCTACAGGTGATCTGGCCACCGGAAAACAGGAGCGCGCGCGAGCAAGAAAATTGCGATTTTGGCATGTTTAGATCGAGTATACCAGAAACTAGTTTTGTGAAAAACCACATCGACTTGATTTTGTGAAAAGACGGAAAACTGGGCTTACGGGAAACCCGTTTTTTGTTATTCAAACAGGGTTTTCTAAAATCATGCTAAAACCGTATTTGTAAAAATCGGTTTTCAAACAACGTCTGGTCCAAACAACCCCTTAGATGCTCATTTGAGTGTAGTGAAACTTGACTATATACGTAGAAGCGTATCGGGTGAGAACTTACGTTGAAATAGGATACTGCATGCGGGCCTTTATCTGAGCTGTCTGATCTGTGAGAAAAAAAATACATATGTTAAAATTACAGGGACATAATCACAAGTGCAAGCTTCAACGCAATCAGCGTTCCTTGAAAATTTTTTTTTGGGGGGTGGAAAAAATGTACTAAACGTCCCTAAACTTCTACCAAATTGTCGCTTAGGTCCCTGTAACTTGAAGATTAGCTTGGCAGATCCTTGAACTTGTAAATTTGTGTCACTTCTGCTTTGGCTTAACTAAATATTCTGATTTGATGGTGAAATAAACATTATACAATTTGAATCGTTATATGATCCCAAACTGAAGCCTTCAATATTTCCCGAAGAGATTAGTATCAATTTGGCACCTCCATCCAACTGCCGCCTCAGTTAAGCTAATTTAGTCACAGCACCTCCAAACTTCCATGCCATCCAAATGATCTGCGTTATTAGTTTCACATCCCTTTTTCACTATCTCATTAGCAAATTCAAAGGTTATGCTGACCTAACTAGCACAAAATCGCAAGTATAAACTGACACAAATTAATTGCATTCAGGGACTTGCCAACAAGCTATATTTCAAATTCAGAGACCTACACTTGAGAACATGATTGAGGGCCTCTAGTGCAACTTTCTCTTAAGATAGGCTCTTTTTTAATTATTACACAACTTTCAATTAGCCTACCACAAAACTAGATTACTCTTTAGTTAAAATTAAATTAACACATTGCCCTTGACCCCACACATTGCCACGTACCTCTCTCTTACTGCAATCATCGAGAGCTAGTTAACTGCGCGGACTCATTCACCGTAGTCACTCACCCTTCAACTCGCTGACCATACCAATTAATTAAGCTCTTCGCCGACGCCCTGCCATATATATTTTTGCTGGCAGTTGACCCGTGCGGCCGTGAACCTCCGTTGCCAATTTAATTTGCATGCGATAAATTCATAAACGCCCCCTTTAGGTCACCTGCCTTTTTAATTTGCCCCCTATATCTCATTTTTATTTACTTTGTCCCTCGTAAGTTAAATTGGCCTACAAATGCCCCCCGCCCCCTAGATAGCATGTTCGCACTATTTTCTCGTGTTTTAGTTATCTTTGGTACTTATTTAAATAATTTCAATACTTGTTTCAATGATTCGGGTGGTTTTGATATTTGTAATACAAGGCTTTAGCATTGAAATATTAGTAACGAACTAGTGTATTATAAGTATAAAAAACATCTAAATAATTGAAATGCGCATTAGCATCATTGAAAAAGTATTGACACCACTGAACAAGTACCCAAGACAATGAAAACATGAGAAACAGTGCTAACATGCGGCTTGGAGGTTATTTGCACGTTAACTTAACTTATGGGAGGCAAAGTAAATGATAATTAGATGTTGGGGGATAAATTGACAAAGTAGGTGACATATAAATTTTTCCCATTTAATTTGCTCCATGTACATAGACTTTTGGGGTTGGTGGAAGCACTATTGTTCTCTGAAATAGATTGTACTCAATGCTGAAGAGTACAAATGCATGGAAGCGTTCAAGGTTGATCTCTATGACTTGGTATCTACATAGCACAGATAGCATAACAAGATTAATCTGTACTTGCATAACAAGAAGAAGAGAATATAAAAGTACCAAAAACCTACATATATACTGTATCAGGATTCAGCAACAGAACAGATTAACTAGCTTAGTCCCTAGTCCCTACCAATAGACTGACATGTCCAATCGATCGAAAGATCCTCTCATGGGCATGGCATGTAGCTAGACAGGAGGTATCTTATCCTCGCCCATGCCACCTTCCTTTCCATACTCATATATCTGCAAAGCTCAAACAGTCAAAACCCTAACCATTGTTGAGTCCATGACACACTCTGACAAGTTCATGGTCCATCGATCTTTTACAGCCAGTACGGGCGGACAAAGAGGAATGATAATTCAATTTGGTGGCTAGTCCATGACAAGAGAGCACACTACGCAGGCAGAGAGTAAAGACAAATGCTGCCCTCACATGATCGCCGCAGGCTGTGTATAATCCTCACCTCTCTGACACAGTCCTGTGCTGTGCGCATATACATGCATATATACAGCCGACATCAACGCCCTGCAAATCCTCCCTTCCAATCATTCCAAGGAAGCAATCTCTGCCATGGTCATCTCCCAATCATGCGGGCAGCATTATTTTATGTGCAGTGAAGTGTCAAAAGTCAGGCAGTTAAAAAAAGACGCACTTCTGACTAGACAAACAAGTACGTGAACCACTCATGTACCACATTCCTATCATATCCTGATAAGAACTGAATGGAGTAAAGTAATTGACTGTCACATCGATGATCAAGGGGAGGTTATTATATGCAACTCATTAGGAATTACAAATTACCTATCCTGAATTCTTGATCATACTAGTTAAGAAAGAAGGTATGATCTGTGGACTAATTAAGGAGGGTACAGTGGTCTACATTGGTCGTTTCCTCAGAATTAACTGTGAACCAACAGATAGACACAGAGAGAGAGAGAGAGAGAGAGAGAGAGAGAGAGAGAGAGAGAGAGAGAGCGCTACATGGTGGTACCATTGGGATCAGAATGTGCACAGCCATGCACGCGTGCATGCACTGTGGACGCTTGTTTCAACCGTCACTTGAATCCAGCGCTACTGTAATCCCTACCCGACGAGTCGGGGATCGGGTTCCAATCCCAGATCTTGTCGGAGATGGTGGCCAGAGACATCGGTAGCGTCCCGAGCGCCATCGGCTGCGACGACGGCGTTGGCAGGGGAAGGAAGTGGCCGTGGCTGCCGGCCGGGCTAAAGTAGGACGGCTGGGCGCCGTGGCCCACCAGTGTGCTCAGTTCGTCAATGGACGCGGCGGAGCTGCCCATGGAGGCCGCGTTCACCAGGTTGAGCAGCGAGTACGTGGAGGTGAAGGCGTTCGTGTTCTTGGAGTACTGCTGGTACAATAATTCCGCGGTTCCCTCTTGCTGATCGCCGGCCGCCGCGCTGGGGCTCGCAGCAGACTGCAGGTAGCCGTCGCACGGCTTTGCGGCGGCTAGCTGCCATGGCGCCGCCGCCTTGTGTGCCCGGGCGTGATCCGTGATGGCGGGCGGCGACGTGCACTCGCCCTTGAGAAGGTGGTGAAGCTTGGACGGAGTTGGTGGCGGCGTGGGCGTGGATGACGACGACCCTTGTTTGTTGTCCTGTGGCGCCGCGGCGGCGCGGGAGTGGGTCGAGCGCGCCGAGGAGAGATGGCCGCGGCCGTTGTCGATGCCGGAGCGCTTGTACACGCGGCAGAGAGATATTTCAGTCTGCAAATTCATGGACGTGAGGAGATGCGTTGCTGATTAATCAGATTTATTGAGTGCAACCAAGAAAGCAAACATGGCATACGAACAATTGGGGGATGCATGGGTCTCCCCAGATATTTAGTTCAGATCTGGCTAATTACATAAGCAAAGTCACAATTCCGGTCAAAAAGATTGTGTAATCTAGGATTCTAGGTTAGTATGTTCAGGATAGTACATAGGGAGAGGCCGGAGAGCTACAAGCTAATCGAGTAAGTTCTAGGCGTATTCATGGCAGGAATAGTACCAAAGAGCAAGAGAAAGAAGAAACCCTAGCTAATTAACTTGTAGATCTGAAAAGGCGCATGCACCGTTCATTGGAAAACCATGAGGCCAACTAAAAGCACAAAGGGCAAAACTAGATCGACTAAAATCAAAATCTGACAACAAAGAACTACGAACAGGTTCCAAACAAACCCACAAACCCTAGTTCTTGGCTTCTAAATTACCTGCAAATTAGATCGTTGCTTGTGCAAATGGAAGGATCATGGTGTGACGACAGAATATGGGTACCTTGTGGTAGCGGTAGCGGTCGGTGTCCGCGGGCGGGAGGCGGTACTCGTTCATGATCCAGTTGCTGCGGACGCCCTTGGGCGCCTTGCCGGAGTAGAACACGAGCGTCTTCTTGAGCCCTGTCGGTCGGTTGTTCTCCGCCCGGACCATCCGGTCGGCGCCTGTCGCCTTCCAGTACCCCGACGCCGTCACCCGGTTCGGCCGGTCCCCGTTCCGGTACTTGCGGTCCCTCGGCACGTAGAAGAACCACTCCTTCTCCCCAATCGCGGCCATTGCTGAAAACACAAAGGAAATTAAACCCACAAACACAGAGATGTCACTCACCACTGCAGAAAAGAAAATCAAGAAGGAGCTTGGAGAGAGAGAGAGAGAGAGAGGACGAGCTAGCAATTCTCTTGAGACGGACCTGGGAGCTCCCAGGGGTCGTAGCGGTAGAGGTCGAGGAAGGTGATAAGCTCGACGTTGAAGCGCTTGCCCTCCACCTTCCGCCGGAGGTAGAACTCGATGAGCTCCTCCTCCGTAGGGTGAAACCGGAACCCCGGCATCACCAGGTCGTCCTCGTGCGCGTCGCCGCCGCCCTCCCCCGCCTTATTGCCTCCTCCTGCTGCTGCTGCCACAGCGGCGCCATGGCCGTTCTCGTAGTATCTGCTCATGCCTGCTGCTTCTGCGTCGTCGTCGTCGTCCTCCTCCTCCTCCTCCGCAAAGCTTGCTAGGAGAGGCTCTAGCTAGGTGAGTAGCACGAGCAAGTTTAAGTGGCTGCTTCCTCTCGGAAAGGAGCCCGGGGTAGTGCAAGTGGGGAGAGGAGGAAAGGATAAGAGGTTAGTGTTTGGGACAATATATATCGATCAAAAAGCAAAGCATTAATAGATCGTATTGCTGGTGTGTTTATTAACCGAGTGATTGCTACTCTTCTTTCTAACCACTAGTCTACGCTCTACATACGCACGCAATGCGACGAGCAAGCCTGACGGCACCACGCATGCAGCACACCACATCACACACCGACACGAGAGGTGCATAAGATAAGAAATTATGAGTCACAGACGGAGCAGGGGAGGGGCCTACGATGACGCTAGAAAAAAAGTTGAAGCTCGTGAGCTACTCGATCTCGGCTTATTGTAGGCTTAATTTAAGCTTGATTTGAAGCTTAATTTCGAGCTTACGAGCTTCCCCGAGCCGAGCTCAATAGTTCAGGAGCCTCGATTCGAGCTTAAATAGTGATACATATTAACTCTTACCGAGCTTAGTCGAACCGAACTTAAGTTCAAGTTTTTTTATTGTTAAAAATTAGTGTATGTTTGAATTATTTTGACTGTTATCGAGCTTACTCGAGTCGAGCTCGAACTCAAACTTTTCTTATTATTGAAAATTAATGCATAATAAATTATTTTAATTGTTATTGAGTTTCAATGAGCCAAGCTCGAACCTACTCGAGCTTAGGCCGAGCCGAGCTCGAGCCTAGGTCTAGGATCGGACCCCAATTTGAGCTAGGCTCGAGTTTCTACCGAGCTCAAGCGCGTCTCATTTATAGCCCTACCTACGATCGAGCGGTAGAGGAAGGAAAGCGATAGAGGAGCCGAGTTAAACAGGGGAAAGGGACATCTCAGGAAGTGTAGGATCGATTACTACAATCAGAGTGGGGTGAATGATTCTTGCCACCTTTTTGAAGTTTTCAGACGATTGATGATATTTTTTACTATTCGGAAACCAATCGTCTGATTAGATGCCCAGCGTACGATCACTTGATCAACCGTTCTAATCGACCCGATCGCTTTCCTCGTCGTTGTATGATCCAAACCACCAGCAATCACCAATGTACTTTACACAAATCAAGAACCAGATGGATTCAAGACTAATTTTATTGCTGGAATTTTGTGAAATTACAAAGTGCCCTCTCAAGCACCTCTAAAAACCTTCTCGATGAAAGCCTTACCAGAACTACACCAAAAAACTTCCTCAAAAGCTACACATTAGCCTTCCTTACTTTTATAAGCTCATATCCAAACCATGTCCACCTCAAACATGAACACCAAACTCTATCTCTTTCAAAAATCAAGAGATCAGAAATCCTTCCAAATATGTGTTTCAACCAATCTCTAACCCTTCTCATTATGGACTCCTTTCATAACGTTTCTAATCTCATCCCATGACGAAATCTCCAGGAACGCACCTCATGTATCTTCATCACATCATCATCAACCTCCGTATCAAAGCCTCTTGGACCGCACTGCCCATAGTTTCTTCACGAATCATCACCTTTTGATCTCATGTGCTCCATCATGAGCCCAGCCACCTCGCGTGACATTCTCGACCGCCTGGACCTCAAACTTTCCTATCCTAGTCCCGACTCTCCTCGTCACCAACCATAATTGTCTCCTCGCCCACCTGCATATGCAAAGACCAAGAATATTTTCCGGCATATGTTCTTCATAACTTAACCGACATCACACACACACACACACACTCAAACCACACCCTCGCCTATTCATAGACAAAAACCAAACATTCCACGACCATCAACCAGGTCATCCACGATTATACATCCTATCGCTATCTAGTAATCAACCTTAGATCACACATTACAATCGCTAGCTCAACAAGTACTAGAAAAACAACAAGTACTCGGGAATTACCATCGTTCCACTCAAAACACTCAGGAAAACATCTGTATCACTACCGACCACAGAACCACCGAGTATCGATCGATATCGCTAAAGCACCAGATCGCTAAGTCTACGACTACCTATCTCCAATCATTCGTTGCACCATCAATCACCAAATACCACACATACTATAGTACCAACGCACCAACCATAAATCTCCGACACCTGATCGCTAACCACGATAGCGAAAACCATGTCTATCAAGTATCGAGTCCTTCCGACTACCAAGTATTACGATCAACTGCCTTTGCTAGTCATACCGCAAGCCAAACATGAGTACTCGAAGATAGTAAGAATTAAAGCACTCGTACCGACTATAAAGTCTACGAGTACAGACCGTGAAGCCTACGACGATCAAGCACAAAGTCTTCGACTTCCAACCCCAAAGTCTATGACTACCGATCATAAAGTCTAAGACCACTGATCAGAAAAGTCTACGACTACCGACCAGTAAAATCTATGAAAATCGAGTACAACTAGTAAAGTCAACAACTATCGACTGGTTGTTGTAGCTACGACCATAGACAAGGAATTGTAACTACGATCATGGAAAAGTATTGTAGCTATGCCAATTCGTTGGTCGAGATCGAAGCTTATCGATTACCTGGCGTGGTCGAAAGGGTCGTAGCCAAAGCCGGATGTGGTTGTTGTCAGACATGGTCGAAGTCGTGGTCGAATCAACATGGTCAACGCTGGATGTGGTCGAAGTCTGCTGGCCGGACAAAATCATTCGAACCACTAAGCACAAAGCCGTTCGATCCTCCGATGCTACTGGGACATCGTCCGATACTCCAATTCCACTTGAGTATCATCCGATACTCCGTTGCTACTCGATAGTCGTCCGATACCACTCGGACCCGATCGGACTAGTCCAAAACTATTCGAAGCAGACCAAAATCACTCGGACTCAAATCCTTCAACTACGATCAAACAAAACTTTCACAAACGTAAATTTTGAAGTAAATCAAATATCGATTATTCATCGTCACTAAACGAAAACCATCTACATAATCTAACAGGAAGAATATAGCTATGGGCGGTTGCCGCTAGCTAGCTTGCATCTCTGCGTCTGCGTACGTCCGAGTGATGGATGGACGTACTGCATTTCCATTCTTTTCATTAATGTGGTCTTCTGTGATCTTGATGATTTCCTGGCCTATAGTCTTGTCATACGGAGTAAGTACGATGGAAATTAAAACTAAAAAGAAGATAGAAGAAATAAACTAAGGCAATGCGTATATGCTGAGCTTCTGTTCTTCTTTCATGTGACAGGGACATCTTTTCTTTGAGTGGCTGCTAACCTGGTGATGCGTACAGATCTCTGTGTGGTTCTCTTGGATTCCCCCTTCGATTTGCACGCTCGTGGCGGCCGGCGTGTGGGTGCGTGTGGATGCATGAAGGGCACAGTGTCTGGTGTCTGGGGATGGCAGTGCGATGCTTCTGTGACATTCCTTTCCACTGCCACATTTGCCGGAAAGGAGCTACAGGTGACGCAGAAAGGGAGATGTTCCGATTGATCGATGGATGCCTTGTTCTGAGGAAATAATACCGCACGAATCATTAACTAAGTATAAATTTAGTTGTACTCTGAATCACTTGAAGTTGTAGTTATTTTTTTTGGAGAGAGGTTGTAATTTTAGTTGATTGAGAGTGCAACTTCAAGTGACTGAGAGATAAAAAAATTTCAGTCGCCTTGACAATAGCAAAACCGAAAGCATGTACGTCATCAGTACGCGCGTAAGAATATGATGTTAGAATATATCGATCACAATGCATACACGATAGGTACGCTTTTGCAGCTGGTGTGAGTAAAGTAGACAAATTTACTTACACTTTTGAATCCATCGAAGGGCCAAACACATGGACTGTTCATGGTAAAAAAAAAAGTAGAAATGACAGATTAGCAGGTAGCAGGAATTCGACAAAGCAACGTATGGTGGTCATTGGCGACATACATAAGCGTCGGTCCTACCAAGGCCAGCTTTAAGCAGGGATGAGACGGTTAGGTAGGTAGTTTTTAACCTACTCACACATCCTATCGTTCTCTGTGGTTTAATTCTCATGCATACCAAGACAAAAAGGCCTCAGAAGAAGTGATCCCTCGTGACAGAGCATAAGACGCACCGTATGATCTCGAAAAGGAGGCATGTAGGGCTCGCCGTTGCATCTTTCTTCTTCCTACGTACTGTCATGTTCTCGATCTGAACTCTTCGTACTAGCTCAACCACAGTGAGGAAGAAGAAACTAGCTGTCTTAGCTAGCTAGCTAGGCACAAACTAGAACAAAAGATGCATCTTAACAGGGCCAGTTTGTTAAAGGGTGTGATGCTGGCTGTACTTGCATGGAGCCATGGACGTAGCTGGAGGAGTGAAGTGAGGCCCGTGACCTCTCGATCGATCGATATCCATGAGCTCCTGTTTGCAAAAAACCTTTTTTCTTAGTTTGTTTGGATCTCTTTCGTTTTCATGGATCCTTTGGTCGAGACCACAATGTGTTTCAACAGGGCCTTTTTACATTAATTACGGGCGATCCGTGAAAAACAAGTTGGGTGTAGCACTCAGAAAAAGAGAGAAAAATTAATTAAATAAATAAATAAAAATAAAACCGTAATCTAATCAAGACCTTAAATAGGGGACCCCTCTATCTTTCTTTTCCGTGCGTGGAATTTTCCTCCCAAATTTCAATCTACAAACTCTCTCTCTCTCTCTGCGTGTGCGTCGGGGAGCCGACGGCGGCGGCGCGCGGCTGGTGGCCAGCAGATGGCGTAGCCCAAACGCTCATATCGCCCGCACGCACACGCTCGCGCCCTCGACGCTGCCATCTTGGTGGCGGCGGTGGCGGCGACACGGCCAGCGGCGGCGGCGGCGGCGGCGGCAGCCCGGCGCAGCGGAAGCGGCGCGCCGCCCGCGCGACGCTTCGCTGCGTTTGCACATGCCCCACAGACGGATTCGCGGCGGTGGCGGTGACGTCGAGAGCCCTCACCGAAGCGCGTTTCTTGCGGCCGAACGTGCGTTTTGCGTGGCCGAATGTGCGTTTCGCTCGACTGAACGGCCGTTTCCTTTCCAGTCAACTATTTTCCTGTCATTCCTTTATCAATTTTATCATATCTGATCGGTTGTCTTCCACATCACCCTGTAGGTTCTCGCGCAGCCGTTAAGGGAGCAGCTGGGCAGTTGCGTTTCTCGGATCCATCATGCAGCGTGTCTGTCGAGCGTGCTCAAGGCAAGTACCTCGCGGCCGTAACCTGTTTCTTTCGCACATTTATGTCATATGATTATCTGTTGTCTTAGTGTGATTTCCGATCATTGCACTATATTGATTGCCTGTTGTAGATTGTTGTGGCTTTAGTAGATTCTGAATATGATGAGTTAGTTAGTATTGAATACTTGTAATTAGTATAATGTTAACCATGGAATTCATGTGTGGTTAGGGATGTAAATAAATATCTAAATGGTAATTAGGTTTGTGAATAAGCATGCTCCAATTTAAGGTTAACCATTAGTAATCTTTAACGCTAGACGGTCATTGTTATATCTTGCTTTTGCGAATCTTACCCGTTGATTATTAACTGTGAGATGTAGTTGATTTAATTGTTGTACATTAACCTACCTAATAATCACTTTTCACCTAATAAAATTGTATGATTGACAACCCTTGGGTGACTCCGGTTAGTATCCCCTCCATCGATAGACCTTGTTTCCATCACCTAGTATCACCAATCCTATCTCTCCGATCTCATTGTATTAAATCGTTACTCTCATAACTTTACCTTAATTTACTCATGACTCTCTAATTATACCATGGATAATTTACTAAATAAAGAACTAAGGGTTATCACGACGGGACTACCCACATATAGGGGACATTTTCACCCAACCTAGCAACGTACGGGGGGCGTACATTCTCATTACACGGGATATTACACCCCGTCAGTGGTTATAGAGTCGATGACAAGGTTGTGCCGGCTATTCTCGTATAACCGTGTATGTGGGATGAGGTCGCCGACACCCTTGCTATAACTTGTCACATAACAACTATCTTTAATATACCGTCTCCATGATATCCGTCTCCCATTTATGACAGTATTTCTGGTATCAGTTGTTCATTGCTTTCATGTTGTATCTGTTGTTTACTTGTGATGCATGTCCTTTATTTCATGTGGTTGCATTACATGTCTTTACTCTTGTGTTGCGACCATTGTTGGGTACTTGCTGAGATTTCCAAATCTCACGTTTGCTCTTTCCCTTCTCAGGTAAAAGGTTAGTGGATTGATAGCAGCATGCATGGGTAGGAGCACTCGAATTTCAGCACTGTGGCTTGCCATTTACTTTATTTGTCGTTTGATTAGAAGTGCACTGGTCCCATATTTCAAACACTATTTTAGCTTCCGTTGATTATTTAATAAAGTACTTTAAATGTTTTAATTGGTGTATGAATTCTATTGTTGTATTTTATTATCACTCTTGTTTCTTGGCGATGATATTCCATAGTAGTATTCACCTTAGCTATATGTAGGGTGCTACATTGAGATACACAAGCCGATTAGTCGACACGTACATGTCGTACCAATGCAGCCTCAGATTATCTCTTCTAGTTCTAGGCCCACACACACCATCTCTTCTCTCTCTGCCACTAGCACATACGGACACACGCCTATATCATCTATCAATTTGCTAGCTTCAGTTGTACATATCAATATGGTCTCCAATTAGACCTGGGATTAATTGTCCCATTATTTCCATTTCTTTCAACAATCTGAAAGCACATCTTACCTTAACCATATCGATGATACACAAGTTGAACCGTTGAGTACTCCCTTCTTGGTTCCTAAGTATATGTTATTATATCATTTGAGTATTGATAAGTATCATCTGGATATTTTATTTCTAACTATCATCTAGATTTGTAACTGTTGGATTAGAGATCCAACGACCACGAATTCTTCCGTCCCATCCAAAAAAATAATATCTCCCTTCAAAAAAAGGGGCCGTTAGATCTCTAATCCAATGGTCCAAAATTTAAATAATTATTAAGAAGAAAACATTCGAGTGATACCTATACACACTCATATCATTTTTCATTCAAACCAATGCATGTATATATACGAAATACCACATTACCTATCTTTTATTAGCTCACTTATTGCTCATGGATGACGTGTAGTACTCTAGTACATAGTAGTAAATGACCTTGGGAATAATGAATATAACGGGTGTGCAAAGTAAAAGGTGGTAAAAATTTCCCTCAAAATTGTAGAACAATATGTACTCCTATTTAGAAATAAAATTTGAAAACTAGAATGATATGTATTTGGGAACGGAGTGAGTAGAAGATAACTTTCAAACCAGTTCACGCGCTATATAATTTCTTTGTGATTTTAGTGAAATAACAAAAATCCTCACAAACATGTTTACAGGTGGCATTCTAATTTCTATGTGAAGTTCGGTGCTGGTGTGAACTGAAAAAGAACCAGGAATAATTTACCAGAGGAAGTCCACGATGAGAATCTCCTCTACATGTAGAAATTTACTGCTGGAAAAAACAACGAGACCTCGGCATCATTGGGCTACTTTTCCAAATGAAAACGACTTGATTTGTATTAACTAAACAAAGAAACAAGAAAGGTTCACATGAAAAGATGCTGCTATAGCTAGAAAGCCATGAGATTAGACACAAGGCCTTTCTGGTAGGCCCTCGATTAGTCTCCTTTCGTGACATTATTAATTATTTCATCCAACTTTTCTGTGCACGTCAACAATCAGATGACTGTTCTAGTACTTCTTTCTTTTGTGTTATTTTTCTCAATTATTTAACGAAGATTGTTGTGTATTTGTCATTTACTCACTTCCTTTCTTTTCTGTTGGAAAAAAGTGCTTGTGGTGGAGAAAAAAATTCTAGCCAGTAGCAATTAACAAGTCGAAATTCGATGGCGACAACCATCTTGCCGAGCTTAATTAACTTGCATAGGGGCTTCTCATATACCTCCAATTCTCGGCCACTTTTTCAGAGAAATATCTCCACATATGCAATTCGATCGACTTGTGGATTTCAACCAATTCAAGTTTTCTAGGCCGGCTGCGTGATATATATTGTAAACAGCACATATAAGCTTTCTACGATGAGGACAAAATGTGTTTTCCAGATGAAGGCGTAGAGTATGTTTGGCAATGACTGCGGCTTATAGTTTTTGCATGAAATTTTTGAATTTTGGCTGTTTACGATACAGATTACGGAGAGAAAGATACTCACTTGCGATTTTGGCTGGTACAGATGTTGCATGATGCATGCCACAAAATCTAGCATGCGTCGTACTTAGAGATGGCAATGGGTACCCGAAACCCGATACCCAGTGGGTTTTTACTCTATTAGGGCATGGATCTGGGTCAATTTCTTAACCCATGGGTCTCTTAATGAGCAAAAAGCCTAACCCATCGGGTCTGCGGGTTCAGGTACGTTCCTATAGTACCCAAACCCGTAAACCCATGGGTAATATAAACCCGATCCATAGGAGTTATAAACCCGAATCATGACCTCCCGTGCAAACCAATCCAGCCCATAGCCCATTAGTCAAGTACAAGGAGCAGTTGATGTCTCTCCTTTTGGTTTTAAATGAGTTGTGAACCGTGAACTTATAATGATATGCTATGCCAATGAACTATGAACTGAGAATTGAAGGAGTGAACTAGTGATGTGCATTGTGGATTTGTCGTTGCTTGTTTCATACATAGTAGCACATAAATTGAATTTATTGTTGACTTGCTAAGCATTGCACTGTCTGCAATCTGCACAGCTGTTGTTGGGCACGGGCGACCGTGGTACCAGCACCGAGTGGGCATGGGTGCAGGCAAAATCTGCACCGTCACGGGCATGGGTTTTTAACGGCACATCCAATTTTCATGGGCACGGGTTTGGAATAACAAAACCCAGCGGGTTTATGCCCGTTGCCATCTCTAGTCGTACTGCAAGCTTTTAATGGGGAGATAATTAATTGTTTTGCATCCTTTGTTTTTTTATGAAATAATAACTATACGATTAGCAAACTGATTTCCATAACTAGTTGAAGAAAAATGATGCCTAGCCCGCTGATCATCACCCATCTCTAGCAGCAGACGCCAACCAAATCCATCCATATGACGACAAATCCTGCAGGGTTCACGCATTTAAAGAAGCCCGTTAATTAGCTACGTGCACCCACGTCACACACCGCAGCCCACCTGAGAGATTCCCCAATAGCCCGACAGTGTCTGTGCCCTGTACACACGTTGGGGAAGGGGGCCTCGATTTCAATCACATACATATGCTGCTGCTAGCTCCTCGTGAAACAAGAAAGAAGATGAACAAACCTGGTGTTCTTATCATCAGTAATTCTCTGAGCATGCGTGCGTGCATCTCACTGCAGAAGTAAGCAATCAATCGAAACATGTACTTGCGTACACTAGCTCTGCTTCAATCCAACGAAATATCCTGCAGACTGACCCGTCTGGACCTCACGCTCAGATCTGATCCAAGCGACCAAGTCTGACACACTTGTACGTACGGAACGATCGATCGATCGTTGGGACAGTCACGTGAGCTTGTTTCGTTCTGACATATATATATGCCGCTGATGTAATGTCACACTGTCGATCGGCACAGTTGAATGGAACTAGTACTACTGCTGCATGTATATATATGCGGTTCCTTCTCTGCGTACGTACGTCTAAGCGTATGTATGTATGTATGTATATGCATTGTTGGGCTGGACCATGCATGCGCATACGTCCTGTATGTACAACTGTACGTATACGCTTATTATGTCCAGCAAAGTCAATATATCGTAGCGGTGTTGGAATTATACGTCGGTGTGTACCGTTCTTCTCGACGGAGGTGATGCTCCTGACGAGTCAATGCATAATGCAGCGCTTTGCTCCAAATCAAGCAGCTCGTGCATGGACGCGTTCACAAGATGTTTTTTTTTTTGATCATGGCATGAGAAGTTAGTAGTTATCTAATAGATCAGCCGTGTGATGAGGAGTTACTTGCAGACAATGGAAGCTAGCTTATATATATCAGTCTGACTTTTGTTTCTCCAGGCCTTGTCAGTATATGTTGATCTTGCTAGTAGAAGAAACCTAACTTATGGAACATTTTTTTACGAAGAATAACCTCTATAGATGCGCAAAGGGATGAGCAGAAATTAACCACCTCGTAGATACAATTTTATTGTAAAATCTTCTGCCTACTCTAATACATAATCAGATTCGGCTTATACGAATATTACTAAGCGAGTAGTACTGCATCTTTGTGAATAAGCCTGCAAAGTAAGTACAAACATTCTGACTTGTAGGATTTTGGAGATATTCTTTTGTAATGAATTGATTGTTCGGAGATATTCCGCTTTATTGTATTTTTGGCTTTTTGAGCTTTTTGCGGTTCTTTTTTTCCGTATTCAATCGTGATGGGCTAACAAATTTTTATATTTTCAATTTTTAAATTTAATTATGTTAAATAAGCCTCTGTCATTCTGATGCTGTTTTCACCATAAGCCACCAAAATCGAACTAAACACCACCTAAAAGTTTTACCTCACGCAGTTCATCAGAACATAATCACTAATACTGTTAATTAATCAGCCTATTTTTTGGTCAAACCTGCAGACATAGCAAACTATTCCATCGACAAATGAAAGAATCACACAGAAATTATCGTGCAATCAATCGTTTCGTCATTCAACCAAAATTTATCACAATGAGTAGGTTCTCGAAATGGAACAGCAGTTCCCTTACTGGCTTACTCTGAAACCCGCCGCTTGATCGATATGTCTGGTCCACAAACAAGAGAATCGTGATGAACAAATCTTCTTGATTCGTCAGCACATAATGATCCACTGAGTAGAGACAATTGAGGACGTTGTGAACAGGGTTAAATGATTCGGTTTGAAAAAACTTTCGGAGGTCACCGAGATGAACGGATTCCGAAATTTTATTCATTTCGTTCGAAAATTCGGACTAAAAATTCTAATATCATTTGAATTTTGATGAAATTCAACCAAAATTTAGATGAAAATTAAACATATTTCAAATAGAGTCAAATTCGACTAAATTTTGGTCAAATCAAACTTGTTTCGAAGGGTACCGAAAGGGGCGATTTCGGACGAAATGATGAACCCTGGTTGTGAATAATGTAGACAGAAGTGAGTTCGGATAAATCAAGCAATCAAAAATCAAAATATTAGTATGAAATAAAATCCAAGAGATATATATGCAGCATATTGCCACCTGTCTGTACCACCATACTTCAACTGAATCCATAGCTACCACTTCAGCCGTACTGAATCCTCTTGATGGCAAACTTGAATGGTTGCACAGATATATGCCGCAAAAACTAGTACTATTAGCAACCTAGATTGCCAGCATCCAAAGAGATCAACAGCTGATAAATTCTTCATATTAGTTTGCATGTACACAGTTGAGCCTAACTCACAAAATTCAGGCAGAAATAGCCAGAGGTGAAGCCAGTCATGTCAGGGCACCACCGTTTGGTCAGCCTACGCTTCTTGCCGTACGCAGGCACACTGTAACTTGTTGCTTGGGTCAGGGCTCAGGTATCTCCATCCCGTAGGTGGTTATCAACTTTTGATGTTTTCGTTGACCTGTTGACCTTTGACTGCTGAACTCTGCTGCTGACATTTCTGCTGTGGCGCTGGCTTGCTGCTGACTAGGAGGTGTGACTTGTTGACCTTTGACTGCTGAACTCTGCTGTTGGCATTGCTGCTGTGGCGCTGGCTTGCCGCTGACTGGGAGTTTTGACTCGTTGACCATTCCGATAAATGTGCGGCGGTGCTCCTCTGAAAACTACAATTCCCTTGGCGAGAAGGCTCTGATGATGTGAGACTCCGAGCCTGCATGCCCCAACCAAAAATGTCAAATGACTCCGGCTTAACCTTGCGTCCGTCTATTCGCGGCGCGGGCACTCGGAACTCGGAAGACGTCGATGTGTGTCCTGGTCATGGAAGACGTCGAGCGCGAGGACTGAGATAAGCGCCTCGGTCTATGGACTGCAGAGTGCACGGAATAGCCCATGTAGGGGAGGGGTTGTAACGGACGTCCCAAAAGTGCGGCTGGGCTCATGCGCCGCGCCGAAGGAGAAGCTCCGCCGATTCACGGCGATGTTGCGGATGGGTACGGCGGATTGACGGGAGACGGCTCACGGTGGCGTGGCTGCGGCCACCAAGGACTTGCGGCGGCGAACGAGAGCGTGCCGAGTGGAGGGGAGGGGAGGTGGCGAGAAGTGGAAAGGCGCCAAAGGTAGAAGAAAGCGTAAACACTGAGAAGGGAAGGCACAAAAGGCTAACGGTTGCCGGATTGGGAAAGTTTTGAAGTCAGCCGAAATTCAACAAATTTCAAAATAAATTTGAAATTTTAGTATGTTTCAAACTGGCAACGAGTAGGAGTTAGTAGTAACATGGGCCGCGTGAGGTGGGATGGGATATGGACCGCGTTGCACGGGAAGTGGTCCGGTGGCCGGTGCACCGTGCACGGCAGTACGGCACCTGCAGCCGGCGGTGCGCGCGGGAGCATCACCGCGCCGTAGCGAAACGGGTGGCGTTCAACCCGTTAAAATGTGTGCACGTATGTTGGGGAAATGTATGCCAGTATGAGTGCGAATTTGCTATACGTACACCCGTAATTCATGCACGCAGAAAAATTACTGCTATAGAAGTATGGGACGATGGCTTTTCTACTGTGGATTATGGTTTACTGGTTAAAGATCCGTACGTTGTAATGGAGTCATAAAAATAATGAGACGGAACTTATTGTCTAACTAACTTCACATATCAAACATTGGAGAGCTATCGACAGAGAAAGAAAAGTGACCAGAATACACGAGAAATAAAAAAGTGAAGAAAGTGAACGGTTATATCTTGAGAGAGAGAATGAGAGAGAGGAATGATCCACCTGTGCTGCAGCGGCAGTGCCCAAGTAGCTCAGGACCCTCATCCTCTATCTCCATCACCAAGTGGTGCAGCTTTTGCCCCTCCGGTACAGACTCCCTTCGGGCAACGGACAAAGCTATCATACTCAATATAATACAGTAGTGTTAGTGTCGAAGAACGAACAGGCCAGCACACGGATAGAACATAGAAGCACCAAGTGCAGGGGTATGGAAAATTTGCACTTGAGCCCTTGAACTATTTCATCTTCGAGCAATGGACAAAGCTATGATACTCAGTACAGTGTTGGGAGTGTCCGAAGATCGAACAGGCCAGCACACCGACAGAAGCAAATACAAGGGCATAGAAAACTTGCACTTGAGCCCTTGAACTATTCATTTTATCCAATCAAGCCTCTTAATTCAACCTTTTGATTTAAGCCCTTAAACTACTTAGAAATGTAGGGTTAGGCCCTGTCGTTAATTGTACGTGGGATTGACAAGATTGGGCGGCAGTGTAGCTGATGAGTGGGCCCACCGTGCCAGTTTATGACCGATGTTATAGCGGGTTCCCTGCTCATCCTGGCTTTTTTTCGGTGGCTTATGTCTTTTTATTGTGATTGATTTATTTTATATTGTATATATTAGTTGCTTTTTTGACGTAATTAAATTTAAAAAAAATAAAAAAACATGTTAGTACAATGCAATATAATACAGGAAAAAAAAGAAAAGACAAAAAAGCCTAAAAAAGCTAAAAAACACTAAATTAAGAAATAGTGAAGTAGAAATCAAAAATCAGAAACTGAAGTCGAAACGAACGGAGTGACAAGTTTTAAGTGGTTGGGTGGTCACAACAATAAATTTTGAGTAAAGAGCTTGATTAAATAAAATGAAATAATTCAATAGATATCAAGTGCATTTTTGCTTTAAAAAAATTGGCACCTCTGAATATGGCCATGACCCACTAACGAGGGGAGTGGTGCTTTTTTAATGGTTTAGAAAAATGTACAAGTTGCCATGAGATATTTTAACAGGAAGACCTTAGAAGATGAGAAATATTTAACAGTTTGATATTTTGCATGGCAAGGTTTAACAACAGTCTATTGAATCCTAATGTATATATTTCATATAAGCTTACATGAAACTTGTAGAGCTATGCCTTATGCCAATAAACTATGTGATATGTAAGCAAAAAATTGTGGTTGCAATTTTCTTCACGTAGCAACGCCAACGACATAATGGATATGGTGATCTATAAGGAGTAGGAATTCTCGGCCCCGCTTCAGTTTTTTGGCTTTTAAATTTTGTCTTTTTATTATTTAGTTTTTTTTCTTTTTTCCTTTTATTCCTTTGCATTGTCTCAAAAGATTTAACGGTGTTATTTATTTTATTTATTTTTTACTATCTTTTATTTTTTAACTCACAAAACACTAACATCAGCCGCTACTGGAAAAAAAAGTCTACACAAAAAACCAAAAGCTAGGATTTTATCCTTTGAAGCAGGCCCACACTTGCCAATCATATCCATCAGTGGATATCTGTGTGGTTCAACGTGTCTATCCTTGACAGCATAATATATATCGAGAGTTGGCTCATCGCTTTTGCAGAACGTAACATGATTGTGAAAGTTATGAGAAAAAAATGGGGAACTTCAAACCGAACTTGTTTCAAATTGCACAGTCCTACTCTCTAGGAACAAACTCCCTTCGAGCAATGGACAGAGCTTGGAAACTTGATGAACTAGCGCATTGACACGTGGAATCCATGCGAAGGCAATCGTGTTATGAATCGTGTTGAACGAATATAATGCAATGCACTTGTTTTTGGATCGATTTGTTCTGAAAGTTGAATCGTTTTTACTCTCTGGCTAAGAGCTTTCCATTTTGCATTCTATACTTGCGGAGATAAACTGTTAGGCCTTAAAGAACCTGAACTTGTTTCTTGATTGATTTGTTATGAAATTGAACCGAGCCGTTCCCTATATTCATTTTTTTTCTCCTTGGGATCCCTGATTTTCTTACCCAGCCACTGCACGTATGAGCTGACTGCACACCTGAACTGACAGAACTGTGAAGTTGGACCTCACCATTGCGGTTTGTCAACAATTCAACGTGTGTCCTGAATCCTGATCACGGAGGACCATAAGTTGGCTCGAGTTGGACCTCGTATTTTCTAGCTGTTCCAGGGGACCGGGCAGTGGCGGAGTCAAAATTTGGTTACGTCTCGAGCTCAGTGAAATGATTTAGTCTATTTAGGTTGAACCATGAAAATGTTACCTAGATTGGACTAAATTTACTTAGTCTGTACACTAGATATTTTTACTTGATGAAGCCTATCATATCTAGATATTTTTTCATACGACCCGCACGCAGCAATGAAGTGTTAGAGATATGATTAGAGATCTTGATTGATATGTGTGGCTGAGAGGACCCTGCTTGAGTCTCAGGCACATGCCCTCAGATACGTAACGCCTGGGTCAGCAGGCTGCAGCAAATGCGCGACCCCTGGCACGCAGGCAATACCAAAAGTGGGCAAGGCCATAAATAACAAAAACCAAAAAAAAAAAAAAAAAAAAAACTCTGCCATGCTGGCCTCCAAGACTAGAGCGGTTCCTCGACCTCTGTTTCTTCTAGGCGGTTGGCGCTTTATTAAAACAGATCGGTTCCACAAAAACGCCGATCTAACCGCCGGCCGTCCGGTGCCGCTGTTAGACTTCGTTGTTTGGTCGCCGCGCTGGCCCGGCCGCCACCGATGGCTTCCGTTCGGTCGAGTGGTGCCGATCGCTACCACTTCCTCGTGCTCGCCGCTCGTCCACCGCTACACCGATCGCTCCACATTTCCGCACACCGCCACCTCCGGCCGGCTACCACGGTGGTGGTGGCGTCCTCATCGCTCCCCTGCGACAAGGTCGGCCACATTGAGTCCCAGTGCTATAAGAAGCAACGGCATCTTTCACGCCGTTCTTCTCCTAGCACCGCACTGGTGCTTCTACATCGACGCCTGCATCGACTCCTTCAGAATTTTCTCTCACTGAGCAGGAGATAGCCAGACTTCGACGCTTGCTTGTCGCTCCTACATTAACGTCTACATCGACTCCTCGCCAGTTTCTCTCACCGGGGAGATAGCCGACTTCGCCACTTGCTTGCCGCCGTGTTCTCCCTCGACGAGTTGTGCGGTTACTCATCGACTCTTGCACTGCGAAACCACCACCTCCACGCTAGGCACCTCCCATGGATTCTTGATTCTGGAGCATCTTTTCATATGACTCCCGATTCGTCTACTTTGTCCTTCATTAGACCTCTTGATTCCCCTGTCAGTGTTCTTACTGCTGATGGTACCTCTCTTTCCGTCTCTGGTCGAGGACCTCTTAGCAACTCATCTTTTCATGTCCCCTCTGTTGCTCATGTTCCTCGTCTTACCATGCAGTTTCTTTCTGCTGGGCAGATCACTGATCTTGGTTGTCGAGTCATCCTTGATTCTGACTCTTGTTGTGTTCGGGACCGCCACACGGAGCCACGGTTGGTGCTTGGCCCTCGCGCCTTGACTCACAACGTCTTTGGGAGCTTGACGGCTTCATCTTCCTTCCGCCGCCACCGCCGCTACCGGTCTCTCCGCTTCGCTACTCCGTCTCGTGCTCTTTTCGCAGATGGCATCATCGTCTTGGCCATCTGTGTGGATCTCGTCTGTCGTCTTTAGTTCGTCGTGGTCTTCGGGGTCCGTCTCGGAGATGTGTCTTTGGATTGTCGTACGTAAGTTAGGCAAACAGATTGACTTCCTTATCCTCATAGTGAGTCGGTGTCGGCGTCCTTTCGATCTTGTTCATTCGATGTTTGGGGTCCGGCCCCTTTGTTTCGAAAGGAGGTCATCGATACTATATCATATTTATAGATGATTTCTCTCGCCACACTTGGATATATTTCATGTCTTCTCGTGGTGAGGCCTTGTCTATCTATAAACAGTTTGCCACTATGGTTCGCTTTCGATTCTCCACTCCTATTCGTGTCTTCGTGGCCGACTACTGGCGAGTACCTCTCTCATCACTGCGCAGCCTTCCTTGTCGAGGTGGCACTCTCGCTCAGTTCTCTTGTCCTGGTGCTCATGCTCAGAATGGTGTTGCTGAGCGCAAGCATCGTCACCTCCTTGAGTCGGCTCGTGCCCTGATGATTGCCGCCTATTCCACCTCACTTTTGGGTCGAGGTCGTTTCCACCGCCACCTATCTCGTCAACATCCGGCCTTCTTACGCTCTTCGTGGTGCAATACCGCTGAGCGTCTCGTGGTCTCCTTCCGACTACTCTACCCTTCGTCTGCATTTGGTGCGTTATACGTTCTTCGCCCTCGAACGCACCAAACTAACCGCTCGATCTGTTGAGTGTGTTTTTAAGGATACATGCGAGCACAAGGGCTATCGGTGCTGGGATCCTGTTGGTCGACGGATGCGGATCTCTCGGGATGTGACTTTCGACGAGTCTCGTCCCTTCTACCCACGTCCTACCTCTCCTTCAACTTCCTCTGTTGAGTCTCTGCTTTTTGACCTTTCCGGATACACCTATCTCTGTCTTGCCCTTGTCCACCTTTGTCCCACCGAGTCCACCCGTCCCACCGAGTCCCCACATATTTCTCCTGTGGCCTCTCCGCCGTTGTCGCCTCCTGCGGCTCCTCGTGCTCCCCCACTACACTAGTCTACACTCGTCGACCTCGTGTTGAGGATCTTCCAGATGAGCCATCTTCTTCTGATGATTCATCTTCTGATGCACCATCTTCCCCTGATGGGTCATCTTCTCCTCGCTACGCTCTCCGCGATCGCCAGTCGCTTCGGCCCCCTGCCCGTTTTGCCTTTGCTGGCGCAGCTACTCGTGAGCCTGTTTCTTACCGGGATGCTGCTACTCACCCCGAGTGGCAGCATGCCATGGCCGAGGAGATTCTTGCTCTTGAGCGCATTGGTACTTGGGATCTTGTTCCTTTCCATCTCACTCGTCCCATCACATGTAAGTGGGTCTATAAGATTAAGACTCGCTCGATGGTTCTCTTGAGCGCTATAAAGGCGTCTTGTTGCCCGTGGTTTCCAAAGAAGAGCATGGTCGTGACTACGACGAGACTTTTGCTCCCGTGGCTCACATGACCACCGTCCGCACTCTTCTTTCGGTGGCGCCTGTTGCCACCGGTCTGCATTCTCGACTTGATGTCAAGAATGCCTTTCTTAATGGCGAGTTGCGTGAGGAGGTCTACATGCATCCGCCACCGGGTATTCATTCACGAGGGCATGGTCCGCCGACTTCGCCGCCTCTCTATGGCCTTAAGCAAGCCCTCGTGCTTGGTTTGCGCTTCTCTTCGTGGTCACCGCCGCTGGTTTTCGCAAGTGATCATGATCCTGCGCTCTTTGTCCACACTCGTCTCGTGGTGGACTCTTCTTCTTCTCTATGTTGATGATATGATCATTCAGGACGAAAGAGTGTTTTGCACCGTTTTGTGAGCTTGTCAAATGTCTAGTTCTGGGGTTGAGTTGATTCCAAGTGAAATTTTATAGTTGATGTCCTTTCTAATTTTGCAGATATCTGTGTGGTTCAACGTGTCTATCCTTGACAGCATAATATATATCGAGAGTTGGCTCTTCGCTTTTGCAGAACATAACATGATTGTGAATGTTATGAGAAACTGTCTACTTGATGAACATAATATATATCAACGTGTCTACTCTCTAGGAACAAACTCCCTTCCAGCAATGGACAGAGCTTGGAAACTTGATGAACTAGCGCATTGACACGTGGAATCCATGCGAAGGCAATCGTGTTATGAATCGTGTTGAACGAATATAATGCAATGCACTTGTTTTTGGATCGATTTGTTCTGAAAGTTGAATCGTTTTTACTCTCTGGCTAAGAGCTTTCCATTTTGCATTCTATACTTGCGGAGATAAACTGTTAGGCCTTAAAGAACCTGAACTTGTTTCTTGATTGATTTGTTATGAAATTGAACCGAGCCGTTCCCTATATTCATTTTTTTCTCTCCTTGGGATCCCTGATTTTCTTACCCAGCCACTGCACGTATGAGCTGACTGCACACCTGAACTGACAGAACTGTGAAGTTGGACCTCACCATTGCGGTTTGTCAACAATTCAACGTGTGTCCTGAATCCTGATCACGGAGGACCATAAGTTGGCTCGAGTTGGACCTCGTATTTTCTAGCTGTTCCAGGGGACCGGGCAGTGGCGGAGTCAAAATTTGGTTACGTCTCAGGTTCAGTGGTGAAATAATTTAGTCTATTTAGGTTGAACCTTAAAAATATTACTTAGACTGGACTAAATTTACCTAGATTGTATACTAGATATTTTTTTACACTTCAGACTGAAGCCTATCATATCCAAAGTGTGGCTGCCCTCAGATACGTAACGCCTGGGTCAGCAAATGCGCGACCCCCTGGCACGCAGGCAATACCAAAGAAAGCGAGTGTTAGAGATATGATTAGAGATACTGATTGATATGATTAGAGATATGATTGCATTGTATTAGGATAGTTTAGATTCTTTCCATATATGCACTCTTTCCTTATATGTATTCTTTCCATATTTGCCATCACATGCTCGTGTATATATACGGCCGTTGGCCTCATATGAACAAGCGCTATTCATAACATGGTATCGAGCAAAACTCACCTTGGGTTTGCCCGCCGCCCTTTGTCTAGGGCTCATCCTGTCGCGCGCCCGCCTCCTCTCTGTCTTGCCATGCCTCCTCCACTCAGCCGCTCATGGCCTCCTCCACCTTCATCTCCCTTGGCCTCGGTCTTCACGTGCCCGCTCGGCCTTGCGTCGCGCCCGAGTTTGCTCTGCCACCGCCATGCTTCGGCCCCGCCTGACGCTTTCCATGTCCGCTCCGCCGCATGGCGCTCACTCGGCCGCTTGCGTGTGAGCTCGGCCTGGCCTCGGCCCCTGGCCTTGCCGCCTGACCCTGCCGCCCAGTCGCGCCCGGCCCCGTCTGCCGCTCGGCCTCGACTTGGCTTCCTCTCGGTCTCCGCCGCCGCCGGTGGCCGCCTCCACCGCTGCGCCCTTCTCGCTCGCCGCTTTGCCGTCATGACTCGGCCCAGCCTCGGTCTCGCCGCCTGACGCCGCCTCGACGCTTGCTCGCCCAGTCGCGCCCGGCCCCCGTCTCCAGGGCACTCGCCGGTGGATTGCCTCGCCGCCGGGCTCCTCCTCCTGTCGCTCGGCTCCGCCTGGCTGCTCTGTAGCGCCCGGCTCGGCTCTCCTCCTGTGCCTCGGCCGCTGTTGCTTCCTGGCTGTCGCTGGCCGCCCGCCTGGCCGCTCCGCCATGTGCCCGGCTCACTGGCCGCTCCTCGCCAGCCACCTCGGGAACCCTAGTTCCCCGATTCGTCTGTTTAGCTCGAGTGGCGAGGCCCATAAATAACAAAAAACAAAAACCAAAAAAAAAAAAACGCCGCCATGCATGCGCTCTCCCACTATTAGGCGGTTCCTCGACCTCTGTTTCTTCTAGGCAGTTGGCGGCTTTATTAAAAGAGATCGGTTCCATAAAAACGCCGATCTAACTCGCCGCGCCGGGTCAGCCGCTACTGTGACACTTGTTGTTTTGATCGCCATTGTGCCGGCAGCCTCTAGATGGCTTCCGTTCGGTGAGTGGTGCCGATCCGCTACCACTTCCTCTCGTGCTCGCCGTCGTCCACACTGCTACACCGATCGCCCACATTTTCGCACACCGCCACCTCCGGTGACTACCACGGTGGTGGTGGCGTCTCCTCATCGCTCCTACTGCGACAAGGTCGTACATTGAGTCCTGTGCATATAAGAAGCAGCGGCATCTTTCACGCCGTTCTTCCTAGCACGACCTAGCGATGCTTCTACATCGACGCTGCATCGACTCTTCAAGCATTTTCTTTCACCGACGTGAGATAGCCGGACTTCGGCGCTTGCTTGTCGCTCCTACATTAACGTCTACATCGACTCCTTGCCAGTTTCTCTCACCGAAAGGAGATAGCGGTTTCGCCACTTGCTTGTGGCCGGTTCTCCCTCGATGAGTTGTGCGGTTACGCTCATCGACTCTTGAACGCTGCGAAACCACCACCTCCACGGTTAGGCACCTCCCATGGATTCTTGATTCTGGAGCATCTTTTCATATGACTCCCGATTAAATCTACTTTGTCCTTCATTAGACCTCTTGATTCCCCGTCGGTGTTCTTACTGGATGGTACCTCTTTCGTCTGCGGTCGAGGACCTCTTAGCAACTCATCTTTTCATGTCCCCTCTGTTGCTCATGTTCCTCGTCTTACCATGCGCTTTCTTTCTCTTTGAGCATCATCGATCTTGGTTGTCGAGTCATCCTTGATTCTGACTCTTGTTGTGTTCGGGACCGCCACGGGGAGCCACGGTTGGTCTTGGCCCTCGGCGCTATGACTCACAGCGTCTTTGGGAGCTTGTGGCTTCATCTTCCTTCCACGCCACCGTCGCTACCGGTCTCTCCGCACGCTACTCCGCTCTGAGCTCTTTTCATGATTTGGCATCATCGTCTTGGCCATCATGTGGATCGTCGCATGTCGTCTTTAGTTCGTCGTGGTCTTCCGGGTCCGTCTCGGGGAGATGTGTCTTTGGATTGTCAGGGCTGTAAGTTAGGCAAACAGATTCAGCTTCCTTATCCTCATAGTGAGTCAGTGTCTCGGCGTCCTTCGATCTTGTTCATTCGATGTTTGGGGTCCACCCCTTTGTTTCGAAAGGAGGTCATCGATACTATATCATATTTATAGATGATTTCTCTCGCCACACTTGGATATATTTCATGTCTTCTCGTGGTGAGGCCTTGTCTATCTATAAACAGTTTGCCACTATGGTTCGTGACGATTCTCCACTCCTATTCGTGTCTTCGTGGTCGACTCTGCTGGCGAGTACCTCTCTCATCACTGGCAGACTTCCTTGTCGAGCAGGCACTCGCCAGTTCTCTTGTCCCGGTGCTCATGCTCGGAATGGTGTTCTTGGCGCAAGCATCGTCACCTCCTTGAGTCGGCTCGTACCCTGATGATTGCCGCCTCTATTCCACCTCACTTTTGGGTCGAGGCTGTTTCCACTGCCACCTATCTCGTCAACATCCAGCCTTCTTCTGCTCTTCAGGGTGCAATACCTGTTGAGCGTCTCTGTGGTCTCCTTCCTGACTACTCTACCCTTCGTCTGTTTGGCTGCGTTTGCTACGTTCTTCTCGCCCCTCGGGAACGCACCAAACTAACTGCTCAGTCTGTTGAGTGTGTTTTTACGGATACGGTCGAGCACAAGGGCTATCGGTCTTTGGGATCCTGGTGATCGACGGATGCGGATCTCGGGATGTGACTTTCGGCGAGTCTCGTCCCTTCTACCCACGTCCTACCTCTCCTTCAACTTCCTCCGTTGAGTCTCATCTTTTTGACCTTTCCAGATACACCTATCTCATCTTGCCCTTGTCCACTGTGTCACCGAGTCCACCGTCCCACCGAGTCCCACATATTTCTCCTGTGGCCTCTCCGCCGTTGTCGCCTCTGCGGCTCCTCGTGCTCCCCCACTACACTAGTCTACACTCGTCGACCTCGTGTTGAGGATCTTCAGATGAGCCATCTTCTTGATGATTCATCTTCGATGCACCATCTTCCCCGATGGGTCATCTTCTCCTCCTCGCTCACGCTCTCCGCGATCGCTGATCGCCCGCCCCCTGCCTGCTTTGCCTTTCTTGGCAGCAGCTACTCGTGAGCCTGTTTTCAGGGGATCTCGCTACTCACCCCGAGTGGCATGCCATGGCAGAGGAGATTCTTGCTCTGGCGTCTTGGTACTTGGGATCTTGTTCCTTTCCATCTCATCTCGTCCCATCACATGTAAGTGGGTCTATAAGATTAAGACTCGCCTCGATGGTTCTCTTGCGCTATAAGGCGCGTCTTGTTGCCGTGGTTTCCGGCAAGAGCATGGTCGTGACTACGACGAGACTTTTGCTCCTGTGGCTCACATGACCACCGTCGCATCTTCTTTCGGTGGCGTGCATTGCCACCGTGGTGCATTCTCGACTTGATGTCAAGAATGCCTTTCTTAATGGCGAGTTGCGTGAGGAGGTCTACATGCATCCGCCACCGGTATTCTGTTCACGAGGGCATGGTCGCCGACTTCGCCGCCTCTCTATGGCCTTAAGCAAGCCCCTCGTGCTTGGTTTGGCGCTTTCTTCGTGGTCACTTCGCTTGCGTTTTTCGACAAGTGATCATGATCCCGCGCTCTTTGTCCACACTTCGTCCTCGTGGTGGACTCTTCTTCTTCTATGTTGATGATATGATCATTCTTGGAGATGATTACGAGTACATTGCCTTTGTCAAGGCTCGTCTTAGTGGCGAGTTCCTTATGTCGGATCTTGGTCCTCTCGTTACTTCCTTGGGATTGAGGTTACGTCCACTCCGATGGTTTCTTTATGTCCCAAGAGAAGTATATTCGGGATCTTCTTGATCGCGCTTCCCTCATCGATCAGTACTATTGAGACTCCCATGGAGCTCAATGTTCAGAAAGCGAGGACATCAAATGTTATCGTGTGCAGCATGAGAGATCATTATGCCAAAGCAATTCACAGTAAGCCCTGCCCCGTAAGCGGCCATGGATGCAGCTTCAGTGCCAACGATAGGACCAAGAATCTGAGATGTTACGAAGGCTGACAGCTGCCGGTTCAGAGGGTGGTGCCGCATTTGCGAGGTGCCGACGCGCAAACACGGTGGCCGCCGCACGGTTTTGCAACCGAGTTAGCCTCCGGTACGTGCGCGCGGCCACTGTGTTGGGCAGCGAGACGAGTCTCCTAGAGAGGTCTGAAGTCTGAGCTGATGAATTAGCCATGCACCGCCGGGGCCTCACCATGCCGCGGCCAAGAAGAGACGCTACTCCGACCGCACCAAGAATCTTCTCCTCTTCGTCGTCACCAACTCCGTATCCATCCTCCTGGCCGTCGTCTTCTCCCACCTCTCCGGCGGCAGAAGCAGCGACTCCGCTCAAAGTCCTCGTCTTCTTTTAGTGTCAGGAATCCTTTTAGGATCGGCTTGGTATTACACTTGTATTTTGCAGATGAAATTGTAAGATCATTTCAAGCGTGGGCCATGAAGTAATTTAGCTGCATCTGTGATATGTGCACTACCATGCTTCTGCAGAAAGACAATGCTCTAATCTGTTGTTTCCTTCAGACCTGTTGCTTGAATCAAAACATCTTTCCCCCAGTCTTGGTGTTTCTGACAACATGCATGTATAATCCACCTCGACTAACTAATTAGTAATCATCCATTCCACAGTGTTCTTGTTCCGGAAAACAGAAAGTGAGATGTCCTTCAGAATCCCATTGTCTCTGTTGAGCAAACAGTGGAGCAGGAGCATGACAATTGACAGTGTCAGTGAACAAGATCCGAGAAAATTGAGAACTACGCCTGCCCTTTATGTGACAACTACTACGTCCGAGAGAAAAGAAAGTGCAGATCAAACAGTTGATGCTATTCACGCAACAGAACTTTCCCATATGCGCCTCAGACAGGGCCAGTGCCCAACTGAACTTGCTCATCAATCAGTCCATCACTGTCCATGGCCAAGTGATGCAGCTCTTCTGGTACAACCTCAACTCCCTCTGAGCAACGGGCAAAGCTGCCTGTGATACCTAATGTTCCAAGAAAAAAAACAGGGAGGGAAATGCAAAGACATGAACTGACATATCTGAAATCGAAGGGTGAGAGAGGAGTGCAATGGTGAGTTCTTTGGGGAAGGGGAACTGGGGAAGGGAGGTGGTGGTGCGGTGAGCTGCCAATCTGCCATGGCCGGGCCTACCTGCTTCGATCAGCGGTTGGTTGAGCCTCCCTCTCATGTCCTTTTTACGGTTGGTAGGTTGGTTTCTTTCCCACCACTGATCAAATAAATATGCGTCGAGATTGCGATGTGTCTTCTCCCTCACGGTTTACAGTGGACCACGCCTGGGCAGTTTAATTGGCAGTAGAACCTCAATCCGTCTGCGGATGCGTTGTTTTCGGCTACAGCTAATGAATTATAACTGCGGCTAATAGATTTTAGCTATAGCATAAATGATTGTGTGAACGAACTGAATATCAATAAGCCGATAAATCGCTTTAAAAAGCTGTCATGATAAACTATTTTAAAACGATGATGAAGAAAATATCATATTTATTTTTTTCGAAAGAAATTATAAGTTATAAGCTAAAAATAACAGACCAATATGATCCGTAGTATGTCCATGTAGACAAGGTGTAGTAATCTACAAACGGTTGAGCTAGCCAAATGAAATGTCTGGGTTCGATTCTATTATTATTGTTTGGATAACGATGTGTACATATACTAATATGTTGCAGCTTCACAGTCTAAAATGGATTGTAATCCAATTGTTCCATACTAAACTAGGAAGCAGGCCATATAATTAGTCGGAACTCGGTTCCTCATGGTGTAATTACCAGATGACGAGCTAATTGTTAGTGATAAGCTTCAAATTATTTTTATGATATTTCATATTTGAAATCACAATTTAAAAATAACAACATGGGCGCTGCAATCCAGAGCCCAAATACAAAAGAAAATGCAAAACAACCACATAAAAACCAGATCGTTTATAGAAGACACAAAAACAAAAGAAACCGTCCTCCGAGTCCACGGTGGACCGGTTCCACCTCTCGTGGAAGCGAGGCCAGCGAGGTTGCCTCCGTATCGAACACCACCACCACACACAAGCACCCACGCGCGGATCAAATAAACCGGGTGCAAATCCTCGCGGAAACACCCACAAAATTCTCTGCAAATAAAACCCACCTCCACCTCCTCCTCCCTGGTTGCCCTTCTCCCTCGCCCTCTCCCATTCCCACCACCGCCGCCTCCTCGTCGTCGCCGCCCCCGCCCGAGCCCTAGTCGCCATTGCCGGCGCCCCGATGGACGGTGGTGGCGGTGGGGCCACGTACGCCTCGCGCACGGCCGAGGAGGTCTTCCGCGACCTCCGCGGCCGCCGCGCCGGCATGATCAAAGCTCTCACCCAAGGTGCGCGCGCTCGCCTCCGCTCCCTTCCGATTCGGCTCCCGATTCTCGTGTGGCTGTGTGGATTCGTGTGATTGAGCTGTTGTTTCCTTTTGCTGTGCAGAGGTGGAGAAGTTTTACAAGCTCTGCGACCCCGGTGAGTGCGCTCGATCTCTTCGGGTTTTCCGTCCGGGCTGGGGATTGGGAGCGGAGAAGCTTTTCGTGTTTTTACTGCTTGGGTTTGGTTGTTTTGTTGGGAGATTGGAAGCTAAATTCGGAGAATTTTATCTTCTTTTTTTCCCATTCCTGGTGCTCGGAGTTGGAATTATTGGTGTGTTTTTTTGGCTTTCATCAATGCTGTACAGCTTTCCGGGCAAAAGTTTTCTTTTTTTTGGTTGATGGGAACTGTGGATTCGGTGCTAGGTCTTCGTTTTTTGTTGGGTTGTTAGCACTGTGTCTGTTGCCATCAGACCGAGATTGGTAGCTTAAGTGGACAATATTTACTGAAAATTGCATAATATATTTAGGCCAATTGCTGCCATGGGATTGTTGATTAGTTGATTTTGGTGTGTTTGGGTGTCTACGTGAGTGTGCATGCTTGTGTATGCGTTGGTTTGTTAGATTCATTGATGTTGCCACAGTCAATTAAGTGGAGTCGTGACATAACACGGGGACTATCTAGTAGAATTAGCAACGCTTCTCTCATTGCATTGATAGCACTGTGCGTCATTCACGTGGTTGTTTGTGTTATTTACCCTATTCACGTAATTAATATGAGGCTTTGGTTGCCTGCCATTATTAATAAATACTATTATGACTTGGTCCGCACTACTATCTGCTTGAGCCTTGCACTCTGGTGAGCAACTGTGCGTAGTTGTAGAGCTACTTCTAAGTTGTAAAAACTGTATTTCCTGGTCATGATTACCCATACAGATGCTGCATAGGATCTTGTTATGGCTACTAAATTTCATTGGTTTTGAACAGAAAAGGAGAACTTGTGCCTTTATGGATATCCTAATGAGACATGGGAGGTGACCTTGCCAGCAGAGGAAGTACCCCCAGAGATCCCTGAACCAGCATTAGGAATCAACTTTGCTAGGGATGGCATGAATGAGAAGGATTGGTTGGCGCTAGTTGCAGTTCACAGTGATTCCTGGTTACTGTCCGTTGCATTCTACTTTGGAGCCCGGTTTGGGTTTGACAAAGAATCTAGGTAATTATTCCGCATTTCTACAATGATTGAACTATGCAGTTTCCTTAATTGACAGTATATGCTGCTATGACTCCAGGGGTCCTTTTTTCCGTCATGTCCACACTTTATTTTGTTATATGTTTGTTATATGATTGCATTGTGAACAATAGACCAGAAAGTTCATGTTTAAGGATTAGTCACTGGAATTCCTGGCTGCCACCTTCTGATTCTTTTTGTACCCTAATGGAGTGTGCTGCACTGCTATTCCAAGTAAAATGAGTACAAACTTGAAGTCGTCATGATTAGATCAAAGTAATGGGTGAAACTTATGTATTCAAAGTAGCGGGTGAAACTTCATGTATTTTTGCCCCTATTTTAATCATAATTGCTCAAATATCACTCAAATAGTCAAATTTTTTATTTGGCATGGCACAAAAGTACCACTGCACCTTAATTTACAGGTGCATTAAGTAACCCTTTTTAATACAACTTTTAGATCAATCAATAGGGACAAAAGGCATTCCACCTATGTTTGGCTGGAAAATATTTGCACTCCAAATTTCTACAGTGCAGTCTGAACAACAGCAACAATGTATTTTGTCTAATGTTGGAGCTGTAAAATGTAATATTTCGTGTGCATATTTTCTTTCTGCAGAACATGTAAACCAAATGGGCTTGTACATTGGCAAGTTAAGCTAGTGAGAAATATCATACCTAAATCAGTTATAGTATTTTTTTAAAAAAATAGAACCAGTTGTTCTTATCTTCTTTTTGGTACTGTTTTTCTATTTGATGCTCAGTTTATATTCCCCTTTACAATTATGAATTACCAGCCCTTCTGTCGTAACACGAACAGGAGGGTCTGACATGTTAGGAATAATATTTAACTTTTAAAGTGCACATTATATTTTCTCTAACATATACTCTTGGTTTTCATGTGCCGTTATTCCACCTCCTTTTCTTGAATAGTGAATAGGACACTAGAACCATGTTTTAGTACGATTTTTATAGGTTGTTTTGCTAACAATCATTTGTAAAGGTTATTTAATATTATTTACCTTACCTGTTCTTAAACCTATATCTGGCTCTGTCTTTTCATGTATGCTGCGAGCCAATCTATATTTAAAAGGCTAAATACATTCATTAATGAGAACTGCGCAGAATTTGCACTTGATTGCCCTGCCTAATGTCACAGAAATCAGTAAATCACATATCTACTTATTCTTTTCGTTCTTCTAAGTTGGGCCCAAAGAAGAAGGTTTGAAGTTTAGGACGCTGCTTCATTATCCCAAAGAAGAAGGTTGAAGTTTAGGACGCTGCTTCATTAGCGCATCAAGTATCTCAGCCTTTATTTAGTTGATACGGATTGAGCTTGCTAGGTTGAACCCGTAGGGGGTGGCACGATTTTCACGGTGATGACGAAGATAACGATGAATATAACTCGAAGAAAGCAACATGATCGATAAATGAGGTAAGAACACCCCAACCACAATCACACCACTACCTTCACGAAGGTAACTTGAAGAAGCAGCACGATTTGATAAAGAAAGTAACTAGTGTCAAGCATAAGATTACAACCACCACAATCGTATCATAACCTTAACAAGAATCCAATCCATACAGCCAAGCACGGAGCTGACGCCTAGATTGGCTGCCCTTGACCCGGCGGCTTCTGTGATCTCACAAGGAAGTCGCAAGAGCACATATGCGGGTAGAAGGATTGGCACCACACCATGCTAGTATGCTACCCACAGCCATGGTGATAAAGCCTACAAATATTCAGTCCATTGGAGAACACACACGGTGTAATATCATTCATCAAAATCAAGCCCTCTTACTACAAGAGAAAATACCCCATCAAAATCAAGCCTTCTTACTACAAGAGAAAATACCCCTCTTAGATTTTTAAGTTGGTTGCTACAGTAACCAACCTGCTGCATTGCGCCTGGTTGCTTCAGTACAAAAATAAAAGAATACTATTTTGTTTCCTTGTGAAACAAGAAAGAAAATTGAAATACAAGCTGAATTTGATTTACTTAAGCTCTAAGTAACTAAGATATATTTTTTTGGAATTCTATCAAACCGGGTGGACCGACATTGAGCTAGCGGTTAAACCGGTGCCTTGAAGCTTTCCAAGTCATCTTGGATAATTTGATGCGACTTAAAAGCTCATTCCAGTTAATAATTGCGATGATCATGAATATATGACTAATGCCGATTATATCCACATCATTAGTGGTTATCAAGAAGATAGAGTTACAAGTGAATATCTGTTTGCTGCATGGACAAATTATGCTAATGTTGATTCACATGATATTACCACTGCGTATACTTTTAGGCTGCTACTTTGGAATCAGATTTATGTGAAGTTCTATGATAGCCGCCTTTCATTTTTCATCTTCCCTTGCCACATTTCATTCTCATCTTCCATTGCCATATCATACTGGACTTGCCTACTCTTTTGCACAATTGATTCACATTCATTATGTTCTGGCAAACCAAAGATTGGACATGCACCTTCATATGGCTGTTCAAACGATGGATATACTTAAAAAGTGAATTTGCTACTATTCACTGTGTTCAGAGTAGTTACTATAGTTAATTCTGATCGTTTTTTTAACATAATGTACACCTTGGCACAACATGGTCTAATGCTACTCAGATAAATTAGCAAAACTGTTTTGTGGAAAATGTCCTCAGACACATTAGAAAATATACACCATATTGTAGGAGGGTGTGCTTTACAAAATGGACATACTGTAGTAAGTAACAACTTGTGTGTACTAACTAATTTTGTTTTTTAGAGACACTGCGATTTTGATGATTGCGAAATCAAAGGATCTTAACTTTGGGTTTTTACATTTGAAAGTAAGAATTGCCTAAGATGTTTACAATTTGGTGGCAGCCTTCTTCGGAAGAGAAGCAAACTCTTTCCAGGCACAATTTACTGACAAATGGAATGTTGTGCTGTGTGCTGTGTTGGGTCCATTCTTTGTACAGAGTTTTGATTGTTTAAGTGCTTAATGCCATAGAGGCTGTTCTCTCTGGTGAACAATTAAGACTTAAAAATGGTTTTGGCATGTTCTTGGGGGAGCAACCAAGGGTAATTCTGTACAAACGAGTTATTGAAAGACCTTTATACTAGTATTTTATTCTAGAATATTCATTACAACTATATACTTCTACTATATAATGGCACCTAGAATTTATCACTAATTATCCACAAGCATCTGTGTTGTTTTCCTTCCTTGTTTATGTGTCTTCTCCTTTTGGCTCTGATTTATTCATGATATATTGTAGAATTCGCCATTCAATGAGATTAGAAAGATGGAGACCTTACTCCGCACAATAATTGAAACCTTAATGTATGTACAGTAGTTCTCAGTTTGAATGATCTAATAGGACTTATGGTTAAGACTTAAGCATGGGGTATTGGCCTATTGGGGTGAACCAATGAATACTGTTTTACCTTTTTCCCCTGTGAGTGATGAACATTACCTATCATTGCACTCCATTTGTTCTGTGCTCTTCCTTTATAATTCACTCACTATTTTACTGTTTTCCTTGTCTTCCCATCTCCTTCAGCTTTGCTTCCTCCTGTGTTATTTTGTGAAAATCTAGTACAGCGACTGGCATCTGATTATGTCCAAGTAACAAATAGTGCTGAGTGTTGATTGATGCGAGGATAACTACAGTAGTTTAGCTGAGTCAAGACAACTTCATAACCTTAAGAGAAACAAGAGAGGGTTTTTCATAGACACCCCAAATATCACTCTTAAGCTTACAAGGGGGAATAGCCAGGTTTACTGCGTGATTTGAACATGGGTTATTATTACGGTTTGCTAGAGTATGCTGGAAATACAGATCCACTAGATTATCTTGACTCCCAAGGGAGTATTGTACCTTGCCAAAAGCTTACTTCAATGTCTTTACCTAATTACACTGGACTCCGTCTGAATCTGTGTGTTTATATTTTTTATTGAATATGCGTGTATTTTTTTATCTGTTTGTTAGAAAACAGCCACCTTTAGCCACTGATTACTTTAACCTTGGTCAGGCTTGTCTACCTTCCGAAGTTACATTTTATGCTACTTTATTTTCTTATGCAGGAGGCGACTATTTAACATGATAAACAACTTGCCTACGATATTTGAGGTAGTGACAGGAGCCGCCAAGAAACAGGCGAAGGAGAAGACACCCAACAGTAGTAGCAAGAGCAACAAACCTAGTTCAAAAGTGGTAAGTGTATATGCCTTTTCGATGCCATGCAACCAGATTTCCTGCTGATCGCACGTTCTGTCTGCAGCAGTCGAGAGCTGAGTCTCGTTCAAAGGCTAAGCTGTCTGCCCCCAAGGATGAAGGGAGTGGCGATGACGACGGAGATGAAGAGGGTGAAGAGCATGACAACACTCTGTGCGGAACTTGTGGAACCAATGATGGCAAGGACGAGTTTTGGATCTGTTGTGATAACTGCGAGAAGTGGTATCATGGGAAATGTGTCAAGATCACACCCGCTCGAGCCGAGCATATCAAGCAGTACAAGTGCCCGGATTGCAGCAACAAGAGGGCCAGGGCATGAGTAAAAGCATTGGTGAAATTGTTAGGAGGGAACCATCTCCAGGTGTCAAGATCTCTAGATATTATTGTGGCGTAGTCTTCTAGTTTGTAAGCTTGTTTTTTATTTAGACTATAACTGTTGATTAGTTGTTCGGCCTAATTGTGTTTAAAAACTAAACTTCTTTCGTGTGTTGACGTCGGCCATTCTAGTTTGTAAACGTTGTCAGCTGAAGGTACTGCTCTACTGACCATTTCTTTGTTATTTGTGCTCTTGGTATTTTGTCAGCTGACTCATGTAATGCTACGTGTTTATTTTCTGGTTTTCAAAACTGCGGAACTACATAGGAATGCTGCACTGACAAATTCATACGGGTGCCTCTAAAATCAAGTAAACAGTTAATTTTTACTATCGGCTCTATTTCTCATTCATCAGGCGCTCAGCCAGGAGCAAGTCATCAGGAGTTGTCACCTGCAATAAGTTCACATTTTGACAATCAATCTCACAGTTCAGGATATCATAGTTCAAATTTGGAATACCTTAATGTTTGTGTAAGGGCTCTCGGTGATATAAACAGGGTGTTTCAGGTATTATACAATGGAGATACCATCGGTGACTTCAAGGCCATCCCTGTGAATGCAAAGTTAAGTTAATCAGCAACGAGAATTGAGAGCCAGCATATCAGTGAATCAACAAGCTCAAAACCATCTTTGAGTAAATTGGGCTTCATCACCTACAATCAGAAAACATTTTCTTGTAATATCTGCTTTTGTTCCTCACAGATAAAAAAATACCCGTTTTTGTCTATGTGAACAGGAAAATCAAAAACATGAAACATATTCTTATTACAGAGGCATTAGTGTTACTACCTGTGGAGTTAACTAGCACAATTCATTCCACACATCTAAAATGGTAGCAACAAGAATGACTCTGCAGTCTGATCCTTTTTGTTCAGCTCCATTCTGAATGTTCAATAGAGTGTATAACCTTGACGCATTGCAATTATTCTAGTTTCTGATATGGACTATGGCATAAAGACCCCAACAGAAGGAATGATCGAAGTGTACCTATGCTGAGCTAAAACTTTTATTTCCCAAAAAATGATCAAACCAACTAATTAACTCACACAACAGCTACTAACAGCAGGTTTAAGAGAATACGCCCATTATCTTGCCCTGTCCTCCGGACAGGAGGATCTCCGAGACGCTCCTCTCCTTCACATTCACACCCTGACGAAACAAAAGCTCGCGTCAGTACTCACTCCTCTTAGTCAACAGCACGCGCGCGCACGCGGCCGCATCTTCTGAAAGCCACCGCACCTGCGCCCCGTCCGCTTTGGCAGCGCAGATAGCCGAACCCGAATGCCTCGTGTGCCGCCGAAGAGCAACACCGTAGCTCCCACCTGAACCAAAAAAAAAACGAATTTCTCAGCATAGCAGCTACGAACAATCCAATCAGAATTCTCGCGGGTGGCATTTGGATTGGGCAGATCAGGCGCGAGAGGGGCACCTAAACAAACAGGTAGAGAAGTGGCGATTGGCATGTAGCAACCGAGCAATCCTTACCAATCCGAAGGCGGCGCCCGAGGCGGGACGCGGGGAGCAGTGCGAGCGTGGGGAATGGAGGCGGCGACTGTGGCGTCGGGGCGGGAGGGAGCCGCGCGTGGAAGTGGAGGCAGAGGCGGAGCTCCAATCCGGAGGCGCTGGTTGGTCGCCAATAGGAGGAAGATAGGGGGTGGTGGTGGCGGCACAGACGCGAGGCAGCTTATGATTCATAGCGTTCTTCCAACGAACAAACACAATGATTTTTTTGGATTTTTAAAGTAGCTTATCAGACTATCTTTTCAAAATAACTTATCAATTTATCGGCATTCAATTTATTCACGCTAGAACTAAAGGATATCAGCTATAGACTAAATTAACCAAAAGTGGAAAGTATGGAAGAGAAGTGAAAGTAAGAGTTTAGACCATGTAAAGGTCGGGAATATAGTAATAATGAATGATTAAATTTTGGGTTGCATTAAAATTTGCGTTTGTGAAAATTTTGATCAACCACAATTAGCGATCGGTAAGTTTCGACTACAGACAATAGTTCGATCGGTCTTGTGATAGGAGATCCGATTGGATGGTCCGATCGACAGGCGTCGACCACGACAGAACGATCACGTCTGAATGAACACGGTAAATCGACCACGGCAAGCTTTGATCACGACAAATCAATCACGACAGATCAACCACGGTAAATTGATACGTGATGAGTTGAAAGAGTTATAGAAAGAGTCCATAACCGGGAAGGATTAGAAATTATGAAAATCCGTGTTTGGAAGGGTTTCGGGTCCCTTGATTTTCGAAAGAGATATGATTTCATATTCGTATTTAATGAGGACACATTTAGAGCATTAGACTATAAAAGCAGTTAGAGCCTTAGGGTTAATGCAAAACTTTCGTAGGGTTTTGAGGAGAAAGCTTTTAGAGTTTGAGGGGTGCCGCGATGGCACTTTGTAGCCACAGAACATGATTCAGTAATAATAGATCAAATCTATCTTGAGAAAAATTTGTCAACTCCGGTGACGTATTTTTTGTGCATCGTCTTCGACTTGTTCTCGTTCCGAGCAATGCGTTGCGAGATAGCGTCTCTCCGTCGACTTCACTTCCCTCATCACGCACTATGTAGTCCACTCAATTGCGCCAATAGCAACGGTGTCAAAGCATTCAAGCGGAGGAAAATTTCGAGTATGTGCAAAGCGAGCAGTCAAACGAGCAATCAAGCGAGCGATCGGGCATTTTGTGATTGAAATTCATACACGATAAGTTAGACTGTATTGGTTTTAGTTTGAGATTTGTTTTAAGTATCAAGTAGCAGAGGTAATCATTCATCCACTCTGATTGTGGTATACGATTCTACAAAGTGAAAGCTATCTATGACTGTGGGTAGATTCTTTTAGACTTATAGATTAACTTTCTATAGTAACTAGTTTTAAATGGAGTATCTTTTAAGCTAAGGTCTCTAAGTTAATTATAGTAGATATTATTTTAACTTTATCTATATCAGCTAAAATCATACGTAAATATCTTTCTCTATATCCTTTCTTGCGACCAATCAGAATTCAAAAATTTAAACTGAAAGTCATAAGTTACATCTCAAAATATATCTAGGCTGTCACTCTGCGCCTGCGTGTTGTGCATTCCGGATTTCCGTTCAATCTCTGCCGTCCACATGTTCCATTTTTTCCACCACATGTATCATTTAAATCACACATTTTAGACTTTCCCAATCATTTGACTACCGAAGTTTTTTTTCGGGGAAAGAGGGATTGTTTAGGTCATGTTCTTTTTCTCCGAAGTTGACGGCTTTTAATTTTTGCTATAGTATCTAACTTTTAAATGAAGTATTTTCTTAAAACAGGGTCTACAAGTCAAACGATGTACACGTTAAAAGCCCAATATCTGTACTATCTAAAATCGTAAGTGAATATCTCTCTCTCCGTAATCTGTACCGTAAACAGTCAAAATTTAAAAATTTCAACCAAAAACCATAAACCGCAGCCGTTGCCAAATAGGCCCTTAAACAGGGTAGCGTTACAATTTTCGAGCACTAATACAACTAGGAACACCTGCTAACCAAACTGCCGACTAACAAAACGTCGGCCACGTTGAGCGAGCTAGCTCATGAGCTACCCTATTCTCGTCCCTCCTTGCCTTGGTCAACCGGATTTCTCCTAGGTGCGCCATCAGATCCTTGCATCACCAATCAAAGCAGCACGTCTCGACCCGTCTACTCCTGAAGCTTGTAAGGCAGGAATACACGACGAGCAATCAGTTTTAAGAATTACCGGAGCCTGGCACCATTGCAGAGCCAAAGAAAGCTCCTCCTGGCAAGCCGTAAACTCAGCTTCTTCTGTAGAGGCACAGCTGAAAAGGCAGATTTTTCAACAGAGAAGCTTGCATCTCCATGTTTCAAAGCATTCCTATCAATCTAGATTTTCCAAAGAACGAGCAGTAAAAATTCACGGTCCTCTTTTGTCAACTTATCTAACAACAGGAGGACCAATCCGGACCATTATTTAGGAACTGTTCAGCGTCCGGCACACACCAATCAGACCGCATCATGTCCAGGAGGGCTCAAGCGTGAGGGCAACGAACCACTGCGTGCAGGCCATCTTCCGCCTCCATTCCACAAATTACACAAGTATCATCCTCCAGGAAGTGCCTAGACTTGTTGTTTGCATTCGTCGGCAGCGCATTTCTTGCTAAAAATTCTTCACCTTAGGCATCACATGCTTCTCCTGCACACTGAAACACTAGTGCTCGAGGAAGCTTATAAGCACTTCTTACCGACAGAAATTCCTGACTTCTCAGAGTTCTGCGCAGTAACATCTCCAGCATGTCTTATTGGGATCTTTATTTTCAGAATTTGTGCAGCATCCAGGGGAAGGAAGGTCTGTCGTATAAGGTCTGCATTCCACTCTCTTGTCCCCGGAATCATGAGTTCAGAGACCCATCTAATTCTCGATCGGCCACGTTTGGAAACAGGCCGCAGAGAAAAACCTCGTGGGATCCAATTATCACGCCATATACGAACCTGATCCCCAGTTCAATACGCCAAATAAGGCCCTTCTTTAGAAGCTCGAGCCCATATTCAATAGCTCTGCAGGTACTTGAAGCATTCCCCGTAAAAACGGTATCGATAAGATTCATGTTAGAATAACCAGTAAGGTGTTGGTGGGTTGCAACGATATCTTAAAAAAATAATAGATATAATTAAATGTGATTTTTTTTCTCAACAAAGTGTTTTGTGAAACTCAAGATAATTTATCTTGTGCTAAGTGATTTAATTGAAAAATTGAAACTAAGGTTTTTTTTAGATTTTCTAATTTCTGCAAAGAATATTTAAACTATTCTTACGGCACTCCTATGTTGGAAACAGATCTTAAAAATTTTTACTGAAAAAACAGTTGACATGTCTAACTTACAATATCCATGATGGGTCGTATCTCATTCTCATGTGAGGGTGAAGAGGAGGAGGTAGTTAACGAACAAACTCTCTTTTTATACTAGTAGAGATATTTGGCTTCCAATAATCTTGCACATAGACTGTCCGGGAAGTAAAGGAGACGCCAAGTTTGCCGGGCTAACAAAGCTTGATTAAATAGTCTCAGATCCCGAAAGCTAATGCCACCTTTGATCTTTGGCAAAACCAACTGCTCCCAAGGTCGGCAAAGCCTGAACCACTGATTTAATCAGAACCTCCTTCCCTGCCATCCAAAGATGCTTTTCGCTCCAGTCTGCTAGTCGTTTCCCAAGTCGTGCTTTTGAGAATTTGGAATCGATCACGCTTCATACGTCCCTCCGGCGTTGGCAATCCAAGGTACTTCGCCTCAAAAGCCACTTGCTCGATCTGTGTAGCTCACGACGGATTAAATCCTTGGAATCATCGGGGCACGTCGAACCAAACATGATTGAGCGCTTCCCAAAAGGTTAATTAGCTGTCCCGTGCTTCTAGAATACACCTGCAGTAACTCCTTTCACTCGCTTTGCTTGTTCATGGTCACCCTTAAAAAACAGTAAGCTATCATCGAGTAAGACTACCGAAGTTATATACGTTCGAGTATGTAATCTGGTTCTTTTCATTTCGTACCTGCAGTTATGATTTATCTGAGCTGTTTACGCATAACTAAGTGTAGCTTCTGTGCCTACCGAAAAATAAAGTGTAGCTTCAGCCTCCTAAATCTTAGTCACGATATTTTTTTGTCACAGACCATGTAGCACTTCCCATAATAACATTTTAGTTGTAGCTTAACACAGCAGAACACTAATACCATGGCAGGCAACAGCAAGTGTCTGTTTTTCTCCAATCTTAAGCAGCCGAGCGCACTGTTGGAAAACATCAAAACGTTTGAAAAAGAAATCTCCATTTTCTTTTCACGTGTGAGAGAATTCAGAGGAGTCCACACTGGCGTACCAAGGTGGGTCTTCAGGCAAAAGGGCAAAACTGGAGAAAAGCAACACAGCAAAAATAATAGAATTAAAACACGATTCCGATTATTACCACAAGCATGTTTGTACAAGATGGATACCGTCTATCGATACAGCTCTGCATGGAGGAAAAGTGGAATTTACAAACGGCCCTAAGAAAGGTGGATAGGGAACTTCTCAAAGCGCGGCAGCTCCAGCAAGACTCTTAACAAACTCCGCAGCCGACGAGCATACAAAACCGGTCACAGTAGGATGGCTAGCCAAGTCCATTATACAGCAGCAAACATAAATATACGTCCCTCTACTCTGTGCAGTTAACAGTAGGAAGTCCCCTCGTCGATGGTAGAATCAGCGCTCCTTGATACGCATGCATTACTTTGCCGTTTTGGCATTCCTCCTGCAGATGACATAAGTTTCAAGCAGACAACGATCAGTCAAACTGATTGTTTGGTGTAAAGAGCCTACTAATCAAAAGAGCAAGAACTTACATCTTCTTGGCCTCTCTCGATTTTGGTAGCTTGTGATCCTACCAAAATTAGGCTGCACGAGATGATAGGTTCACTGATTCACACCTAGTGCTGGGGCTCCAACACATGTTAGTTCAGCTACTAACAACTGAGCATCCTGTCTCGTTATAAAGTTAGGCAGGCAGCAAGAGATGGTATCATCCCGTCGATCATAAACGGAAATAGTAAAATCATTGCGGTTTTGTGCTGCATAATCGAGCTTTCCCAGGGTTGAGTAGTGATTCTGACATTATCCAACCCTGACATACAAAAAAAGGGATGTAGTTAGTCATGTAGCAAGTGTTTCATTCAAGTGGCTTGCTTGTCACAAACTCACAATTACAACTAGTAGTTGGAATAGAGGTAGCGCATTTATCACAAAGACATAGGAGTGTTACCTGTTCTCTTGCTTTCTTCTTGAATGTTCCATAAGAGGAAGAGACAATTTTGCAAGATTCTGCAATGTGTGCCAGGAAATCCATGTTTTGCGGGTACAGGTTTGAGCTCATCTGCTTCCGTGCATGTGATGCATTAATAAAATGCAGTAATACATGAGCCTGTACAACAGAACATCATGTCAGAATATATAGGATAAAGGAATCAAAACACCCCTAACAATGGCAATGTAGTGAGAAACAAATGCTTACATGGAAAGCAGCTTTGAGAATGTCATCTGACTTTGCTTGGTCCTTGAGCAAAGCATATACCTTATCCTTTGTTGGGTTATATGTTACCATATATCTCTCGTCCTATTATTAAGATGGAAAGTATTGGTCATACCAAAAGAATGAAAATAATGAGTGTTTTTTTTTTGTTGGCTGTGGCCAGGGAGCTGAAATTTTTTCCCCCTGGAGGATGTACCTCAAACAAAGGCTTTGTGGCAACAAATGAAGCAGGTTCTTGAAATGCATCTCCAAATCGTGATCCTGAAAGAAAGTTGATATAGACTATGAAACACCATTCCACATGTATCAAGAAAGGACCACAATCAGAACAACACTTGTACAAACCTATTGTGACTGGCTCATGCCGCCAAGGTGGATTAAATATTGTCTCCTGTGAGTTTCCTTCCTTCAATGAGGGGACATGCCCTGTACCAAAGAAAATTAAAGATTCAAGTATTAGACAGAATCACAATCAAGCCAACAGACACCTAAATAGGATTCCAATTTCAAACTTCTGAAGATTCTGAAAGGTCCAAATTTCAGTTTCGAGCTCAGCATTTTAAAACTTAATTATGTGTACATTGTGTAAATAAAAAAAAGAAATGTATTTGAGAATCTTTGGTCTTTACTTTCAATATGCAGCTTTCTAGTGTATCCAAAGCATTGCGTTGTGCCACCACATGACCACACACACACAAAAAAATTACGTTTTCAGCATGATTCTGCATTGATCAAAAGGAACCTGGTGCTGGTAAAGTCTTTTTTCTAAGATTTTGAACTTCTATTCTTTGATATGTGGTGATATTATATTGATACCATTTGTCTTCGCCTTTGGGGTTATTTTACAGATAAGTACTGTTTCACTAGTCCAATAAACAATTGAATAAAGATCAATTTTGCAGCCATCTAAATAATTCTACAAGTACTTCTTGCACCTTCCAGAACAATTCAAACAGATAATTTAACCTACCAGTCTTAATGAAGGAATCCACTGCAACGGTAAACCTTGCCCTGTTTAGGGTATTCAGCACAACAGACCTCACCTGGTAAGAGAAACAGTATCAACATATGACTTAAAAGAGTGTAAGAAAGGATTAATGCAAGCAAGTGGTAAACTAGAAGAATTAAAGTGAACCTCATGGTATGAACTCAGGAGATATCCACATGACAGGAAGACAAATGGAGTCACCAATGATGGATTCCGTTTTGAGATAAAGATGCTCAAACCAGTGCCCAGCTTCATGCAAAATCAACAAAGTGAAGTCAGAATTGTTGCTAAATTAAGTGAACAGATGAGATCAGTAACATTCATAAGCAAGCAAAAAGCTTTGGGCATGTCGCATTTTTCGCCATACAGTGACACTGACACACCAAATAAAACAGTCACAAACCGTCAACTTATGCTAGCAAAACAGCGAATTTCAGCTGCATGTCCAATTAATGCACTACTAAATAAAAGGCGTTGTAAAGGCAACACATTGATAATTACCAGATCTGCAATGTTCCCAACGGATTCGCCTTTAGCAGTGACATCCCCAATGTTTTCTCCTCTTGCGTAGGCCTTGTAGATTGGCGTGCGAGTTGAGGTTGATGTAACAGCAGCGACATTCTAAAATGTTGCATGAGAAAAAGAAGGTTCTTCATCAATACTTTTGAAACAGAATAGTGACTATATATATTTGAAGTCCAATAGTTGTAACTTGCAACAGCTGGTGAGAACAGACCTTTACAACATTTGCTACACAAGCCATAGGCAAGAAAAATTGAGGGAAGGCCGCAGTAGCTAACTCAATCCCAGCTCCTATCTCCAGCAAGAGATCACTAGAAAAGCGGAGCTGCAGAGAATTTCAGTTTCAGTTAATCGTACACATGGGACCAAGAAAATGGAAATGGCGTAGATACTGCAATAATGAACACATGATTTCACATGTTTTACCTGCTTTAGGTCATAGTCAAACTTCTTTCCTTGGCGTGCAAAAAGCATTTTTCCAACACGTCCAGCACCATCCTGAAGCAGAAGTGTAATCACAACTTTATTACAGATAATGGTACCTACTCGATTACTAAGAATATAAAGTAAAGACAAGTACATCAGCGAAACAGAAGATAATGCTACTATGTTGTGCACATCAGACGGCCACTAATCATAGAAGGATAAGACTCTCCAGGTTATCATGGGGTTTATAAGGCTGTTCTATGACACGAGCTACCTACTGGAAAGAAGTTAGTCAATCAAAGACGTGATTTTTATCCTACCCTGGTAATTTCCTTTTGCTCACTTATGTTGTGCCCATGCTAGTGGATTGACTAAAGTACTGAACTCTTTTGCATGAATTTGCACTTGTCTTCAAATGAATAGACCAACTGAATAAATTGCACAGACAAGCACGGTGACCAGAAAAAAATAGCTACTTGAATACGCATGATTTATTTACCTTGAGGATCCAGTTGATAGCAACAGCACCTGGGGTTACCTTGCTTTGAGAGACTCCAACGGAGCTCAGCAAGGTTCTTGTTGTAAACACACCCATTGCTCCACCAAAAAAATGCTGAGCAGTGAAAAAAATGAAACTTAGCTTGGTATATTTGAATCAAGACAGTGAACACAGGTTCTAAAATATACCTTCAGAGCTCTCCAGGTCATGTATGGGACGTATGAAGGAGTAACACTGTCTGGAAACCCTTCAGGCACGACATATGATCTTATGAATGCCATTATTTCCTGCAGCCATAGTATGTAGTGTTGTTATTTCTTAAAGCTGTATGGTCAGTTTAGTTTATTACTAATAGATGCCTTAACTATAATTATCGAAAGGAATGATCTCAACGTTTCACACAACACTTTAACATCTTCCCATAATAATGGAGAACCTATATCCAATAGTTGAAAATTGGTAAAGAAAAAAACTAACTCTGAAATCAATTCCACTAATCCGGGATTTTGCTCTAGAAAACCATAGACAATAGACTGAAGATTGCAACTTCCACAGGTATAAAACAGGAAATCCTTTTAGTCAGCAATCAACTTAATCTCGCGTGTAATCCACCAAAATGCCAAATTTTCTACAAATTTCCTTCGACCCAGATATAAATTGGCGGTGCAAACAATCACATGACTAAAACAGCTTTTCCACAAATAAAGTCATAGTCCCGCAAGTACCATACAATCTAATTTATCCCGATTTCATCTCAAATTACCTCGAAAATATCGCGTTAGTACAGTCAGAAAGTCTCCTAGGCCAGAATAAGCGAGCGAACATCCTGAGGAAAAAAAACACCTATTGCGCGGCTTCATGAATCACGATTGGATCGAGACCTAAAAAAGAAATTCGCAGATGGCTACGCCTCCGATACATCAAATCCGTATCCAACCATCAAACCGCCCAAAATCCGCAACCAATCCTCCCAAATCAGGCCCTCGAAACCCAGCGCAGAGCCATCAAACCAAAAACGAAACCAAACACCAAACATGACACAGCATGTCACAATTCCACCAAACTGCTCACCTCAGCAGGCGGCAGTGGCGACTGGAGCGGCACGGCCCTGACGGAGGCCCCCACGGGGACGACGGCCCCGCCGCTGCCCCTCCCTTTCGCCGCACCTCCATCCACCACATAACTCCACCGCCTCCCGTCCACCTCCTCCAGGCACAGGAACCCCTCCACGGCGGGCGCCGGAGCCGCGACCCTCGCCGGGGCCTCCGGCGCCTCGACGGGCGGCGAGGCGATCGTGGAGCGCACGGCCTCGCGCACCGCGAACCGCGCGTCGGGCGGCGGCAGCGTGATGGTCTGCTTGGCCGTCCGCTTGAGCCCCACCGTCGGCCCCATGGCCTCGCGGAGGGGACGGCAACGAGGAGGGCGAGGCTTGGGCAAAACGAAAATTACTCGCCGAGTGGTCGCGACAGGCGCAGAGGACACCAAGGCGGGGCAGTGGTTAGAGAGAGAAAAATGTTATATGAAGGCAGAGGATGCCAACAATGCCAAGATGCAAGTTGCAGGTGAGAGACGGGAGAGAAAAGCAGCCGAATGCCGGTTATTTTCGGTCTATCGCTACCGTTTTAAAATAACTTGGTAGAATAATTTTTTTAAAATAGTTTATCGATTTATCAATATTTAATTTAATTATATAAAATTTATATTAGAACTAAAAATCATCAATCAGTCAAAAAGAACGCACGATAACTTATGGTGGATGACCTACCGGTCATCAACATAATCAGGCTTGTTTGCCGATCATCAATATAATCAGACATGTTTGTTTAGCCTTTTTCTCTAGCTTAAAAGCTAAAAAGTCAAAGCCTAAATAAAAGGATGTTTTTTTAACCGAACTTTTGAAATAAGCTATAAGTCATAAAAAAAAAGCCCAAATGAGCAACCCTATTAATCAAAAGATGCATTGGGAGAGGAAGTTGCATCCTAGTGCCTTAAACCACACCACACGTGTCGTTACACTGGCCCACCGTCCCACCAACCCACCAGTAGTCATTGTCGTTACTCATGGGTGTTGTTGCCGCACAGTTCTACCTTCGCCCACCAATCGCTGACTGCAGCCGCACCGGCCCATCACCATTGCCTCATGTTGCATTGGCTCAATATCGCGCCCACCGTCGTCGCCCATCGATCGTCGTTGCCGCCGCCGTCCACCGGTTGCTGTCGCCGCCATCGCCCTACGCCCCATCGCCTACCGTTGCAATACCCTACCCAGGGGCGGAATCAGAACAAAAATAACCCGGATTACCACTTTACCATACATATAATAATGTTTATAAATTTTAAGTAATATTGTACTAAATAGTAATGTATCGGGCAATTTTAGCAATAATAATTCAACATAACTGATAGCAATGTACGATTATAAATAAATAACGATCAAAATACGTACCAACATTAGTAGCAAAATTTACGTACCGTTAGTTGAAAACTCAATTAGATAATGCTACGTTCAACAGTTCAAGAACAATATAATAGAAAAATATATGCAGAAGTTTACTTACTTGACATTGTAATCAAATACTCTAAGTCAAATCCAATGGTTGGTCCAATATATGCACATGGATCACAATCACATATCACTACAATTTTGCCTCCAATCTGAATGAACTAGGCCAGTATTTAAAGCCCAAATTGAAACCCTAAGTTTTAATCATACAATTTAACAAAAATAAACAAAAAATCATCACATCGAAACCCTAACTCACAAATTTAACCTCTATTCGTGAAACAAATCAAAAGAATTGAGAGAACTTTTGAGTAAAGTATATATAAATCAAGTGAGTCTAAGACTCCTTTGGCCGACGAGGGTATGAGCCAACGGGAACCGGGGCCAAGAGATGCTTCGGCGAGATGGCAAGAAAGGGCGGCCGACGTCGGCTGATTTCTCCCATTCTTTGGCGACCGATTGTTGCGTGGCTTGGTGTACCTATGGGGCACGACGCATGTCTCCTAGCTCCTGCACTTCGGCATCGATCAAATAGACTCATAATCTTGTCACTCATGGGCAGCGCTGGGCGCCTCGGCCTGCTGTAGTCATCCTTCTTGGACTAAGTGCTGCCTCATAGGCTGACATGAGTTTGTCTCCTTGTGGGCTACTATTGGCTCTGGATGCACTGAGTTTAAGCTAGAGGTACACACATGGGCCAAATATGCTGATCCATACTAAAAAAATTTTGGACCCGGTGTCCGGTGACACCAGGTGGATCAACTAGGCTTCGCCCTTGGCCCCACCTTCAACGAGCACACTGGTCACTATCGTCCAACGCTCCCATTGCCTCAACTCCGGCAACCACAACTTAGATCTAACTAGGTCCTAGTGCCGCCGGCTCAAAATCCCGTTGGATTTGGGAACCGCCGACTTCGAGGTGAGGGGCAACAGTATAGGAGGGGGAGGTCTGTGTGAGGAGGACGATGGAGGGAGGGAAGGCGACTAGGAGGTCAGGGTGTCGTTGTTGGCGGCCGACGATTGTGAGGGAGAAATGCATGATGGAGGCTATGGAGTTGGAGGAGGAGGGCCTTCGGGTGGAGGCCATGCCGCCTTGGAGGATGCTTCAGTGAAAATGAGGTCTTGGAGTTGAGGATGAAGGCGGGAAGAAAGAGGGAGAAAGAAAGTTGGGGAGAGGACGGAGGAGAATGACATGTAGGGTCAACGGAGAAAATGATTAAAAATAATTGTGTAATCCAGTGCTAGAAACGGAGGGGTTGAGGTAGTTGTAATTTGTGTTATTGTTAGATGACATGAATAATTATATATACAAATTTAGATATAACTCACCGGGGACGCTCTTAAGGTTGTTTCTAATATACAAGTATTTCAATAATTGTTATACACACACGCGAAGCGCACGCTCAGAACCAATTGTTATTCCATCTCACGAGGTTTAGCCGCAAATGAGTACAAAACACATGCGTAAGCGCAAACGAAACCTGTCGTTTATCCATTTTTCACGAGATCCTGCCAAAGCTCTGATCCGACTTTCGTTTTTCCCGCCGCGCGAGGTGGTACGTGCACCCAAGAATCCCGGACCGAGTCAGGCAGAGGCATGTGGAGACACGCACCCTCGCGAGTCGAGCTGAGGCGCAGCAAACGGACGGTCGCGCGGCAGCGTAGGTGGCAAAAACTGGCAGCGCTGCTGGGTTTCGCGGGCGCCGTGTGGCCTCACGACGGTGGCGGCACTGCCGATCTCTGTCGAGCCGCGCCACTTGGGTGGACGCAGATTTTTCTTTCCTCCCTCCTCTTCCCGTCGTCACAGCGCGGCGGCGTGGCATGGCCTGTTGCTGCCCATCAAGGCTGGAGAGTCGCTCTCGCGCCTTGCCGGTTCGGTCGCCGTTGGTGGTTGGCCGCTCATCTGCCTCTCCATCTGGCCATTTCCTCTCAAGATTCGCTTGTTTTATGGTGATCTTCGAGCCTCGCGTTGCAATGTTCCATGGTGGTGCAGTATTTTCCGTTGCTTTGACTTGCACAAAAACCAGGTAAAAGGTCGGTAGTTAGGTTAGTTGGTTCCATTGGATGAAGTTTTACAACTCAATGAACTCATGACCCCAGCTCATGTGTTCGTTTGAGAATTGAGTGGTATGGTCAAAGCATTTTTCAGGTTTAGCGTACTCTCCTCCTACTTTTTTCCCCTTGGGTCCCAAGGAAAGCGTGACGTCATTGCAGACACCACAAGAGCTTGGCGACACATTCTATTAGGATTATTGGAGTCTTTACTCTATAGAAAAAGGTTTATTGGAGCCTTCATGACAAATTGTCTCTGTTTTTCCACTGCGCGCGTGCATGCCTAGTCCAAGGTTCCTTAAGCGGTGGAAGCAATGCAAGTGACAAGGATAGCCTCCCGCATTAATATAGTGTTGTATGATGCTAAATAGGCGACATACCTCGGCATACATCTAGTAGTAATCCTCAGCGACCGAACAAATCCTATTTTCACCTAACTCCTTCCAATCACAAAAAAAAATTGACATAGTCCTCAAAACACAAGTTTAACCACTAATTTATATTGTAATAGATTTATAAAACCTAACAAAATTATAGTTCTACGAAAGTTCTTTTCGAAACAAATTTATACATACTATTTTTCATATGTTCATCCTAAATATTGAAAAAGATATCGTAGCTAAAGTTTAAAGAGTTTAACTATATGTAACCTAAAATGACATTCTTTTGTAACTGAAGGGAGTGCTAGAGTACTAGTAGTCATCGTCAGCTGTAGAAATATGCCATTCAGCTAATTATTTGCAGGTGAAGTAACATACATAGGGCCTGTTCGGCAGTCCACAAGCCAGACGACTTTTAACTTTTGCTACAGTACCTAACTTTCAAACGGAGTATTTTCTTAAGACGGGGTCTACAAGTTAAATATAGTACACGTTAAAAGCCCAACATCTGTACCGGCCAAAATCGTAAATGAGTATCGGTCTCTCCGTAATCTGTACCGTAAATAACCAAAATTCAAAAATTTCAAACATAAACCATAAATCACAGCAAAAAAGAACACCATAATAATCGATTATGTAGCAATCTCTTACTACTATTTTATTTCCATAGTCAATTCGGTTCATGCGGACGTAGCCTTGAGAGTCGGGAGTTGGTAGTGCTTTTGGGCCACCAAAGCACGGCAAGACGGCTAAACACGCCCGCCCGACATGTGGCGGCCGTCTTGCACGACACGAACGGTGGGCAGTGGGCCTCAAAATGGGCACGATGGGCGGCACGGCGGGCTTGCGGCACGGCGGCATGGCGGCGCAGACGGGTCGGCGTCGAGTTTGGAGAAGACGAAGCGCAGAAGATGACACAATCACACAAGCAATTAAGCAAGCATCCGCATACACACTAACACACATGCAAACATACACACTAACACACATGATGCCGGTCGCAACACCGCAACGCGCCGAGCTTGGGATCTTCTTGCCTGGCCGGCCGCCGCCGCTCCGGGAGGAGGAGGCACCGGGTGAGGAGGAGGCCGAGCCAGCCGGGAGGTCGGGAAGGCCGAAGGAGCGGGCGCGGCGCGACGCGTGGGAGGGAGGCCGGGAGGGGCGGTGGGAGGAGCCGGGTGCGGTGGGGAGGCCGGCTCGTTCTCGTTCTCTTTTCCTTACTCGAAAAATCCCATTCTTCGCGTATAGTAATTTTGGGCTGGGCTTGGCCTGGCACGACACGAACGCTGGCACGATGGGTTTTGGGCCGTGCTTGGACCTGGCCGAAGACGACGCGGGCCGACACGGCACGGTACGATGAGATGACTGGACCGAGTTGGCACGGTACGAAGCGACACGAAGCACGATGGATCTGGACCATACCGGCACGGCACTGCTCAAGTCCCAGCTCTAGCCGCCAGCATCTGAAACAGCCAACCAAGTGCAAGCCAGAAGCCACGGTTTGGCCAGCTGCACACGTTGACGCATGCATGGCGGCATGCCGCACCGCGCACACCATTTGACACCTCCGATTTCCAGTCCAGAATCCAAACGCATCTCTTCAATTTCTGCTCTGTTTAATCACCTTTGCAGCCTCTTTACGCGTGCCAAATGCTTCGTGGCTTCGTGCAGATGCAGGAGAAAACCGGCATTTCTTGACGAGCAGAAAGACTTGGATTTAACAAATAGAGGCCAGGCATCGTTCAGATAGTTAGGCCGGGTGTTGGTCAGAGATTCCTGGAAGTAGCTGGCCAAATGCTTCCCTGCTTGCACGAGCGTAGCGAGAGGATGAGCTTGCGCTCCCGATACTTCCTGTGTTACCTCGTGCAGTTGTGCATCGTTCACAGCTTTTCTTTTCTTCTTTTTTCTTTTTGACAAAGAACGATCATTTACAGCATGACTCGGGTTACGGTGCTAGGACACGGAACTGCGTAGGCGTCGGCCGACCGAAGTCCCGCGTTTGAGGAGGAGCCAAAAATAGAATTACATACATTAGAAGGCTATTTTTGGTATTACTATGCTGCGCAGGGCAAAAATACCCAAAAACTCTTTCCCTGGCCTGCGCACTGGGCGTTGACATGGCAGGGAAGAGGCCGGGCCCACCCACCCATCAGCCAAAAATCCCATCAGCCAATGATTTTTGGATGCTCGAACTAAAAGCGAAATGATAATTTACTTTTCCTGCGTGCAAAACATGGAAGCATCAAGCTTAGTTAAAGGATATGTTCTTTTTCTTCGAAATTTACGGCTTTTAGTTTTCTTATAGTATCTAACTTTTAAATGAAATATTTTTTCAAGATGGAATTTACAAGTTAAACGATGTACACGTTAAAAGCTCAACATCTGTATCATCCAAAATCGCAAATAAGTATCTCTCTCCGTAATCTGTACCGTAAACAATCAAAATTCATAAGCTACAGCCGCACTCAAACATGCCCAAAAGCAATGAAACAAACTGGAAATGGATGGAGAGACTCCGTAGGGAGTCTTCCCTTTTTTTTTCCGGGCCGAAAGACTCCGTAGGGACCAGACTCGATGACATCTGTTCAGTTGGGTGGAAATAATCGCATTTCAAAGCGGAAAAAAAGGAGAGTGGAAAGAACAAGGCTAAGTGCTGCTGTGCAGCTGTGCTGTCTCAAAAATTCTCCCGCTCCGAAGCTTTGAGAGGCTCGTAGCGACGCGATCAGCAACTTCAACTCAGATTTGTACTCTTGTGATGTCCCATCTCGCTAGAACGATGGACAAATCGTCCCTGGCATTATAGCCGGGGTTCCCGCCCTGCTGAGGCCACGTCGCCTCCTGCGACGTTCGCCGGCGTATGGCGGGGAATCTGCGTCTGATCGGGAAGTGATTCCCTCGTGTTTTCCCGAAATTACGTACATGTCTTTGTTTCTCACGGATAGGTCTCTATCAGTTTTTTTAGCCTCTCCACTTTGCAGGATGACCCTTCGCGGTTTTTTATTTACGTACAGGTCCTCGTGTGTTTACGTACAGGTCCTTGCGGGTCCCTGGTTTTTTGAAAAAACCCTTCGGTTCCTCCGAAATTGCACATCCATCATTGATTTTTTTAAAAAGAACCGTTCCACGAATTTTCGTCTCTTTTTTTTCGATCCACACGGCGGCTAGCGCGGCGTGACGCTGCGCTTATGTTTCTAGTAGCCTTGACTCTTCAGAGTCATGCGAATCGATGCTCCCACTTCGGGTGGAGCTGGGCCTTAAATGTGCACCTCACAAGGTCAGATGAGCACAGCTGGGCCTCTCTGCAAAGCCCAGCACCGAGTCCTGGCCATGGGAGTTTGGCAGGTAAGTACGCTTTTTTTGGTTTTTATGTGTTCTTTTCAGCTGCAGCCAGTGATTTATAGCAGCAGCTTATAATCTTTTATTTTTAATATGAGTATTTGTATGAATAAGCTAAATATCGATAAATTAATAAGTCACTTCTAAAAAATTATTCTGATAAACCGTTTTAAAACAGAGACAGAGAAACCACCTTGTTTATTAAGGAGAAACGACAAACTATGAATCATAAGCTGAGAAGGATGTCCCTCTACCTCGTGGGATTCACGAGCTCACCTGCTGCTGGAGGAGGATCATCCAGTTCTCACGTCATGTGCACGCGCACGTGACAAAAAAAATGCAAAAGGAAAAAAAAGATAATACTGGTCACATGTCCATACTGCTTGTTTGATGGTGATTCTGCAGGGGATATGCATCTTGGTTCGTACTCATTCATTCGAAAAGCGCAAACTTCGCTTTACTCGTACTGCATGCTCTTCGACGTTGACATTTTGCGCACGATATGAATTCGGAGTTAAGCATTACTGCTGCTACTTGGTTGTAAAACTTGCGAATAATTTCCAGGTGTCTTGCTTAGTCCTTACGAATTTCCTTCTGTGGTTTCTCAGACAAGCAGTGGAACTGTTTTTCTTCTTTTTCCATTTTGAAACATATAAAGACATTCCTTGCATAGCTCCCATTTGGTTGATCTCTCTGCCACCAAACCATTCTCTAAATCTTACGATGAATTGGTGGGAGCTAATCATTTCAGTGACATATCAACGATATGATTAATATACCCATTGTTATCCTATAAAGGGTTGTGTTTGATTCAAGATCAAGGTTTGCGTTCTAACCTTTGTATGCTCGTTCGTCCCTGATTTCTAGTTTCGCTATAGAAGTGAGTTTCTTTAGACCTTAATCTACAGCTCCATGAAAAAGTTTGTGATGCTCTTGAAATCTGGATTCTGGGGGTTCTAGAGGTTGAACGAGTGGGTGCAGAATCTCATATGTAGTTTGCAGTTACGTCCAAAGAAACAGAGGAGTCTACTTGGGTATGCGGCTACACGTTTCCAGCCCGCGCAGGTGCAGGGTGGGCCTTAGCCCACGAACGAACGATGCGTCGGCCGTGTACGCGAATCACGAGGCTGATCGGGTGGCGAGGCGCGGCCGAACGGAACAGGCTCCTCCCTCCCCGCCCGTGAGCCGCGACGCGAGAGAGAATCTGGATGGGTCTCTGACTTGTCGCCCTCTCCTGAACCTTGGGGCGGCGAGGGGACGAGGCGAGGCGAGAGAGATGGCGTTTGGCGGGAGGAGGGGGTCATCGCGGTGGGGCCTTCCGGTGGCGAGGTCGGAGGCGCTCGGCAAGCTGGGGCCCTCCTTCGGCATCGGCGCCGGCTGCGGCGTCGGCATCGGCGTCGGCCTCATCGGCGGTGCGTATCTTACCATCCACTCACTCCGAGTTGCTTCTTCTTCCTTTCTGTCTCTCTATAAACGCCCCCGTAAGGTTCGCGAAGCACCATACCCAGCGACTTGGAGCGAGTGCTCGCCAGGGTTTTAACGGCCAAGGCGTGCTTATCTTCGCGCGGCTCAACCGGGGTGGACATGGGAGTATGGGACATGTTTGCCATTGATTAGCTTCACTTGGCACGTAGGCTAATGGCCGGTGTTTAATTTTGGATTTTTTTTTGTGGGAATTCGGGACCCATCAGGATCAGGCTAGCCAATTCAAATAATAATTGGATTTAAGATTCTCTTATTAGTTGAAGTATATAAACACCCCCTGCAGTTCTAATAACGTGCATGTTGTCAGCTAGACAGCTACTGTGCCGAACAATAAGTAAGATCGGAGGGCTAAGTATGATCATTTAGGCCTGTTTGAAACGCAGGAATTGGGCTGTTTCCCTTACTATGGAATTCCTGTGAAAATCTTGTGTTCCAAATTGGCCATGAAGGTTTGATTCGGTTCATGTGAAAATGAGTTCATTGCCCTTCATAAATAACAGTGCGACTGTCCAATAGTAGGATGACTAGTTAGGCTTACAGTATCTTTGTGGTGGAAATATTTGTAGACTTGACATGTCATTCACATGCTTAATTAAAGAGGAATTCAAGGCTCAAGAATCATAGAGCCTGTTTGGCAATGGCTGCGGCTTATGGCTTTTGGCTGAAAATTTTGAATTTTGACTGTTTATGGTATAGATTATGGAGAGAGATATACTCACTTGCGATTTTAGATGGTACAGATGTTGGGTTTTTAACATGTACATCGTTTAACTTGTAGACCCCGTCTTGAGAAAATACCCCGTTTGAAAGTTAGGTACCGTAGCAAAAGCCAAAAGTCGTCAGTTTCGGAGGAAAAGAACAAACACATAGTACGATTGGTATCAAGACTCAAGAATCCTAATACGATTGGTAGAGTGTATCTGGTGACAACTGAAAATTTGTTCGCTAAGAGCCACAGGGAGTCACTCCAAAAATGTGAAGCTATATATATAAGGAGTAAGGACATACTTTTGATGACACCAAATGTATCCATCTAAGAGCAAACCAACCTGACAAGCAGAGAATGCAGAGCTCAGCAGCCAACTTGAAAAGGAGACAGCTACTTATATAAGTGTATAACTTTCTAACATCTGAAAAACTAAAACCAGTAGTGCGAATCCAGATTGCCCTCCTAATAGCAGATTCAGCTTTCGCTATGTGATGGCAAGATTTCTAATTCAATGCAGTAAAGTAAGCTTATTAGATGCATCGATGCTTGAGGTCCTCTGCACTATATTTGATTGGATATCTCTTTGACTGAGATTTAGATTCCTATGCATCCTATGCATTTTGTTCTCCCTTGATAAAAAGCTGTAACTCTTCAAGCCTTGTTCCATGCGCCTGCTCTGAACTGTGGCTCTCACTGTAATCAGTTGTGTTAGTTGTGACAAAATATATAATAGATGATGTTGGCCTCCTGAATTCTTCATACTGAGAGAGTACCATTGAGAGGAACAAATTATGTAGTTTGTGATTCCGAACACCAGAGCACATCTAGTTTTGCATGTGCTGACTTGTGACACTGTTGAGTGTTGAATATCGAGTCATCTTGTTATATTCCTTTATCAGTTTTTATGTGACTGAACAGGTGCAGGAATTGGAGCTGGATTCCCTGGTTTACAGTTGGGATTTGGAGCTGGTGCTGGATGTGGAATAGGAATAGGTTTTGGTTATGGTTTTGGAAAAGGAATTGCATATGATGAGAACGGGAGACATTCAAACATCAGGAGATCATTTCAGAGTTCCAAGAACCCTCCTTATGAGTAAGTATGCTTTGTACTATTGCAAGGTGATTCCATTCCCTATTGTTTGACATGCTTACATCCATAGAGGGGATGTGTTTGGCCTTGAATCTGTTTATATGTTTAATTAGAGATGTCAAAAGGTGGTGCCTACTTAATAAAAAGGTGGTGCCTACATGCGATGTGAGCTTTGGTGAATTGTAGAAGTCTTTCTATGGTTAAGGCTTTAAGCTGTGCATAGTGCATTCGTCCTACATGTTATCTCATCTTTTAACATAACTCTGTTATAAAACTTTGCAGTGAACGGTTTGATATCCTGTTTGATGAGCTGATTGAGAGCACCAGGAAGATGATCAAGGCAACATCAAAGGAGATCGATAAGTGGAGGCGAATGTAGAGTAGACAGCACAGGAGTGAACAGGCTGATACCCAGAAGCTTCAGGCACTGCACGTGCCTATGCGGAACTGAAATGAACTCTTGCTTGTTTGATGTTACAGCCAATAATTTCGGGGATTCATGAGATATGCTGTCAATATTCTACCCTCTTGGAGCCTGGAAGGATTGATTTGTCAACGATGTGCTAGGAAGCAACATCATGTGATTGTGACGCCGTCTCGCATTTAAATATCATGCAGAGGGTCGCTGTCGATATTCTATGCCCATCTGCAGAACGCTGTTTCGTATTGAAATATCTTGCGGAACGTCGGCTCAAATCTTCTGGCTTTTATTATGCCTCCATATGTTGACCGTTTGTCTTGTTCTTAATCTCGTCTTAAGCGTGCCGCTTTTGTTTAATAAACTTGCTTACCTTGCTAAAGGAAGTCCTAATTTTGGGCATCCTTGTTCGACAAGATTGCGTTCCTGCGTCAGATGAGATGAAATGCTATTGATGATTTTGTTAAATCAATGTCTCCTACTCCGTGGGAGAGATTGCAATTTAAAAATATCATGTTAACGAAGACGTCCAATTCAGCTACAGGTTCAGGTTGTGTTAAATAAGAAACGGAAATTTTCCACGAGACTACAATTTTAAGTTCCTAACACGCTTTATTGTTCTACGAAGTGTTCAATAGTCAGCATTTTACTGCTGTAGTCCAACCGGTACGGGAGCCTGATTTTCTTATGACGATTCAAAAACGCCTAAGGATATTTTTACTGTCACGAGGACTCACTTTTAAGGTGGGTTTTTTTCAGATGCAACTGATGACTTTTAGCTCTTTTCCTCGAACACACAGAAAAGCTGTGTATCTTTGTATTAAGAAGGGGGAGGGGGGAAACAAATAGAACCTTACAGATCTAAAACGCATCCAAATACATACCACACCTGCTCCAGGAAGCTAGCCTATGGTATAGAAACAAGATCGACCTCGACCAGAGGATCTAGACCAAAACCGTGGCGGGCGTTAGGTATGAAATACCCTTGCTCGGCGGACCCCAAATCCTCATCTCCTCACTGACAAAAGACAAGAGGGCTCTAACGTCCGGTGCAACCCCATCAAAGACGCAGCGATTGCGAAGATTCCAAAGAGACCAAGCCCCTAAAATGATGATGGAGTTAAGGCCTTGCCGGACCTGGCCATGAACTGCGTTGTGTGATCTGGACCACCAATCTTCAAAGGAGAACTCACCCGGTTGAGGGGAAAGATTCTGTAATCTGACTTTTTGGCCCAAACATGAGTGTTTGTGCAAACAAACCGAATGCTGATAAGCCACTTTAAAAAGACTATCCCGATAAGCCGCTTTGAAGATAACGAAAAAACCGTCATGTTTGTTTATTCGGGGGAATCTATAAATCATAAGCTAAAAGAGCTTGTTTTTTGGCTTTGGCTTGTGTCTTTTAGCTGCGTCTTATCGTTTTTGAATTGTTCGTGAGAAAGTACGGAGTAACATAAAATCGTATATAGTTTTGACTGTTATAAATGAAGTCATTATAGTATATACTATAATCAATTTGTAAATTTTAATCTGAAAGAAAACACTTGTTTAAAAATTAGTTACTATAAAAAAAAAGACTGAAAAACAGTTTTTGGAAGAAAAAAAAATGTCAAAAAAGAACTAGGCCTCAAGACCAGTGCGATCAATATCATAAAAGTACTACACCGAGTTGGATAAATTGGAGCATGTCTATCAGTGCAATCTCAAAAGGCATGTCTCCTTTCAATATCATCACAGAGTACTACTTCACCGAGCTGGATAAATTGGAAGCAGTTTCGCTGCACAAGTTGCAAGAAAATTGACGAGACTGAAAACTATTCTTCTTCATTCGAACTTTCCCCTATGGACCACAGGAAAAGGTAACCGAGGGAAAGATCCATGACGTTTTATGCGTAGCTGCTCTGGCAAAAGCGTGAAAAGCCTGCGCAAATGATTGAGAGCTTCTTTTCTCTAGTGGCCATGGCAGACGCTCTTCACCCCACTTCAATGGCCTAAACTGCCACCGTGCACATGATCTCGAACACAAACTGCCCAACAAAATGGAATTAAAAGCTTACCATGCAACTATGCAAGTGTTCATGGCATCATTTGGCACATAGTAACATGGGGCACTGGCCAAAGAGAGATACTGCTCGGTTGGGTGGAAAAGCCGTAGCTTATGGGCCTGTTTGACAACGGCTACGGCTTATGACTTTTGACTAAAATTTTTAAATTTTGACTGTTTACATACATATTACGGAGAGAGAGATACTCACTTGCGATTTTAGATGGTACATATGTTGAGCTTTTAACGTGTACATCGTTTAACTTGTAGACCCCGTCTTGAGAAAATACTCCAATTGAAAGTTAGGTATTGTACCAAAAACTAAAAGCCGCTAGCTTCGGAGGAAATTGCACTGTAGCGGCTGAAATTTTATTGTAGCTGAAGGTGGCTTATTTAGCGTAATTAAATTTAAAAAAAAATGAAAAATAGAAAAATATGCTAGCTCATCACGAACAACGCAAACGAATACGGGAAAAAAAGAACCGGTAAAAAAGCTCAAAAAAAAGCCAAAAGTTCAGAAAAAGACGAAATTTATGAATAGCGAAAAATAAGTCAGAAATTAGAAGCTGAAACAAGCGGGGCAATGCAACATAGCAGTCATATCATACTACTCACCACCTATGCTTCGCAGCGCAAAGTGCTAGATGATGCTTGATGAAGAGGACAAGAAAAGACATGTATGATGAATGCAAATAATCATTAATGGAGGTTGTCTCAACTATACTTGTCTGGTTGTCTTGTACTAGCACACAAAAGCATCAGCCCTTCACATATTACAACTATCTCAGGTACACCGACAAAGCCTTATTATTGTCCGACACTTGGATCCCAACTTCTAGAATGGCCAACCGGCCTTGTTAACTTACCCAAACCAATAATGTTAATACTTAGGAGTCAGATGCACAAAGAATTAATAATAATAGCGTCAAACATCAAGCCCACAGAGACAATTCACCCAAGGACATACGGTTGATAAAGGCCAGCACTGATGATCCCAGCATATGCATCACCAATCATCTCCAGCAGTACAGCAGCTTGTGATCAGACATTGAGTCATGGCCAGTTTCGGAGAATGAAGCCTTTGGGACTGAGATCACCACCCTGTTTTCGCACGCTTCATCCCGGTGGAGTTAAAGGGGGACACACTAGGGCTAAGGTGAGGGCTTGGGCTTTCCTCTCTCAGAGTGCCATTTAGAATGGCGAGTTCTCTCAGTTGTTGCTTCTTGTAGTAGTCCTTGGACTCATCCTGACGATAGCACCAGTTAGCAAGACCGAGAATACCATATTAACAGTACATACCAAAACTCTTTAAGATAATGGCAGCAGAAGAGGAAATGAAGGGTGCTTACAATTGGTTTCAGAAGATCTTCCAGGATGGTCACAGCTTGGTTTAGACGGCCATCAACAATATCTGCTGGAAACTCTGCTTCCACAAGCACATGCAGTGGATCATTGAGGTGCTCATACCCAGGTTTATCTCTCAGCTTCTCTTCCTATATAATAATATATTTTCAGGATATTTGCATCAATAGGGGGTGTGACAAAACAGAAATGCACCCAGGTCTTGTTACTCTTGCAAACAAACGGAACTACACATTACATGTATCAAGAAAGCAACGGTCTTATTATCTCAGTCGCTACAGACAAATAAAAGAGAGAAGTCCAATATCAAGTCTATAACTATCAGATTCAAAAGCTTATATGTGGCAGTTTAACATCAGGGCAATCTCTTATGCTTGAAGCTCATGACCCTAAATATGGATTTGTGTGGTAAAGAATTATTAGATGTAATAGATAGAACTAACATGCCACCAGTATCCAGTGAACAAGAAGATATCAAAACAATAAAGGCTAAGTGGAAGCAGAAAATCAAAAGAAAAAAAGGTGAAGTAGAGTGCTCATGAAATAAAGCAACAAATACACCTCAATTACAATAGCACTTCTACTTAGCCTACTAAGTACTCACTGCAATCAAACTGTATGTTTATGATAGCACGCGGCATCCCACAAAACCATTAGACCTAGACCAACAACTGGAACAAACAAACCACAGTAAATATCTTCAAGAGAGTTTGAATGACGAAATATTCATGGGCGACATAGTAACAATTTCTAAATAGAAATTACATCCTTACTGTGGCCTAGATTGCAGCTCATGATAGCAGAATAACTCGAAATAGCTCATATTGAAAATGTAACCTTAACTAGCATGTTGCACACTTCCTCCAGTGTTACTATTGTAGTCTGGAGATCATACTATAAGCTTTGGATAGTGCAGTGCATCTGAAATTAACCGAGCAGTGGTTGCATATCAATCAGGCCAGCCCAAAGTTTGGTTGTTTATGACATAAGTGATAGAACATATTAACTGATTTAACCATGAGGAAACATACCCTCCTAGTTTTTAATTCCACATAATAAGTATGGTAATAACACACAGTACATCCTAAAAGTGTCCCAACAATTTTAACCAAATAATAATATTAAAAATAGGGAACTAAAGAACAATATATTATAATGTGCTTAGTTACCTTAACAGAATCTTTCACTGAACCACATCCACGGATATAAACTCTACATTGAGTCGAAGCTTCAACTCTTTTCAGGGAGTTCCCTCGTGGCCCCAACAAACGGCCAACAAAGTTGTACTGATAACAACCAAAAGAGTGTAAAACATTCGTGATAGCACATTGAAGAAAGTTAAAGGAAAGCACTAAAGAAAGCCATGCATACATTAGGATACTTGTCCACAGGAACATCTAGCCTCACAACTTTCTTGACAACAGGGGTGCCAGAAAGTGTTGGAGCTCCATTCCAGCCCATAGATGATGCTTGTAGAGCCCCCATATGCTGAAAAAAGAGAGAGAATATTTCCTCATAAATATGTTTAAGAGAAGTTGACAATATAAGCATTGAAGAGAGGATACAAATAATTTGGGTCCTTCACCCAAAAAAAACATGCAATGGCTAATCTGACAATTCAATATGGAGAAATAATCTTCATGATCAGTCATTAACATAAGTCAGGTTATTTAATCCCACGTTCAAAGATCAACTCATTGCTGAGAACTACCTATAGGTGACAACCTTTGACAAAATTGACTACAGGATATGAACAACATCCACCAAATAAGCAATCTGAAGATGCAAGGTCCACAATCCATATGCATTCCCTTCTTTCTACTAGGGCTTACATGCTATTTAAATGCAGTGACAAGGCAAGCACGTAAATCCATGATAATCAAAGATTTCCAGAATCTGCATACCTCTGTTTGCATTCCTGACCATCCCTCCAGATCCATTGGCTGACCATTCACTGGGTGGCCAGGTAACCTTAATGGGCTACCATGCTCGATTCTTTCAGGATCAACAAAATTATGGTTAGGTGGCATAGAAGATGCCCGCAAAATCTCTGCATTAAACAAAACATGATCATGGTGAGAAAATAATGCATATTATTTGGTATGCTATAGTATAATAATGGCAATAATGCTATTTGTGACAACCCTAACTTTGGGAAAAGGCGATCTCCACTAGATTTCTGTATTTATCCAATGCCTCGAATTATGGTAGCAAGGAGACAGTAACCACTCCACTAAGTTAAAGAATAGGCATATGTTACACAGTGACCATTCTTAAGATAGAAATTTGTGGTTGATATAAAAAGCACCCATTCTTGAGTGTGAAGTCAATTACGCGGACAAAGTCATTATTTATGGCCACGAACTGGACAAATTATTACTTTGCCGTGAATTATACCAGTATTAGACACCATGATATATGATAAATGAATTAACAACAAAATCTAGTAACAAGCATCCTCTGGTTAACTCTTCTGATAGACTAATAACACGATACAAACAGTATTGGACATGAAGACCATCATACATCCCGAAAAGATGTAGCAGAGGCAGTCATCAAAACATCACAGCAACTCATAACTAACAGTTCGCAACCTAAAAGACTTAGGGTAAACTAAACATAGCAATCGGTGCTAGTGAATGTACTACATCATTTCGGTGATAGTGAGTGTACTACATCATTAACAACTCATAACAACTAAATTGATAAAGGGCTATATAAGCAAGCAGCATTACAGTAGTGTCTGGAAGCAAAAGAAACAACCTTGGTTCAAGAGCCTGGTACAGAAGGGAAGAACTTGCACGAATGGGGCTAATTTCTGCCTCTCGGCAAGCAACTCAGCCAGATATCTGCCAAACAAACAATCTCATCAGCATCACATTAGACAATCGGACTTTATTATTCACATGTGAGATTAAAACAATATTCCAAAGAGTAGAAGGATAGTTTGAATTATCTAAAATAACTAGAAGACCACGAAAAAACAGTAAAAACAAGAACTTTAATAAGATTTATACAGCAAGATCCACAAAAATAAAAATTTACATGCGACTATCAACAATGAGCAATTTATTACAAATTTTTTTTACATCCATCAGCAACAAGTCAAACATATAGCGCTTATTTATTCCTAATAGTCATCATCAGCGAACAGCTCTTGTAAATCTATCAGCAAGCAATCACGGAAATCCCTATTTCCACAGATCACTCCTCCATCACAATCCAATCATTGATCAATGCCAAACATCACATCCAGAAGGTCAGAATTAAGCAGAAATCTCCACCACAGGCATCAAATCTCGTACTCCTCAGAAAGATTTCCAAGAAACAGGATCAAAAACCTAAACAAGACCAGACCGAAAAAAAATAGGGAGACAGACAATAAAAAAAAAAAACAAGATAGCGCAGCAGGAACCCACCTCTCTCTTTCAGAGGCAGAATACCTCAAAGAATTGAGGTGATGAGGGGAAGAATGGACAGGAGACGGTGAGTACTGCAAGAGGGAGGGTGGTGGAATCCTCTCATCCATGGCTCCCAACAGCGAAAAAAACAATTCAAAATGCTCTACAAGATTGCAAGATTGGGGGAAGACCAAGAAACCCAAGAACCAAAAAATCCAAGACCCTAGGCAATCAAGAAAACCAAGAACAGCAGCTACTTAGCAAGCGATGGTGTGCAGGCCTATCTTGAAGCCAAGGAAATCTAAAAGAAAGGAGAGATTGCCAAGAACCAAGCGAAGATATATATATAAGGGATAGATGGGATTATATATCACAAAAGAGGAAGGTAATAGTTGGGCAATCAATGATCAGAGCCCAGGCTGTGCACGGTTGGCAGCAGCTCTTGGTGTTGGTTCTTGCTCTCCTTCCTTTTCTCCTCTCCACAACACACCCACAGGAGGGGAGAGAAGGGGTGGGTGGGAGAATGGAGGAGAGAGAGGAAGAGACAAACCCAAACGAGGGCTTTGGATTCTATCACCCTGCAGTATATGTCGCAGAAATCCAGATGATTGGGGTCTCTGCTTCTGGAGTTCCCCCTGTAATTTTCTTCCTTTTTTTTGGTTTTGCCTTTATTTTTTGGGGTTTTATTGGTTGTGCTAGGTGCACCCATTTGGTTTTTTCCAAAAGAAAATAACAAGGTGTAGATAGAAAATTATATTAGGTGCATCATTAGACCTACTAAGATGGCCCTGCACAGGTATTTGTGGGTTCATGAATACCGCAGATAACCCTGCACAAGTATTTGATTTCTATATGCTCACTAATTTACTCACTAATGATCACATTATTCGCAATTAATATATAGCAATGCACTTTCAAAAAAATTGTGCCTTAATAATTACACTAAGATCATTTATGTAGCCTACATTCTTATTTCTGTTTCACCATTTTTTTTGTCACCGTATTTATTTTGTGCCACAAACTGTGTACCTTCATTTGGTCGATAATTTTTCTGTAAAGACACATTTATTTTTTACTCTAGGTTATTGAGCATAGCAACAACGACTGGTTAATTTCTTGAACATTGGCTAGTTAGTTTCTCATACGCTAGACGTAGAATATAAAAGACCATGGGACAAAAAAACACATAATCTCCCGATACATAGCAAAGCATTGCTGGCCTCCATTAACCGGAGTATATTTTATCTGCTTAACATTTGTATCGGTGGCCAAGGTCTCTTCGCGCGTACCCCTAGCCATGCCGCTGTAGAAAAATATTTCTCCCTGAGTTAACGGAATCTTGGTGGCCGTTTGGGGCGGCGTTGACTCCAATGGAAGCAGCTGAATCTGGACAGTGAAATCGGGCTCCTCCCTTCCATCCAGGCCGTCCATTTCGCCCCTCTGTTTCAATCATTGGAACACGGACGCCACCTGTACCGGCCATTTCTTTTCCCTTCCGGTTTATGTTAGGCTGTTAGCTTAGTGCGGCCGCCGCTTCCTCGGAATTAGGTCTACGGCCTGTTCTTTTTGGTGTGAACATGATTTTAAATTGTGATTTATGATTTTTAGCTGTTCGTGCTAGAGATTATAGAGTAACAGAAATTCACGTGCGGTTTTTGCCAATATAAATGAAGTCAGTAAAGTATGTACTACAATTAACTAGTAGATCCTATCTTGAAAAAATAATCCGTTTAAAAATTAGTTACTATAAAAAAATCAAAAAATAACCTTTAAAACCAAAAATAACCTTTAAAACCTGAAAAGAACAGGCCTCTAAACAACCGATAAGCTTTGTACACATTCGTGTCATTTGTGAGCGATGGATGGTCTCGTCATCATTGATTTCGGTTGCAGAATTAAAGAGAGAGAAAAAAATGGAGTACATGTACACGTATGCACTAGGAGACGACATGGCAGTGCAGTGCTAGCTTGCATTAGAACATTGGCGCACGCAGAACGTGTTACGGCAGCGACCTCAAAGAAACATGAGTTCCAGTTAGGCACCTGGAGCGGCTTAACTCGGTTTTATTGAACAGCTATGTGTGATTTGTATGAATCATGACCAATCATATAGGGCTTTTATATACACACACACACACACATATATATATATATATATATATATATATATATATATATATAATAGGGGCACCATGGTGTCCAGAACACTTCTGATTAAGACTTTTCATCCATAATTGAGACTTTTCATAGGCTTGATGCCCGGCACCCTAGTGTCCCATTTCAACATCCTACACACACACACACACACACACACACACACACATATATATATATATATATATATATATATATATATATATATATATATATATGTGTGTGTGTGTATATATGTATGTATGTATATATGTGTATATAAAAGCCCTATATGATTGGTCATGATTCATACAAATCACACATAGCTGCGCTATTTTGCACCTGCGCGCACTGTACGCATAAGGAAATTACTGTCGTGTGTGAGTGAAGTTGTACTGTCAAATACATGTAGAGTTACTGTTAGTTATGTATTGTTATAACCGACGGTAACTCTACATGTATTTGACAAGAACTTCACTCACACACGGCAATAACTTTCCTGCGTAGAATAGTACACACACACACACACACACACACACATATATATATATATATATATATATATATATATATATATATATATATATATATATATATATATATATATATAAGAAAAATACATTCTACACCCGGGTGTAGTTACACCCACCTCTAATATACCACCTAAACCCGGGTGTACTATATATATATATATGCTACTAAATGAATATTTTATATTCCTTTATTATTTTTGGTATACTTAAATACAAATTATAAGATACTTCAAGGTGACTTAGTTGAAAATTTTTCACCAAAACTCTTTAATTTTGCTATATATGCTTTTGCCATACATAAAAAGAGTGTATACACAAATCATGCTATAAAAAGTAAATTTTGATGAAATTTTTTATGGAACTTATTTTGAAGTATCTTATAATTATTATTAGAGTATACTCAAATAGATAAAGAGGTATAACAACACCATTAAAACGATATATGAGAGTTAGGAGTATGTATCCTAGAAATATAAAATCATTTTTCTATATACACACACTCCATCAAGCTAAGCACAGCCGAAGCCTGACCAAACAAGTCGGTTTGGATATCACAAGAAGCATAATGTAGTGAAGATATTGAGCTTCATTGGATGATAGTGACGTGCTTATGCAAGAAATAGAACAGGGGATGAGGGAAAAGAGAAGAAAATTTGTTGCTTAAAATTTGTATTAATTGAATCTCTTTAACGTATTTTTAAAGAGACTATATATATGCCCAATTCGTTATACTGATACGATGAAATGCATCTAATTACCCTTAAAATGCTTTTGATATGGACAATTGTAAAAGCGAGCAACAAGCAATACGGTAAGAACATCTGATACGGAGGCGATCATTCGTACGCTCACCAACCATCTATTCTACATATGCCTTATCCGCTTCACCTCATCCATCCAATCACTCATTCCTCCCCAATAGACTCCTCCCATCGATGGCCCGCCGATGCCTCCCACCACGCACATGCCGCTCACCGGCGTCTCCCACCACGCACCCTCGAGGGAGGCGGCCGCGTGCTCCAACCTGCTGGGCGCGCTTGCCGCCTTCGTCACCATGTCCTCCGCAGGTATGCGTCTCGTCCTCCACTCCTTCACCTCCCTCCTCAAGCTCTGTGCTTCCCACGACGATCTCGCCAATAGCCGCGCCGTCCACGCCTAGCTTACCGCGTAGGGCCTTGCCTCCGAGGCCCTCGCCGCCACTGCTCTCGCCAACATGTATGCCAAGTGTCACCGCCCCACTGACGCTCGCAGGGTGTTCGACCGAATGCCCGTTAGGGACCGTGTCACTTGGAACACGCTACACATGAAGGTAGGTGTTTTGTTGATCAATATTTTTGATTTTATGTGTGCAATATTTTGATTTTATATGTGTAACATTTTATTTTCATACGTGCAATATTGAGATTTTATCAATTTTTTGTTACATACATGACCAAAAAATATTACACATAAGATAGAAATGTTACATAGACTATACAAAGCTAACTCCAAATCAGACGGTAGGGCGTTTCGGTTGTGCCATGGAAAAAAAAAGAGGAACCATCGTTATTAGCTAGCCGTGTGCGCTCTCCTTGTCTTTTAGCAAGATCGAGAAACTTAACTTTTGAATGCATTTACCTCATTACCTGGATTCGTACTGCCTAGCTAATCCAATCTGTTTCTGAAGAGAAACATATCTTTTCAGTACACTTAATAACTAACCCAATTAATTTATCCCTGAGTAACCGCCATTAATGTTTGATATGACTCCAATTCAACTACCTATGTACCAGTACTCATAACATTCATCACATTCATTTGTACTTAGTACTCGTAAATCAGAGTGATTATACGGGCTGATCGACATGATTGTACGGCCTAATCGGTTATTGTATCGTAGCGCATAGGGCACCTTGTTCCTCGTATAGGGCCTAGCTAGTAGCTAGCTAGACCCGTACGTGTTTCGGATACTGACACGTCTTAGATCGGTAGGCAGCAGTTGCTGCGTGGCCGGACGCATGCAGCTATGTTTGTCCCTGAAGCAGAGCTTGCTACTAATCGCTTGCTAGATCTACCACCTTAATGCATGTCAGGCTACTTTCAAAAGAAAAATGCTTAAGGTTAGAGTTTACTAGCTACTACTTCTTCCGTCCTGTCATATGATTCTTAATTATAACTTATTAAGAAACATCGTCTCACAATATATCTTCTCTACTACTTAAAATATACATCGGTGGTAAAACCATCTAGACCATTAAGAATTGATTTTAGTAATTAATAACACCATTGTGTTCTGGGACTAACATATGTGATAAGATTTTTTGAAATTTAGTCCTAGATTATGGGTGACAATATAATAGTGGCATGCAAAAACTATGAAGGATCGACATGACTCAAGACAAAGGTATATTAAAGCCTAAGGATATATTTTTATAGATTTTACTGGTCTCGGTGTTTGAAGGAAAGATCGGATTTGTAGGCTAGACGACGTATCATAAAGGGGGATCATACCTAGTAGCTTGAGGATTTAATTTGTGTCATCTTGATCAACTAAGAGTTATGCATGTATCTTTAATTGCTTTTGAAAAACCACTGTCAGGATAATCGGTAGGATCGCAGATACATGGTGGTACTACCGGCTGCCGGTATGACCGCACCTGAAATGTGGTACTACCGCAATACGATAGTACCAATTTTTAGTTGGCGGTATATAATTTTCAGAGGGCATATTTTTGGACACTTTTTGAAATCCTGCAAATCGATAATACAGATTGTACCGAGCGGTACTACCGTCGTGAGGCATGGTGGTAGTACTGGTCCTTGTGAGGGTGGTAGTACCACATTTAAAGTTCAACGGCTAGTTGAGATGCATTAATTACAAACAAAAGAGCCATTGAACAGTAGGTGTGGTAGTAGCCACCGATAGATGGCGGTAGTACCGCACCTACTGATTTTTGTGGGATTTTACCTAAATAGTAGAATTTATGGTTGGGGGCTATAAATACCCCCACACCAGCATCATGGAATCAACTCTTGATCTCATTGAATACATTAGAGCTATTGGTACACTCTCTACTACTTAATTTGTTCACATTTCACTTTGAAGGTAGTTGAGAGCATTGAAGTGCATTTGCATCATTCGTTAATCCTCTTGGCACTTAGTACTTCCTCAAGCAAAGACCGCGATTTATTACTCTTGGTGTTTACCAGCACCTAGATGGTTTGGGAGAAGATTGCGTAGTGATCTCATCAAGAAGGTTATGAAGAGACCCGATGCCGGTTGTGAGTGGTGTGGTGCTCGCTATCTTTGGAGCGAAGGAAGAACAATCCTAGTGGATTTGATGTCATTAGGCTTAATTCGTGGAGCCGGTCTAATCTGTTTGGGCTTACCTCAACGTGGACAAGTGAAGACCGCAAGTCTTCGATTCCACGGGTAAAATTTTGCTTGTCTCCATTGTGGTTATCTCTTAATTTTACTCTTCCACATTTACATTTTTAGCCATTAAATTGAATTATCTTGTGTATCTAAAATTGTATTTAGTAGAGACATTGCTTGTGGTGCCTTAGAAAAACTTAGTCTTTTAGCTCTTGACTTGTGCTAGATTCTTTGAATTACTCATTGTTGTTAAAATTGTTAATTTAGAGTGACAACTTTTAAAATCTCCTTTTCACTTACCTCTAGTCGGTTATCCTTGATCCTACAGGTGGTTGTACGCTCATTCTTCCATAGAAAAGTAGCCCTTAAGCCTGTGCAGCCTCTTCTTCTGCGTGTTCTCCCGAATCTTCGCGTCGCTATACTGCCAGTACCCCCATTTACGTGTCTTCCTCGTACTATGTGGCTTTTTGCTCTCTTCCTTACACTGCCTTACTGGCATCCAGAGGAATCTGTTTGCCGCATCATTGGCTGCGTTCCATTTCTCGACTCAATTCCTAGTGTGTGTTCGGTTTCAATCGTCGGATCGGGTTTCCTGACTACGCCTATATAGGGTTTCATCATCTTGGTCGTGGTTTCATTGCATGCAGCTTATGTTGTTTCCTTGCGTCCTCCATGTATTCATCTAGCATGCTTCTCTTGCACGCCCCCAATCTGTCACATTGTTTGCTTTCGTGTGAGGTACCGCTTTCGGTTTGTTCCCCCCGATTTTCCTGAGGTGCTATCCTCATCGAGATTTCCTGGGCTTAACTTCCTACCTGTTTTTGTGTGCTTTAGATATGCCTTCGTTTTGGACTCGATTAGACTGCTATGTTAGTCTTGTTGTGATTAGACTACCACATTAATGCTATTCTTCCTTCTATGGTTCTGTAAGAGATGTTAAACTACCATATTAATGTTATTCTTTCCTCCATGGTTCTATAAGAAATGTTGGTTTGGCCATGGTTCCTTATGTATATAAAGATCATCGGTTATATGGCCCCGATGACTGCTTCAACCATGGCGCTTCGACCACGACGTTTTCACCACAGTGCTTCGACTATGCAGAATGCCCTTGGTGACTGGCCCCAAGGACTGCTTTGACCACGTCGCTTCGACCACAGCGCTTCGATCACCTTTGCGACTACGACATTTCGATTATGGCTTCAGTCACGATAGGAGGTAGGGCAAATGGAGATGTAAACAGAACCAGACAGAATGATATTTTGCCCAAGTTCAGATATGCGACATTCTTTTTTGTGCTTTGTACTCTCGGCGGGGTTTAGACCTATGACACCTTTTTTGCGTGCTCTTGTGACATCTTTTTTGCGTGCTTTTATTTAGTCTCGATGAGGGGGCTTCTTTTTGGACTCGATTAGACTACTATGTTAGTATTGCTGTGATTAGACTACCACATTAATGCTATTCTTCCCTCTATGGTTCTATAAGAGACATTGGTTTGGCCATGGTTTCTTATGTATATAGAGACCATCGATTGATTAGACTGGTTCCTTATGTATATAGAGACCATCAGTTGATTAGGCTACCACATTAATGCTATTTTTCTCTCTATGGTTCTGTAAGAGATGTTAGAGAATTTGTGGCACTTTTGGCACGTTTTGAACTGTTATTTGCAAAAATAGCAATAGTCACGCAGAAATGGCAAAAATGACACTTTTGCCGCTCGGTGACCAGGCAGCAGCGGTATGGAGCTGACATGTGGGCAGCGGAGCCCCGTGGCCATACGGCAGGGGCCTGTCACGTGGCCACCATGCGGCTCCCTGCCTGCCGCCCTGCCACCAGACATAAGGTAATTAAGTTAGCTAATTAGATGTCTTAATTACCGACCTTAATTAGTCGATGGATGAGGTGGTCAAATAGCCGTGATCGGACGTGGTCGATGGCTGAAGTGGTCGAATAGTCGTGGTCAGATGGCTGGAGTGGTTGAATGGTCAAGGTGGTCGAATGGCCGTGGTCAGACGGCTGAAGTGGTCGAATGGCCGTGGTGGTCGAATGGCTGTGGTCAGACGGCTGAAGTAGTCAAATGGCCGAGGTGGTCGAATGGCCGTGGTCAGCACGGTGGCCCAGCGGCAGGTCCCTGCCACAGGGCTCCACTATCCATGTGTCAGCTCCACGCTACTGCCACCTGGTGACCAGGCTGCAGAAGTACCATTTTTGCCATTTTCGGACAACTACGGCTATTTAGACTGCCATATTCATGTTATTCTTTCCTCTATGATTCTGTAAGAGATGTTGGTTTGACCATGGTTCCTTATGTATATAGAGACCATCGGTTATATGGCCCCGATGATTACTTCGACCACGGCTTTGATTACGACGCTTCGACCACAGCTTTGACTATGGTGCTTCGACCGCGGCTTATCACAAAGCTTCGACTACACAGAATGCCCTAGGTGACTGACCCCGACGATTGCTTCGACCACATCGCTTTAACGATGTCTTCAACCACGGTGCTTCGATCACCTCTTCGATTATGGTGCTTCGACCACGGCTTCGATCACGATAGGGGGTAGGGCGAATGGAGATGTAAACAGAACCAGACAGAATGATATTTTTCCCAAGCTCAAAAAAATTAGATGATATTAAAGTGAACTGATTTTTGTATGGTATATATCTATGGTGGTCTTATTTGCATGATTTTACCCAAGTTCAAAAATAATTAGGTGGTGTTATTTGCATGGTAAACAGACTATTATTTCTTTTATCCCCTGCTTTTCCTTCTGTATTTCGCTTTGAAAGCTTTGTTTATGCAATACTTCTCTTGCAACTATGTCATTTAATTCAGAGTATCTATTTATCACAGATGTTCTATATGGCATATTCATTACTAGAAGATGTCAACCAGAGTTCCCACAAATGGAAAGTTGTTGTCCGCTTAGCACGTGTTCGAGTACGTTTGTGGACCATGATGTTTATCTCGACCACGTTGATTCGAGTACGTTGATCGAACACGATGTTCCGACCACATTGGTTTGAGTACGTTCATCGACCACGATGTTCCTGTCAACCACGTTTGTTGACTAGATGTGCTGATCGTGTTGTCTCGACCATGTTATGCTAGTCTGATTCGACCACCTTGATCAACCATGTTGGTTATTGCGTTCTTTCAATCATGATATTTCGACCACATTAGCGGACCACGATGTTTCGACCACTTTGATCCACCACGTTGGTCGACCATGATGTTTCAACCATGTTTTTTGGGCGACCATGTTTCGACCACGATGTTTTGAGCACCTTGATCGACCATGTTTTTTGACCACGCTAGCCGACCACGTTCTTTCGAAGATGATGATCCGACCGCGTTCGTCAACCACGGTGGTTCAAGCATGTTAGCCGACCACGTTGTTTCGACACCATGCTCGAACACGTTGCTCCACCACGATGTTCTTACCATGAGTTTTGACCGGCAATTTTTCGATCATGACGTTTCGACCACATTGATCAATCACGTTGGTCGACCACGTTTTTTCGGCCACCGTGTTTCGACCACGATATTTCGACTAGATTAGTCGACCACGTTCTTTCGAGGACGATGACCACGGTGTTTCGACACCATGCTTCGACCATGTTGGTTTGGACATGTTAGCCGACAATGTTGATTCGACCACGTTTTTCGACCATAGTGTGTCGATCACGTTAGTTCGACTACGATGTTTACACCACGTTCTTCCGGCCACGTCATTCGACCACGATGTTTTGACCACGTCGTGACGACGACGTTGAATTGATGATGTTATTACGATCACGATGTTTCAACCACGATATTTTTTACCACATTGGTTTGGCCATCCTATTTCCGCTAGGATGTTTTAACCACGTTAGTTCGACAACGATGTTTACCCTACGTTCTTTTGACCACGATGTTTTGACCACAGTGTATCGACCACAGTGATCGACCACACTGTTTTGACCTTGTTGTACTGACCACATTAGATCGACCACCCTGTTTCAGCTAGGATGTTTTGATTACGATGTTTAGCCCATGTTCTTCCGTCCACGCCATTCGACCACGATGTTTTGCCCACGTTCTTCTATCCACATCATTACGAGCATAATGTTTCGACCACGTTGTTTTGATTATGATCACGTTTCGACCATGTTGCCTTGACCACCTTGATTCGACTACGTTGATCGACAATGATGTTTTGACCACCTTGGTCGACCATGTTCTTTTGGCCACGATGTTCCACCACGATGTTGCGACCATGTTGGCCGGCCACGATATTTCGATCACATTGGTTGGCCACGATGTTTCGATCGTGTTGGTTGGCCAAGATGTTTTGACCACGTTTGCTGACCAGGATGTTTTGACAAGGATGTTTCGATCACGTTGTTTTGACTACAACGATTCGACCATGTTTGTCGACCACGTTGTTTCAACCACATTAGATTGACCGTATTGGATCGATCGTGTTGTGCCGATCACGTTGCATCGACCACGATGGTTCACCATGGTGTTTCGACCACGCTTTTTGACTATGATGTTTGACCGCGTTGATTTGGAGCACAATATTTCAACCACGGAGATCAACCACATTTGTTTAGGCCACGATGTTTTGACCATGTTGGATTGACCATGTTGTGCGGACCACGTTAGATCGACCACATTTTTTTGACTACGATGTTTAGCCCACGTTCTTCTGACCAGTCATTAGATCATGATATTTCAACCACGTTGAACAGATGACATTATTATGACCATGATATTTTCGACCACGTTGGTTCGATCATCCAGTTTCCGCTAGGATGTTTCAACCACGTTAGTTCGACTACGATGTTTATGTCATGTTCGGCCACGATATTTTGACCACGAGTTTCAACCACCTTGATCAGCCATGTCTTTCGATCACGATATTTCGACCACTTTGATCGACCACGATGTTTCGGCCACCATGTTTCGACAACGATGTTTCAAGTGCCTTTTTCGATCACGTTCTTTCGAGGACGATGTTGCAACTACAACCTTCCGACGACGATATTCCGACCACCTTAATCAACAACATTGTTTTGACCACGATGATTCGATCATGTTGGTTGACCAATTTCTTTTGGCTGCATTAGGTCGATAACGTTGGATCAATCATGTGTGTCCCACGTTCCTTCGATCCCGTTGTTTTGATGACGATGATCTGATTACGCTTATCAACCACATTGGTTCGAGTACATTTGTTGACTACGATGTTTGTCTCGACCAAATTGGTCGGCCACAATGTTTCGCTCACGTTGGTTGGTTAAGATGTTTCGACCATGTTTGCCTACTAGGATGTTTCGACCATGATGTTTCGATCATATTATTTCGACTACAACTATCTGACCACATTTGTCAACCACTTTTTGTCGACCACGTTGTTTCGACCATATTAGATAGACCGTATTGGATCGATCATGTTGTGCCGACCACGATGCTTCGACCGTGATGTTTATCTCAACCACGTGGTCGATCACGATGTTTATTTTAACCAGGTTGGCCGACCACGATGTTTGCCCTAACCACGTTGGTCCCCTAAAGTAGTCGAGCACAATGTTTCCAGTACGTTAGATCGGCCATGTTGTTCCGATTACATTAGATTGACCATCATATTCCATCATAATGTTTCGATCATGATGTTTCTCCTATGTTCTTTCGATCACGTTATGTCGACCATGTTGGTTCGACTATGTTTTACGAGCACAATATTTCAACTACGTTCTTTGAGAACGTTGTGTCAACTGTGTTGGTTCGATCACATTGATTTGATCACCATGATGTTCTGACCACGTGTTTTGACCACGATGTTTATCTCGATCACATCGTTTTAATCACAATGTTTCAACCATGTTGGCTCAACTACGTTGTTACGGGTACAATGTTCAATCACGTCGTTTTATCTCGATCATGACGTTGTTTTGGCCACGTTATTTCGACGATGATGATCCGACCATGTTTATCAACCACATTGGTTAGAGCAAGTTAATCGACCATGATGTTTCGACCACGTTGCTCCACTACGTTGTCCCAATCATGTCTATCAACCAAATTGGTTTGAGTACGTTAACCGATCACGATGTTTTAACTAAGTTGGTTTGAGTACATTTATCGACTATGATGTTTGCTCGACCACATTGGTCGCCCACGATGTTTCGATCACGTGGGCTGGCCACGATATTTCAGCCACGTTGTCTTGATCACATTTATCGAATAGGATGTTTCTACCACCTTAATCAACCACATTGGTCGACCAAGTTGATTCGACCACGATGTTTCGACTACGCTATTTTGACCACGGTGCTTCGATCACGTTGGTCGACCACATTATTTTCACCATGTTATTTCGACAACGTTAAATCGACCACGTTATTTCAACAACGTTGCTTTGGCCACGTTATTTCCACCTCATTGGTTCGATCACTTTGGCGACAACGATGTTTCAGCCACCTTTGTTGATCACGATGTTTGGCTCGACCACATTGATCAGTCAAGATGTCTCGACCATGGTGTGTTAACCACATTGTTTCGACGACAATGTTTCGACCACAACATTCGTTTCAACCACGATTTTTCAACCATACTATGTCGACCACATTGGATCGACCACCATGTTCCAACTAAGATCTTTCGACCACATTAGTTCGACCACAATGTTCACCCCACGTTCTTTCGACCACGTTTCCAACTATGATATTTCAGCCATCTTGATCAACCACTTGGATTCGACGACGCCGTTTTGACCACGTTCATAAGCCCACGTTGTCTCGACCACAGTGTGTCGACCATATTATTTCGATCATGATGTTTCGACCGTATCGTTTTGATAACGTTAATTCGATGACGATGTTTCGACCATGTCGTTTCAGCCGCGTCGTATCGACCACGTGGATTCGACTACGTGTCTTGACTACATCTTTTCGACCACGTTAATTGACCATGTTGTTTCGGCGATGTCGTTTCGGCAACGTTATCTCGACCACCTTGGTTCAATCACATTAATCAACCACGATGTTTCGACCAAAATCTTTGACTAGACCACATTGCTCTCCCACCTTGGTCGACCATGACGTTTCAACCACATTATATCAACAACGTTGAACCGATCACATTATTACAAGTACGATATTTCGACCATGTTAATCGATTACGTTGTTTTGATCACGATGTTTCGACCAATTCTCCGATTTTTCAAAATTGCATACAAACACTTCCAAATTACGTACAGATACTCAATTTTTTTTAGAAAAGCTCTCCTTCACGGAATAAAGCCCTGCAAGTTTCCCGAAATTATGTATCGGTTCTTGGTTTTCGTAAAAGCCCTCCTTTTATGGAATTAAACCTTAATTTTTTTCAAGAAAACATCCCTTACGAATTGTCCACTTCTTTCTTTAATCCGTGTAGTAACTAACACGGCGTGACACCGTGTTTCCGCATCTAGTTCTCCCAATACTTACACGATTCACAACATTACACTCATGACAACCCAGCAGTTTTCTTCATGGGACGGAAGACCATGTTGGCCGCGTAAGGTGCCGCTCGGTTGGGCTGAAATAAGCTGGCATATAGCTAAAATTGCACTGTAGCTGACTAAAATTACAATGCAGTTGATGGCGGTTTATTTGGCATAATTAAATTTAAAATAATTTAAAAATAGAAAAAATAGATTAGCCCATTATAGACAATGCAAACGAATACGAAAAAAGAACCGGCAAAAAGCTCAAAGAAACCAAAAAAATTAGAAAAAGATGAATTTTAGAAATAATAAAAAATAAGTTAGAAATCAAAAGCTCAAACCGATTTGAGCGGTGCCGGCCCCGCTCGTTTCAGCTTTAGCTTCTGGCTTATTTTTCACTATTCATAAATTTCGTCCTTTTCTGAACTTTTAGCTTTTTTGCCGGTTCTTTTTTTCTCGTATTCGTTTGCGTTGTTCGTGATGAGCTAGCATATTTTTTCTATTTTCAATTTTTTTAAATTTAAGTACGCCAAATAAACCACCTTCAGCTATATTAAAATTTTAACCGTTATAATACAATTTCAGTCATAAATCACAACTTTTCAACCCAAGAGCGGCATCCAGGACCGCGCCATGCTTATGCCAGTTATAGTTCTGGACGTCACGACTAGAGCTGGGCATCGGGCCGGGCTTTTTTGGGCCCGCCGGCACGACCGCCCAAGACGACCCAAGCACGCACACGGCACAACACGTGGCGGGCGTCGCGGCCCGAGACGAACGATGGGCGGGCCGGGCTCGGATAGTCGAGACGGTGGGCGACACGGACGCGGACGGCGAATCGTGTCGTCGTGCGGCCGGCGCAAGACGGGCAAGACGGCACGCCGCCGGCGGCCTCGCCGCTCCACCACGGCGACTCGGCGAGCACGCAGACGAGACCACGAATCTGATGCAAACAAAATAGATGCAAACACAATCAAGCACGGGCTGCATGGCACAGATGCAAACATAATCACAGATTCACAGTTCACAGACATAAGACCGCTCCACCACGGCGAGCACGGCGCAGCGGCGGAGCACCTAAGTCGACGAGGTAGCCGCGGTACTCCATCTGATCGCCGAAGCACCAGCGCAGTCGCCGGAGCACCCATGGCAATGTCATTTTCGAAAATGTTATATCCGTTTTTGTCAATGTCAATTCTCAAAATAATGAATTGGTAGTTACTAATACAGATTGGCAGATTGCTAGTCATTTTTGAGAGTTTTTAAAACCTTTTTATAAAGCAATAAATGTTTTATCTGGTATTTATTATCCTACCTCTTGCTTAGTTATAAAGTTTATTTGGTTAATTGCAGATAGAATTGCTAAATCTAGGGACGATGCTCTTTTAAGTCATGCCGTCGTTGCAATGGAAGAAAAATTTATTAAATATTTTGGTTCTCTTTCACATTTATATTGTTTTGCTATTATTTTTGATCCTACAAAAAAGTTGGCAGGTTTACAGATAGGTATGGAGGGGATATGTGAATGTCTTGGCCTAGATTATTTGAAGCTTTCGCACATGTAAAGAGGAGCTTTTCGTGTTTTCTGTTTGTATCATGATAAGTTTGGTAGCAATGAAGATCGGAGGCCTCACGATGAGGCATAACATGGAAAGACAAGCATGGCATCACACTTGTGGAGGAAGCTAAAGGGCAAGTCTACTTCTTCATCCTCTCAGTCTCAGGCGGCCTCCAAGTGGAATTCTGTCTCGGAGTTGAACCACTATTTGGAGCATGATTTTGCAAACATTGATCCTGATCTTACTGATGGAGGCAAGATAGACTTGCTCGAGTGGTGGAAGAACAACAAGCGGATCTTTCCTGTGCTGTCACATTTCGCACGAGATGTTCTCTTGGTGCCAGTGTCCATCGTCTCTTGAGCGACATTCGATGCGGTAGGGAGAATAGAAGAGAGAAGATCACCCTTACGCCCGTGATGGTGGAGGCAATCATATGTGCCAAAGGCGGGAATTAGCCAAAGAGCGGGAACAACATCAACCGGAGGATCCCGAAATCGCAGTGCGATATCTTGACCTAAACATTGCCGAGTAGATATTATCTACGCATGTTGTAATAGTTAGTATATAAATATGTTGTTACTGTACTCTTTTCCTTACTCGGGAAACCCCACTCTGGGGCGTAAAGTTTTTAACGAGGCAGTAACATTGTATTTCTAAAATATCAAAGAAATTCCACTTTTCCCGAAATATTTATGTCATTGCGTGTCCATGTTTTTATGCAATTAATTCAATTATTTCAACTAGTTTTAAATGAGGCGGGTACGAGAGAAAGGAAGATGACGACCGTCGTCACCGCCTTCGCGTATAGTAATTTCGGGCTGGGCTTGGGCTGGCACGGCACGAACGCTGGCACGGTGGGCTTTGGGCCGTGCTTGGGCCTGGCCGGAGACGACGCGTGCCGGCACGGCACGACACGATGACATGACTGGGCCGAGCCGGCACGGCACGAAGCGGCACGAAGCACGAGCCTGGCTGATTCCAGTTAAGCCAATGATGGTGTTCTTTTGGGTTTTTCAGGTAGATTCTGGCACCATGCTACTTTTAGTAATCATTTTTTTCAGACTAATTAGCTATAGTAAAAAATCCATTAACCTCAGTAAAAATAAAAAAACACCCTAATGTCTGCCTCGGAAACGATCGTAATACGAAGATATATAGTGTTACTGAGTACACGTTGTTACCTACTTGTTGCGTACATTAATTTACGACAAGGCATGCATGTGATCAATATTCATTCACTATATATATGCATACGGCAGCATCAAACCGCACACACGAACTTAGAGCTAGCAATGTTCAGACTTACGCAGGCAAACAGCAGCACGCATGTATAGTAGCCTAGTAGTAGCAATGCAGCACAGTTCAGATTACGTGGGACGACCGAGACGTTCGCCTTATTACAGCAGCACGCAGAGTTCAGCTATAGTACTAAGTGGCATGGTCTTAACAAGAGCAGACGGAATTACTGCAGGGACAGTACGTACGCAGTGCGCGCACCGATTAATCTCGATCGATCTAGAGGAGGCCTTTGCCGGCGGCGGAGTCAACTTTGATGTGGTACCCGAGGTGGAGAGCGGTCTGGTGGTGGTCCTGGCCGGGATGGTGGTCGGAATACTGCGCCGCCGCGGCCAGCATGTTCACCGGCGGGTAGTAGCCCCTTGCGTCGAACGTCGGCAGCGCGTCCAGCTCTGTCCTGCCGGCCGCCGCCGGCACCATCTCATCCTCTGCCGCCTGCTGCTGCTGAGCTCGCTCCGTCTCTGCCATCTGTTGCAAATTTTGTGCAAAGTAACACCAAGAGCGATCAGTTAATTAGCATTGAGCTAGCAAAGTGTCGAGCTATATGTTGTGCAAGTTGGAGCAATGGAGCTGATCAGCTAGTGCATGTTGGAGCAATGGAGCCGAGCTATTGTGCATGCATGGTGGCCATAAGTAGCTAGCGAAGTAGTTAATTTGATCTGAGTTCTGACAGAAATATATACCTTGGCTCTCAGGAACATGTTTTCACTCTGCAGATCTGCTTCCTGTGTGGATGGATGAAAGCAATTCAAAGAGGAATAATCAGCCAAGTGGACAAGAAATTGTATGATCGTGTTTCACAAGGGAATAGCAAGCAATTAGAGCATGCAGATTTGACAGCACTGAATATATGCGAATTAACTTACCCTTTTCTGCATGTATTCGATCTCCGCGAACAGCAGCTCATGCTGATAAAATGAAACACACAAAGAAAGGGAAAAAAACTTTCAGGAGAAGGTTCGTACGTATAATATCAAATTCACAAGATTAAACGTGCTATTGGCAAATATAACTTGAAGTTAACCTGTGAAAGCATACTAGACAAGCAATCCCTCTGTATAACGTGTCCATCGAGTTCGTTTGACTATATTTTCTGAACTACTTAGTTCTCGATCATTGGCATATGATCATAGCCAACTCAATTATATATATATATATATATATATATATATATATATATATATATATATATATATATATGAAGTTTCTTTTCTACTACCGGTGTAATTACGTACACCCTATGTCAGTATCTCATAACGTAGAGAGTATCTCCTGTAACGGAGGGTATATACGTGTAGTATATGAGTATTTAAGATCATCTAGATGGTATGTACATTTTTTTACGTACTCCTTTTTATGTGCGTATATGAAAGTATTTATAAAATACACTAAAAACTATGAACTCTCTTACAGTTTTTTCGTGTGGTTCATATTGAAGTATTTTATAACTAGTATATGAGTATATCTAAAGTGATAAAGGAGTATTTGCTCTTCACCTTCTTTGATCGAATCCGGCCGATGCCCCTTTCCAGCCGGTTCTCAAGGTTCTTGAGCTCCTTGGCAGTCATATTGCCAATTGATTCACCCATCAGGTGCCTGACATTTTACAATATATGGGACGTCTCACATACAAACAAGATTACGTTGGATACGAGTAGTTAAAGCAGTGAGCATATATAATAAGCCAGCAATATGGTCTTATTACCTGTTTGCATTCTGCAAGGCTTGTATCTGGTGGCACAGTTTTGCTGCTTCTTGCTGAAAGTATTGCTGTGAAAAACGCCGTGGAAGTTACATGTAGAAGAAACCACAAATCTCACAATATTAATAGCTTCGTATTTGATAGTTTAAAATTTAAGGTTTCTCCTGCCTATAGCTGGTTAAGGCTGTGTAATCTTAATTGAAAGTCCTATCAGGAGGGATGAAGTACATATATATAGGCAGGAACTAATTAATTGCAGTTTATTAACCGTGTGTTGTGTGTAAGTCATGGTTTTTGCCGAAAACGGCCGGTAACCGGTAGTACCTGGTTTACCCGTGACTCCCGGTAGAAATCCAAATCGGTTCTAAAAAATTCGTTTTGCATAAATTCTGTCAAATTTAGAAGAAAAGTTTGCCAAAATTTGTTTAAAAATCTTCGGCCAGTTATCGCCGATAACCGGCCGGTATGAATTTAAATTTCAATTTTTGGTTTGAATTTTTCGTACCGAATTTCTCTAAAAAATAAAACCGGCTAAACCGGACTTACAAGTCCTCTCCAGTTAAAAATAAAAACTGGTAAAAAAACCCTGGTGTGAGTCCTATCAGAAGGGATGAAGTACATGGAGGTATTGCCTGAACATATCTTGGCGTGATATGTACTGGAGATTTTGTCAAGTTTTCAAGGTCAAGTTAATGAATATTGACATGTATATGGAGAATCAATAAATAAATGCTTACATGAGAATTGACATCTATCACCGGAGCTGATCCTGAAGTGCTCGCAGAGGCCTTCTTGTACCTCTCAATTGTCGATCTTATGCTGGCCCAAATGTTGTCGAATCGAATCACAGTTAGTTTTCACAAAATGTTAATATATGGTCAAACAAAAGAGCTAGTTTGATGTTTTCCTACAAACATCACAATTAATTTAATGGCCCGCTAGAACTCAAAACTTCACAAGAGAATTTACTAGAAGAAAAAAACCATCCATATCTGAGAAATCTAATTCAAAAGAATAACAAAATATATGCATGGCCATATATATATTCACCTAGGGACAAGCATCAAACCAACCTATATTCACTAAGGGGCAAAACGTTCGCTCTAGGCTAGTGTGCTACGACGTGTGACATAAATATGTTGCCTTTACGTCGCAGCAAAAGATGCAAGAGCCCAAAGACTAGTTTAAGAATTCACATTTATCTGAATCATCGTCGAGTCGTCCACACCCGGTGCAAAAACACGAGCAGCTAGTCAATGGCGTTCTTTAACGCCCTTAGCACTACCGAGGAAACGAGAACAGGGAGAACATACAGTTTCCTTCTCCACGAAATATACACTGCAGAGAGAGAGAGAGAGAGAGAGAGAGAGAGAGAGAGAGAGAGAGAGAGAGAGAGAGATGTCATTCGTGTTACTGTCAGTGCACATGAAATGAAAGAACCTTTTCAGGGGCGTGTGATGATGCATGCATGACAAAAGTAATAAGCTTCAAACTTGTCTTTTGGATCAGGAGCTGTGAGCTCGGCTATAATACGATCGTTTCATGAATTGAAAAGAGACGAAAATATCACAAGTAGTACTCTTAATTCTTTCAGGTCCATTACAAAACACAGTAAGCTAACGAACGACAGAGCTCGCATATATATCTGCGCTCACTGCCATATATAGTACCTAGTGTTTCTGGATAATAAATATGGGCAGGAAAACTATAGGAATGTTCAACCAAAATCAATCATTAAATTGCTCATGATATGTAAAAGGGCGTGTCAATTAATTTTTATCAACTAGTTTGTTTTGTGTGCATGTATAATTCCGTCAATAGGAAGGTGATCGATCGATCAACGTATAATGAAAGTGCAATAAACGGCCACAGCATTAATTATACTTTAATGAACAACTAATCGCCAAGTAGTACTACTCGTCACTTGATATTAGTTATTACGTTCATGTTCATAAAAATATTGAGTAACACAACAAATCAATAGAACATCATGGTTCTATTTCTTAAAAATTAATGTAATTATTCGAAACTAATATGGTGGTTCTCGTGTGTTCTCAAAATCCCTTTCAAGAGAGCACATCGTCAGACTACAAGTAGATTAGTTTCTCCGGGAACTAAATTACCAAAGATCCATGCAAACGTGATACCCAAACATGCTGCTTTCTCCGTTCTAATAATTCAAATTGACTGAAGAACATCGAGCTAAAAAAGACTTGCAGTGATCGATATTTGTTCATTTTTTTCGAGAACACGCAAAAGACTTACGTGTCATTACATTAATAAATGAAGAAAGAGTACAACTAATCACCTATGTTAATTAAGCGTGATATTTGCTCATGCAGTTCGGTTTTTCTATGTTAATTTTGGGAAATCAAATGTGCATGTCTAGCTGCAGGTATAACTATATATACCATAAAATCAGCTAGAACATCCAGGTTCGTTTAAATCAGGAAGAGATAGCATGCATTGAAAATAACTCACATAATGGATGTATATATTTGCGTGTATATATGTACCTGTCATTGGAATACTCGTAGAGGCGACCTCGGCTGGAGAAGATGATCAAGGAGATCTCAGCATCGCAGAGGATGGAGAGCTCGTAGGCCTTCTTCAGCAGCCCGTTCCTACGCTTACAGAAGGTCACCTGGCGGCTTGTCGTGTTCTCGATTCTCTTGATCTCAATCTTCCCCCTCCCCATGGCTACCTCACAGTCACAGCCGGCCCTAAGCAAAATAGTTTAGACCAATTGGTCAGTACGACAAATATATGCTTGAGAATTCATCATATATAGATGGTGAGTGCATGCGAAATCTCCTCACATTTCAAAACATAATAGAGGGAAAGAACACAAATAGACAAATATATATAGGTTTCCAAGATATCCAGATCAGATCTAAGTTATGGCGTTTAGCCATGAAATTAAGAAGCGAATTTTGACTGTTTGTTAAACCAATTGAAGTAGGTATCAAACTAAAACCACAAATAATTAAGTGTATAGCATAAAGCAAGCAGTCGCTGATACACGCATGGTTGTGTTCAAACGCATGTTAATTCATAGCTCGCTGGTACACGCTTCTTGTTTATTGAGAGGAAACCTTGGTTCAGAAAAAAAATTTGGAATTAATTCATGGCTTTGTCAACAAGCTCTACGAAGGATGATTACTAGGTCGATCTCACTGGTGAGGTCCAATCAAAGTAAAAGATTGCTTCAATCTTTAGACCAAAGAGATCTTAAAGATATTCCCAAGGAAAACTTAGTAAGATCGGCATAGATCTGAACAATCTAACAGAAAGAACCTTATCTCAAGAAGGGGAAATAACATCACTTCATCAAAGTGTGCTCGAAAAAAACATCAATTCATCCGAAGATGGAGAAGACATAAGGACATAGCTTGAGCAAAGGAAGAAAATTTTGGAGCACAGCCTTTGAACACAACCATACACAGCACTTCAAGAAAGAGAGAAACTGAAAAGCAGCAGTTGTTTCAAGAGAAGCACGAGGAGGGCAAGTGGCCGCAACACTACATGGGCAAAAATAGCAAGCCAAATCCAATAAATCCCCAAAAAATCTAGCTAGTTACTGCTGTTGTTTGTTCTCCCCCTTGCAATTCGTTGCAGACTAGCTTGCAGTCCTCCTCAGCTCCCAATTGCGGCAACAAACACCACCCCCCAAAAAATAGCATAAAAGAAAGCAGAAAATGGCCAAGAAAAGAAAGGCAGATCGATTCGCACAGAAGTAAGAACAGCTCGCTCGATCTCGTGTTCTTACCGATCTGAAGATGAGTTGGGGATGGAGAAAGAGATGGGGAGGATGAGGGCTTGTGAGGCGATGGGATGGTGGGAGTGGGAAGGAAAAGGTAGGGCAACTGCATGGGGGAGGCCTCGGACACTGCGAGGTTTACTTTTAAAGAAGGGGAGCGGTGGTGCGTTGCTGCGCTGCGCTGGCCATGGCTTGAGTACATATGCACTTTGGCCCCTTCCTTTTCCTCCTTTTAAACCAGCCTTTGTTGCTAAAGTGGTGAGTTGCTTAACAGAGTTATCTTAAGAATTAGCAACAATATGTCACATAATTAAACACAGAAAGTCCATTAAGATAACTCACCCGACATATACAGTTAGCTGGCGAGTGTCTAAAAAAACGTACAGCTAGTGGGAATCAAACCCTAGCCTTTAGCTACAAAACCGGGTGGACAATTCACGTTAATTAATTAGTACATTTTTTTTGGAACGGGACACTTCCCTAATAAATCGTCAAAGCGTAAGCTAATTAAAATGCTTGATTAGCCTTTTCAGCTAAATCATGTCGGTAAATGAGGTGGCGTTTAGCTAGCTTGTATATAAAATTTTAGAACCAATCAACAGCAATTAATCGTGTAGTACTGAACCATTCTGGGTTAGCTAGCTACTAGCGAAAGGTCTAAGGACGTGTTGGTGTGAAGTTGAGGGCTGTAATTAAGCTGATGATCATCTCAAAACTGAACTTGATCCATTAATTAATTAACTTTCTTCGTGGACATCTCAAACTGAACTGTAAAGGATATAATTCATAGCACAAACACACCAGAAATATTCTCTAAGACACGACATGTTTCTACTAAGAACTAAACACCACTTTTTTCTGAATAAATATGAGTCATATGACACATCCGTATAGCACACAGCGACAAAAGCCTGCATGCACGCACGCATGCATGCGGACACTACACACTAGACCCAGACAAAATCGCAGCTAAAGCGTTGCTCATGCTAACCACCAGCAAGCTGTATGTACGCATCCTGAGGTATGATCGATCGATGCATGTGGTCTGCGTTTTGCAACCTGGAATGAACTGCATTTCTCTCTGTTTCGTACAAGCCTACTTAGATTCACACTTGCCATTTCGCCACAAAGTTACAAATACATCATCCTGATCCATTTCAAGGAGCTTGCTCACATCGCAAGGCTCTCTGGAATTTCAGAACTTGTGTCCATTTCGAGACCCGTCAAGGGTGACATGCATATATATAGCTTTGTGCTATGATCAACATGACAATGCATGAGTGAGTCCTAAACTCCCAACCGCAGCTGCTTCAATGTTCATGGACTTTTTTTTATGAGAGTGAAACCGTGAAAGGGAGAAAACCATGAGAAAGTTTCGAGCATGAAGGCAGGCATACAGTACATAGTGTTCATGTGTAGCTTGGAAGTTGCAACCAGCTTTCAGAACCCCTTCATCAGTGGCATTCTTCCTTGCAGCAAGGAAATAGCAGGTGACACTCTACATCTTCTCAGGCATAAGTGGCAAGTTTCTCCCGACCGTAGGATCACAGATTGGACGAACCAGATCACCTCTCATCTCCGTGTGCCTTTCATTCAGATGGTTCAGGACATCTCAACATACACTCAACTGTAACACACTCCGGTCTAACCTCTTGACCCAGAATGCTACCATTACTCTATAATACTACCATTTACATCCATCGCTACTAGATTTCGGCAGCATCACCTCTAGTTAAAACTCAATGACGCAGTAAACAATGTACGCTTAATAATGAGCATTGAAGCAAAAGTATAAATTTGCCAACGATATTGAAGCAAAAGTATAAATTCGCCAACTATCCAAAGAAAACGTATGAGCCACACACGACTAAATATTTCTATTAAGACATTTTATTAACATTAACTACCTAAGTAAGCCATTAATGTCTAAATATGACTACTAAAGGTGATACTCATGTATGTTGCCTTCAACATTCACCTAAAACAACAACAAAATAAGAATGAGTCCAAAGACTCAGCAAGTATACACAACATGACAGTAAATATTAACACCACCATAAACATAAACATGGCCATGTCATTTTCCACGTATCATATCGTCATTGCTTTCTCTCCATTAACGTAATGCACACATTCATATCATTCACGTTACCCACATGACCGAACGATAAGCATTTATAAATAACTCTTTTCTTTCATTGATGCTCAACAATATAATGCTCATGCACATGTCTCTTTTTCTTTCTTTAGCTTATACAGGTATAGACGTATAGTGGAGTGAGTACCCATCGATGCTCATCCAAACTTACCCTTTTTCATGCGGGGACCTCAATAATTTGTCCTTTTATACGAGGATCTCAATCTTCACCCATGGAGGGCCTACCAAAGCAAGCCTTATTTTTTTCTACTCCCGTGAGAGGTCCACACAAAGTAAATCATATATACCATAAAGGCCATCTATTTCCATAGTATGAATGCGCGTGATGAACATTTCTGTTTAGGCATATCAACACTCATGTTTCCTTAACCATCATTTGTCAACATATCAATATCGGTTTTTCATACCATGTACCATTACCATTATCCATTATCATGGCATCAATCAAGAATTATTATAAAGTTACCATGTAAATAGGTAAACATGTATAATCATCTCAACTGTCAAGGTAAAGAATGCATCACTTTAAACTAATAACAATCATCAACCAATTTACCGCTTTACCGTGCACCTACATGCGCTGCGACATTTTCGTCTAAGCATTCATCATGTGAGGGTAACCATTATTCATCATCTCAACATAACCATGTCATATACTGTTGTCATTTATCCACCCTCATGACGGAACTAGCATTACTTACCATATTGCAATGATTTCATTTAATCAATTTCATTACTTAATCTGCATCATGGGTTCATCAGAGTTATTAAAAATAAGAAGACAATTTCACATAAGCAAAAACATTATGAACTACCCCATCTACTGTCTATCATGCACTTGCCTATTTAACCTTGTGGATAATACATGTATGGCACCAAATTAGAACCTCTACCTGAACAAACATGCTACCACAATACAAACATGTGCTCCCATACGCGCAAATCTGAACTAAATCAATCTAGTTTACCAGCCATTCACCCACTGTCCTAGTGTACAAATGGCCATCTTGTAAACTAGAAACTCAAACTAGCAAACAATATATTTTTCTGAAATCTACACAAGGTCTTCCACATTTTTCCTAAATATCCATTTTTCATGTTGAACAATCTAGACCACTGTTTTCAGCCCAAAGTTATTGTTGTCCTATACCAGGTAACAGCCGTCTTGGAAGCGCATCTTCCAAACCATTCCACCAAATTCGGTGTTCTAGCATTCTATGGTAAGCTAACCAAATTATCTACCATATTCATATTATGGCAAAATTATGAAATGTAGCTACCTCAAATCTCGTCCACAAAATAGGACAACACACGTTATCGAGCCCTGGCTACAACAAACCAGTTCAACGCTACCCAACTGTCACGATCTGGAATTTACATGACCACATAGCAATCTATGCCATCAAAACAATGAAAACTAGGTCCAGGGCTTTACCTAATGCTAGAGAATTAGCGGAAACCGACAAAGCCGTCACGACGCGAAATCTTTCTTTCTTCCTCTCCTTATCCAGATCAGGCGTCGGCTAGGCCTTCCCTCTACCTCTTTCTCCTATTCTATCCTCTTCTTCTTCTTTTCTCCCTTCTTCTTTTCCCTTTCTCTTTTTTCCCTCGGCTGGCCCCCTCCTTTTTCCTATTTTCTCCTTAGTTCTCTCGACTGGGTCCCTCTTTCCTTCCTTCCTCTTCTCTCCAGGTAGGCCTCTTCTCCCTCCTCTCCTTTCTTCTCGGTCAGGCCTCCTCCTCCTTCTTTCTCCTCGATCAAGCCCCGTCCTTCTTTCTTCCTAGCGCCAGGGTGGCGATGGCCCAATGGCAACGGTGCACCATGGCGTTAGCAGGTCAGCCAACGATGCAACGCACGAGGATGGTGACGGCTTGGCAAGGGGCAGCGTAGGGCGGCCAACTACGCATGGATGGAGCGGCGGCAGGGAAAGGAGAGAATGGCGGTAGTGAGGATGGCACGGTGGTAGCTGCCTGTGGTGGTGCGCGAGGAGGGCAAGGGCGGCGGCGCATGTGGAGAGCGAGGAACGATGGTGTGTAGCGCAGCCGGGGAGGCGTGGCATGTGGAGGAGCGGCGATAGCGCGCAGAGGGCAGCGAGCACGGGAGCAACGGGAGTGAATAAGGGTGAGCTGCCCCCTCCCCTTTGTGGGGTTGGCTTGGGTAGGCCGGCTTGAGGTTCGGCCTGGGCCAGCCACCTCTACCCTTCTTCTTTTTCTGGTATTACATCAACACACCATGATTTCGCATCCGGACAGTTGCATTGCACTCAACATCCTTTAGCCAGGAAATGGACCACAAGTATGTAATGGAGGTCAATTGCATTCACCCAATCTTGCCTCTTTCTTGTACAAATTTCCCAAGTTGCTCAGAAAGGAGTCCATTGCCAGGAATGGGTGCTTGATGTGTGAAGAAATGGACTGGCCTTTAGTTGGAGATGGAGAAGGACCTCCTCCACCTCCCTGTCCTACCCAATTTATGGTGCATGTGGACCATCTGATGCAATATGCTCTGCCTCAATCAGCAACTCCATCAGGCCAGTCAGGTGTAGAAGTTACGTTTGGTTATCTACCCAGCTTTGTATTAGAGAGTATTTGCAAATGCCAAATATACATGGACAAGATGATTTGCGACAACGTATGCGTAACATTCCAGGTATCCATGTCCTTCCATCAGAAAACCTGCTACAAGCCAAGTAAAAGCTTATCAAAATTTATTTTCAGAGAGAACAGAACAAAGGGAAAAAATGTAGGATGGCAGTGCAGCACCTGCAAATCCTAGGCAGAAAAAAATGATGAGACAGAGTCTATCTGAATGGGCATTTAGCTTTCAGGTTGTCATTTTCATGTGAGAGGCACACCTCCATGAATGCCTCCTTTCAACTGTGAATAAACGCATGACCTTGCAGGCTTGCAGCTCAAATGAATCGCACGTTGGAATTCCCTTAATCATAGGAGCCAGTGCTAATTTTCTGAAAGAAATTCTGAAACGAGAGAGGCATGAAGAAAAGGAAGAACACGCTTTATTGAGTACCCTGTTAACAGAGATGTAGTTGCACAATAATAGAATCAAATATCAATAATTGCCACCAACATATTCACAGAAACAGATAGCCACTGTAATGGCAGGGAAATTGCACTTGTTGGGGGAGTGGTCCCCACCTTGATCTAGTCGGCCCATTGTATCAAGAGGCTCAATAATCGTGAGGCCACATAATTGGCTCGTGAGGATTGTTGCAAGGAAAATATGATATTGCCCCTACAATTGTAGACCCAGATAAGAATATTTATGTAACAAGTCTCGTCATAACTATAAATATATGTCTTAAGGCGCTGTACGAGGGGAACTCTCTTTTCAAACAAATCTAAGGCGCTGTGAGAGGGGAACTCTCTTTTTTAAACAAATCTAGGTAGTAGACTTCTATCTCCTATCTCCACGGTTTGTAAGACTTCAAATAGCCACTTTGTGGCTTCCCTATAGCTCTTTTGTAACAGCATTGAAATGAAATGGTACATTGAGGGAGAAAAATGACACCACGTAAATAGAATCCTCAACAACACTCTGTGACTGAATCAGATAATCAACACGGTAAATTTCTAGCATCCACAGTTTCTATTTGTATTGGTCAAATACGGTCACAAGGCTAAGCTTCAACTAAAAAAACAGTTAGAAAATGAAATTTTACTCAATAGATGTATAATATTAACAAATTTATAACAGTAGAATGTTTTATTTCTAAACCTTGATAAACCCTTCTTGTACAAGTTATACTCATGGGCGACAAATTTTCAACCATACAAACTAAAGAAAGAAGTACATAACACAATCCCCAAGAGCTCTGTAGAGTTTGAAGGCAAACTTCGGGCCTGTTCTTTTTGACTTCGGCTTATGGCTTTTGACTGCGGCTCATGATTTTTGAGCTGTTCGTGAGAGAAACTACAGAGTAACAGAAAATTATATATGGTTTTGACTGATGTAAATGAAGTTACTATAGTGTGTACTACAATTAACTTGTACACTCCATTTTGAAAAGACACTCCGTTTAAAAGTTATTTATTGTAGAAAAGCTAAAAACAGCTTTTAAAAGTTGAAAAGAACATGCCCTCCTTTACATTAATAAGAAGATCGTGCGAGTAGCATGCACAAAACCTGCAAAACAGACATCAATCATGTCAAAACTCAGATATACTCCTCGCACAAGAGAAGGGGAGAAGAGAGTAGCTTGAAATTGAAAAGGAAAAAAAGAAGAAAAAAATGCAAATACTACACAATTTATGGTCTATTCGATCTAGCTTAAGGCTATCTTATAGTCTAGCTTATTGATCTTATAGCACATAGGATCCACGAGCTTCAGGTGGATGTAGCTCTGTGACATCCCAAATTTCCTGGGTTTGACAAGCTCTGAGTGGTGGTATGCCTAAACTTGAATCAGGCCAAACAGATCCTTAATCACACCAATGTAGCATCAACCGAAGCTTTTCTTAACAACTTTGTAGTTCTACTCAAAATAGATTCACACAAATGTTGAGGCCAAAAATAATAAAAAGAAGGCAACTTTTTCCATACAAGTGGTCAACCCAGATGGTAATTTAATAAAGACCATTCTCAGTCATCAGTAAGAAGAGTCAACACATCAAAAGCTAATTAAATAATCAGATGCAATCGAAAGGAATTGACAGGAACAAAACTTTCATGGTGCGTGTACATTTGCTATAAGCTTTGACCTCCAAAGTCAAACCAGATGCAATTACTAAAGAAGTAATAAAGGCAAACTTTGCTAAAAAAAATACTTAAGCCAGGGCAACATTCAAATAGAATGCTTCCAAATAAACCTACACAATTGGAATTAGTTCAGTAATGATTTTTTTTAAAAGAGAGAATGTGGATAAGGTAGATAAAGCATTGAAATGGTAATCAAATCCCAGGCTAACTCAGTAATGTCCTTCAATGTCAAAGAATTTGTGATACAATCATATGAAACATAAATGTAAATGAGGATGAAAAATAAAAGTATCATAAGAAGCATAGCATCAATTTAGCCTCAAACTATTCCAGTATATAAATACATAGAAATTACATTTTTTTTCTCATATTACCTTATCACCCAAAATACATGTGTTGTACTATGGCAATTTTCAATCCCTAAGACCAAGTTCAAGCTCAAGCTCATCATCCTCCTCAAACAACTTAAGCAGGCGAGCATGTTGCTCCTCCCGTTTCTTCTTCTGCCAGAATTTGAATAGGAAAAATGATAATAGAATTACCACACCCACACCTAGGAGAACAAACAAAACTGTTTGGCTTGAGTTGTCTTTTGACAGAGATCCAGGTTTCTTATCATCCTTGGACGTTTGAGGATCACCAGCCACTCCTGCAAAGGTTGTAGACATATTTAATATATGTACAAGCAAAAAAATCACAATATATCATGTCAAGTGATTTTGACTCATTTACATGTCCAGTCATCATAATTCACCGGTATAATGATATTGTATAGCCGCTTTCACCACTGTACATGTAGCGGCAACTTTTCCACATTAATTTGAACCAAGAGAAACCAGCGAGACACGGAACACAATAATTCTACCAGAATTACCTTTCCTTCATCTCAAAAAAACAGAGAAGGGAGTTACTTTTCCCTTTTGTGATAGCAATAATATATTAGAACTGACATTCATTCAGTGTACATGATAAATCATTCCTATTTTTTTTGGTCTGTTACATAAACACAATGTGGTAAGATTAAAGGAGGCTGTTTGCGACATTTTGAAAGTAAGTGGCTTGACAGTGTGATATTTTCTCCACTTGTTCACTTCATTAAGCATACATCCACATACACACACATTTTGATGACAACACCCCAAATGCTACAAACAGTTCAGGATCTGCACTGCAAGCGTCCAAATTAGCCATCAGTGCCACAGGCCTGGAACAAGCCCCAGATCAACAACCCCACCACGGCACCACCCACCACCCCCGTAAGCCAAGATCTCAACAGCTCATTGCTCCGAATCTCGCTACCGGATCACGGCCGCGCCGGGCAAAATAAGGAGAAAGAGGAGTAGAAGAACCTGTCGCAAATTGGAGGCAGATCGCGATGAGGATGAGAGGGAAGGTCGGGGTCGCGTTGGATGCTGCGCCGCGTGCCTCGTGCGGCCGTTTCATCTCTCCTCCGGTCCTCCGTTTGCTTCGCACGAGCCGGCGGCGGTGGCGCCTCCTCTCCCGTGTTGGTGGTTGGTGGCGCGCGGTGGTGGTCGATTGCCCGTGTTGCTCCTCGAACAGACCGGATCACCGGACTAACGGGATCATACACAAGCAATGACCCTCTTCTTTCCTTCTTATCGCTGACAATAAAACGGAACTATTTCTTTACTATTTTTTCTAAAAAGCTTACGAGAGCAGTATTTTTAAAATAATTTATCAATTTATCGTTATTTGATTCGTTCGTACAAACGTACATGTTAAAGTTAAAATCCACCAGCCACACCTATAAGTTATCAGTTGCCGAAAAGAATTCACCTAATATCACCCATTGCCTTTTCAAAGAAGCTTTTTTAGAACAACATTTTTAAATCGACTTATCAGTTTATTATCATTTGGTTCATTCATACAAACGTTCGTGCTAAAACAAAAAACCACCAGCCACAGCCATAAATCGTCAGCTGCGACAAAAAAAATCCACCCATTATCACTGGACTAACAGGATCATACCCAAACAATAACCCTCTTCTTTCCATCTTATCGCTGACAAATAAACAAAACTATTTCTTTACTATTTTTTCTAATAAGTTTATTAGAACAATGTTTTTAAAGTGATTTATCAGTTTATCGTTATTTGATTTGTTTATATAAGCGTTCATGCTAAAATCAAAAGCCATCAGCTACAACCACAAGTTGTCAGTTGCAGCCAAAAAGAATATATCCAATATTATCCATTGTCTTTTCAAAGAGACTTATCAGAACAATATTTTTAAAATAACTTATCAGTTTATCGTTATTTGGTTCATTCATATAAATGTTCGTGTTAAAACAAAAAACCATCGGTCACAATTATAAATTATCAGCTATAGCACAAAAAAAAAATCCACCCATTATTACCGTTGCCGTGCTGCTGATCACTTCCCCTTCCCATAAATCACCCCATTGTTATTTGTTACCCTGAGATGTACCATGCATTCAGCGGACTTCCCATCTTCTGTCCTCCTTTCCTGAATGCACCTGACGCCTCTAAAAACCATCAGATTCAGAAAACTAGAAATCCACCAATAGGTAGTCCCGGCCTTACAATCGAGTCAGTGTATTGCATTCAGTAGAGATATCTATCTAAACGTCGCTTCAGGCTGGAAGCTGGATGCCTCGGGTGATTTGAGGAGAAAGCCTGCGACAGAGTAAATGAAAGGACATCTTCTGCAAACGTAAAATGGCTCACCCAACAAGTGCTATATAATTAAAGCCAATAAACGTGGAAAGAGGAAAAGTTCAGGACCTGAAAGAGCCATCACATTGCATATATCCTCAACAACTTTATATGACCTTGCAAACTGCAAAGTGGTTATATGTTTGTTTACCATTGTAAACACTGCACTGCGTTAGCTTCTGATTTCCCCTTAGCTAGCTAAGCTTCATGGTACGCAATCATACATCTGAATATCTGATATGCTTCTTGATTTCTCTGTAGTACAAGACTTGACCGTCAGATGGATGGGGGTTCATAGAGGCGCCGGCGTGCCATGCGAAGGACGAGCGTTGAGATTTGCTTTGCCAAATAAGTCGAGGATGACTATTGACCTCAAAAACAAAAAATTGAGGATGACTTCATTCGATGTGCTACTGACATGACGTGCGCATAACGAGTGTCACTAACATGCTTGCCCAGTTGCCCCCATGGGAACTCCCCACCGGCCTCTGCTGGATATACACCATCTTGTTTAATTCCTAGAAGAGTAAATTACACCACAGATCATATAATTTATAAGATGGATATAAATATTAAAAAGATCATATAACTAATAGATCATATAACTATCATTTTTGCTCTCTTATGTAACTAATTATGTTTGAGTGGTGTAAAGAGGTATCAAATGTGATCGAAGTGGTTGTCTAGTCTTCTGAGGCCATGTGGAGGTCACCCCATGGTTGTGATGAGTAATTAACCTTTGCATTAGAGTTTGTGTAGAGGTTGAGTTTGGTTTTTGAGATTTGTGCAGAAGTTAGCTCTCTGTCTGTGAGTTCTAGAGCTCACGTCTCTTACGATTTTGTGGTCTACAAGTGCTTCTGTGTGAGTTCTGGAGCTGTCGCTATTTTACGATTTGGTGGTCGGCAGTCTGCCTTACGACTTGGTGGTCGGCAGTCTGGTCTTATGATTTGGTGGTCGGCAGGGACTTTTACGACTTGATAGTTGTAGTTTCTACTGGTCGTGATCGATAGTCGTAGCTTTGCCTGGTCGTGATCGATAGTCGTAGCTCTGTCTGGTCGTGATTGATAGTCGTAGCTCTGTCTGGTCGTGATTGATAGTCGTAGCTCTGTCTGGCTGTGATCGATAATCGTAAGTCATAGCGACCATGTTTGATAAAGTCGTAGCCGCTGTGAGCGTGGCCGTAGCGACTGCTACATGATCATAGTATCTGTTTCATGGTCGTAGCGACCTGTGTGATGGTCGTAACGATTTGTTGAGCGGTCATAGATTGCTGGTAGGACTTATGGGCTACGAGTACCTCTGTCTTGTGCATCAGAGTAGTCGTAAATTGCATTAGACCAGTTGGTTTGCTGAGATTATTCATTGGAATTCATTTTGTTTATGCAAATTGATGATCTTTGTTTATAGTGTGATGCTATGTGATGGTTTGCTTATTGGTGTTGGTTGCAAAACTTCGGAATTAGGTCATGGTGAGGCGTAGGATGACCGGGACTAGGCACAGGGAGGTGTCGAGGTCCAGAATGGTCAGGGAGACGTCGAAGATGATCGAGACTGGTGAGGTGGTTGCAAGCCGGGACGACGAAGAACCGGAGCGGGAGCTATCATAGATGGACATGACGAGCAACGTCGATGTCCAGATGATCAAAGATGTCGGGTGCTGTCACGCGCGAGGAGAAGCACGTAGTGTGCTAAGTGACTTGGGTCGTTTGCATGCGAGGACGGTTCGGTAGGATCCAGACGCGTGAGAGGCTTGACGACAAGTCATTGGGGCCACATATAAGTTGCTTTGAGAAGCGTGCGTGAGTAAAACCCGGTGTTATGTGGGGTTAACGGGTTATCCCCGGTTTGGACTAATGGTTGGATCCATTAGGTCTAGGGTTCGTTTGTGAGCCTATAAAAAGGGGAGAGGAGGCAAGAGTTAGTAGAGGCTGAAGCAGACCGTGAGTAGGTCTGGTGGTGGCTAGCTCTTCCTCCCTCTATATGTGTTAGGTTAGAGAGTGGGTGTTGGCTCTAGGGTTAGAGCTTGGTACTCCCAAGGGGAGGGGTTGTGAAACCAATCATCAGATCAATACATCAAGTTTTCATCTCTGCTTGTGTAGTCTTTATCTGATTGAGTTGGCTTCGATTTGGTTCTTCCTCTGTTCTTGGTTTTCTCTGTTTCTTTGATTTACTTTTCTCTTTCTAGATCCGAGAGAATGCTATTGCTTGGTTTGTTGTAGATCTGACTTGCTGTGTGTTGGGGATCATACTCAAAGTCATCTTGGCTATTCTATTCCTATGAGCAAGGTCTGATTGCCTTTTCATCCTCTCAGTTTCGGTTTTGAGCGTTCTTGTGAAATATCATAAAGCTCTCTATTTGCTTGCTAAGTTTTCAATCAAAGAGAAGAGCAGCATCGTGAGACCTAAACTTTGTTCTGTACAAAGTTTCACGACCAGATGATCTCTTAATCGAAAGTTATGTCGAGTTTGGATCTAGTGGTCGTGCGCTGCTCTGTTCTATCTCTGTTCTTCCAATTTCTTTACGACCACGTCTAGCTTCGACTTTGGTTGAGTTTCCGACCACATCACTTTGCTGTTTGACCACATTCAAGCTTTCAGTCGCTGCAAGATCTTTGGTTTTAATTCAGATCTGAAACAGTCGTGATAGTTACCGTCTGAAGTCTCAATCGCCTTTAAAATCACGTTGGTTTCGACCACGGTCGAGTCTCAGATGGTATCGCTCTGTCTTCGATCATATTTGGTCTTTAATTGCTTCGCGTGTTTTCGATCACATCGGTTGTTCGACCACCTGTTGGTTTACGACTACGTAGGTTTCGACCACATTGATCTTTTGGGTTGCAGTCTGGTTTCCACCACGTTGGTTGTTCGATCATCTTATTGGCTTACGACCACGTGGGTTATGACCACGTTGCAGCCTGGTTTCGATCACATTGGTTGTTCGACCATCTCATTGACTTACGACCACGGTGCTGACTGATTACGACAACATTGATTGTTCGACCACTGGTTGGCATTCGATCACGTTGTCTACGACTACGTCAGTTTCGACTGAAACCATTTTGATCATATTGGTTCTGGTCTTGGTGGTTATCGACTACGACGATTTTCGTTCACGTTGTACTTCTGTCGAGTAGTCGGATTTACGACCACTGTGTCAACGATCGACCACGTTATCAAAAACTTACGACCACGTTGTAAGTTTCGACCACATTACCAGATTTCGACCACCTTGTTTTTCCTGCTCTGTTCGTCCTGTCTCTTTGGTTTTCCAGTGGGATTTCAACTCTAATCTTTATAGCTCTGTAGCTATAGGAGAAAAAGGGTTGAATGAATACTTGGGGAGGATTTGAAGGCACTATTCACCCCCCCTCTATTGCTTGTCCGGTCCTACAAGTCTTCGACCACACTGGTCTTGACCACGCTGATTTTGACTACACTGGTTTTGACCACGTTTTTTCAATCACATTGTTTCGACCACTTTTTTCGATCACGTTGTCAAAACATGTAATAAACGAGGTCGAACCAACGTGGTCAAGACTAGTGTGGTTGAAGACCAAACAACCCTTTTGACCACGTTTGGTATCTCTTTACACCACTCAAATAAAATTAGTGACCTAAGCGAGCAAAATAACAGTTGTGTGACCTACTTGTAACCACCTTACAAGTTGTGTGACCTATGGTGTAATTTACTCTTCCTAGAAATTTATAGTTGATACAATGTTGAAAAGGAACACCAGAAGATCATCAATGCAAAGGTGAAGAAGAGCAGTCCGATGCAAGATTCATTTGGCTTGCTGCATTATCCTTAGGCATCTTGGCATCGACACCATTAACAATTAGAAAAGGGCTGCATTACATTACATATTGATGTGAGAGTGAAAATTGCACCAGGGTGATATCCGACGTGTAAATCAATCCTATAGCTAGCACATTTGTAGAGACATGTACAACAAGCTCAAACGCTCAACCACGCATGAGATGAGATGAAACATATCGGGAATAACTAACAAGGCATAGCACATATAGATGGCATGTGAGTATAAACCAAGTGCCAGGACAATCGATATTACAGACCATAGATGTATTACAGACCACCTCTGGCTTCCACTGACCAGGCTTTAAGCCCTTAGGAGTGATCACATCTTTCAGAACGGGTAAGGCCTGAATCTTCTCCATGAGCTCTATCCTACAAATACAAAGCACCTCCAATGTTACATGCATATGGTTAGCTCATTTAATTAATCAACTCTTAAGTTTTTTGAGAGAATTGCATGCATGTATATACATATGAATTAAAAAGAATAATTAAAGGGACAAACCTTTCTTGCTGACTAAATGACAAGGACTTGTAGCCTGAGACAGAAACGAGCCAAGCATTGCTATAGTCGGCCACCCAACCGACCCACTGGTCGAGCTGCATCCCTTCCTTCGATGCCCCCCAAGGGTATATGCACAATATCGCAGCTTCCAACCCTTGTCCTTCAGACCCCATAAGCACTTACTTTGATCATCTACTGCCAATCACACGTAATTTACTAGCAGTCACCGATTTAAAGTATTTTTACTACCAATCACAAGTAATTCTAATGCTAAGTTACCCATCCACGCTTAGAAGAGTGCATTAACCATAGCACGAGTAATTCTATTGTTAACCATAAACAAATTTACTATACTACAACACGAAAATTACTGTGCATGCCGAGCCAGGCCGACCCATCGTACCGGGGTGCCGGTCCAAATGCGGCACGTCTAGTCGGGCCGGGCCGGCATGACCCGTTCACTGTTCGTGTTGTACCACACCTGTGTCTAGGGTTGCAATCAGAGCGGATACGAACGGATATCACTCATCCTGTATTTTATTCCATATTTTTCTGAGTCCGATATGATAATGTTAGATACTCATTTCTCTATTCCGTATTTATTCTATAAACTTTCGGACGAAAATTATCCGCTTATTTTGCAACCCTACACATGACATTGGATAGTAGGGTGCAATCAAAGCGAATATAGAGAGACTAATTGCCGAGATATAGTAAGAAGAGTACTCAACATTTCTTGTCTATTTAGATGTAGCAATTCTCATATATGTTATCTTGTTTCTAAGTGAAGTTACAATAAACTTATTTAAATTACTTAACATATGAATATATATAAACAGATATCATTCATCTCGTATCTTATTTTATATTTTTTTAAAAAAATCAGACACAAATACAGATAGTACTACATAACCGTTTATCTCTATCGTATTCGCTACCCGGGCCTTCTTTCCATCTCAATTTCTACACCAACCCGAAGGCCGTGCCTGCCACCAACCTTCTCACAGCGATGGACATGCGGGCCCTCAACCTGAAGGCCGGTGGGCCCTGCCTCACGCCGAGGCACTTGCCGCCGGCGACGTGGGCCCACCTTGGCGCCGGCGATACCGGCTCGCTGACCATGGGGCTTAGGCGGTGGAGGCCGCAGCCGGCGCGGTGGCCGAAGTTGGTGGCGAGCGCGTCCGGGAGTAAGAGCAAGAACGGCCGCGGCGACGGCGACGAGCCCAAGAATAAGGCCTCTTCTTCCGGTAAGTTCCCTTGGTCGAGTTTTGGTGTCAATTGGTGCGACCGGAGTGGGAAAGGTGGGATCTCGGCGCGATTTGTGTGTGGAAAATGGTCAAACCTTCGTAGATTGGATGCGGATTAAAGTGATCGGAGCTGGGACGGCGCGATTTTTGTTGTACATCTTGGAGATTGCCATGATTGGGTCTTGAAATGGTCTTGTTAGAAATATGTGATCTTGAGATCGAGGATGGTGTTTGTTGTGGTGTAATTGGTGATAGAAACTTTTATGCCTGTCTCGGTGGATTTGTAGTTGTGATGATTAATGAGGTATTGGGTGAATTGCATATGTAACGAGCTCGAAGGATGGACTCTATTTGGGGTCCATTTGGAGATTGAAATTTCTTGGTGCAGTTTGTGATTGAAAAATGGTTATATGCACTGATTTGGATGTAGTAATTGTGGAGTTCTGGTTGTTGCATTTGATTTTTTTCCCCAACCGCAGTGCTTTGTTTAGATGTTTATTGTTGAATCAGCGTATTAAGGTTAGTTTGATCTCTATTTCTAGGTATATACAATATTGCAATGGAAAATGTATCATTTGAATGCAAGTTTTATAGAATGTAAATTGGGGACTTTTGGGTTATGCAGTGTTGGCAGTTTTCATCTTTCTTTCAATCTGTGACTCTGTTCTAGAAAAAAGAAATCTTTCTTTCGATCTACCTCGGATGCATGCATTATTAGTAGAAAGGCATGAATTCGATTGATGAACTAGCTATAGGCTGTGTTGAATTGATGTTTTTTTTAATGCAGGAAAAGGTGATGCATCTGCTCCCAGTGGAGATGATGCCAATGGAATAAGCCAAAATCAGGGTGAACCAAAATCCAATGACACAATGTTTGTACCTAGCAACTTGTCATATTGGCGTGATGTGAGAGCTAGCTTTGTGATTCCAAAGTCGGTAAGACCAATCATTTTGAACCAATTTAGTCTAACTGTGGCTCTCCATTATCTTATAAATGATGTCAACATATGTAATTTTAGGTGATCTGGTCTTTACAATTTCATTCTTGCTAGATAATGTGCCAATAGATTTTGAGGGTGCAGAAGTTAGCTCTTTTTTTAGTACTACGTAATGGCCCAACTAGGATAGGCTTTATGCAACGCGCTTTAAAATCTGAAATGGGATTGGATATTAGCTGGACTAGTATTTTGCTTCGCTTATACTTATCTGTTGGCATTATATGAGAAAGGAAGCCATGGGTTAATTTCTGTAGTTCCAGTTGCCCTGTATGTTCACCCAGCATTATACCTGTTGTTGAAATGACCACTTTAGAATTTGAAAACTTAAGAAGAGGAAACTGTATTGGATGGTCCATGGTAGCACATTCTGTTTTAATTATTGTAGAGTGAACTTCTCATCCTAGTTGAGATTAGCCTGAATTGACTGAAACATTTTCTGATTATCACATATGTGCATATACCTTGCTTTGACGTTATCACTTCCAGTCTTCTTTATCCCGGTTCCTCTTAAACATCCTAGCAATAGAATGAAGAGAAGTGAAATTCTTCACCTTTAAACAACATCATACAGCAGGAGTGTTTCCATTATGTAGTGTAACAAGATTTTCAGTGCACAGCTGCTAGTTCACAAGCATTGTGTTATTTACCCTTTTTGCTTGTCCAGGAAATTGTCCATTTTATCCAGTCTATAAACTTGATGTGCATATCAGATTCATTTTTTTCTCCTTAAAAAAAGCAATAGCCTGTCTCTACCCAACGCTAATTGGTGTTTTAGTTAACCCAATCTCTTATTGAGATGCCCCTAAATTTTTTTATAATTTATTCTATATTATGTCTTGAAATCAGGAGCAAACTGTAGATGCAAATACTCTACCACAGACAGTGTTGGATGGACCAGTACACAGTCTTCCTCGGAAGTGGGCCCATTCTATTCCAATGCCAGAATCTGGGTGTGTTTTGGTGGCAACTGAAGAGCTTGATGGCAACAGTACCTTCGAGAGAACTGTCATCCTCCTCCTCAGATTAGGTTCAAGAGATGCCTACGACGGCCCATTTGGTGTCATCCTGAACCGTCCTCTGTACACAAAGATGAAGCATGTGAACCCATCCTTCCACGACCAGGCAACACCTTTTAGTGATTGTTCCCTCTACTTTGGAGGCCCTGTCGATATGAGCATATTCTTGATGAGGAATAATGATGGCAGACCCATCAAGGGGTTTGAAGAAGTGGCACCAGGCGTCTGTTTTGGTTTCAGAACTGACCTGGAGAAGGCTAGTGCTGTGATGAAGAATGGTTCATTTAAGCCCGAGGACCTGAAGTTCTATGTAGGGTACTCTGCTTGGGATCATGATCAGTTGTTGAGTGAGATTGATGCAGGATACTGGGTTGTCACTTCTTGCAGCTCTGGTCTGATAACCGACGCGCTCACGACAGACCCTTCTTGCCTCTGGAGTGAGATATTGCAGCTGATGGGTGGCCAATACTCAGAGCTGAGCAAAAACCGAAGGAAGATAGCTCGTAAACAGTGCTTATTTGCAGCATTGTTTGCAACAAATTGTTGTGTCCCATTTGTACATAATTGAGTAATCTCACCCGGTCACTGGCCAGGGCATTCTCTCTGTCGTAGTACTTTGATGTGTAGACTGTTTTCCTTTGTGTTACTTTGCAAAATAACATATACTGTTACTCTGTTAGTGAAACAACGATGCTGAATGTGGAAAATGAGCGGTGGTATGTGCAGTTTAAACTTTACCACATTTGCCTATGATGACGTCATGTTTCTGCTTTGATCTGGATCCAAATGAAGAAATTTGCCTTGGCACCTTTGATTGGAGCCTGCATGTGACGTGGCCCAGTTTCTGCTGTTTTTCTTTATTACAGTACTTCTGAAATGGCATGCCGTTCCACTATTCCAGAAAGACTGGCATGCTTTTAGTGCCAATTGGTACTACTGTGCAGGGGCGAACCTACCTTAGATGCTTGTGGGTACTCGAGCACCTCCTCTCCCACCATAGGTTAAAGAAGACCCGGCCGTGGACGGTGCCATGGCGGCCGCGGCGCATGCGATTATGTGCGAGATGGTGCCGCAGAAGGTGGCACCGTCGCCGCCGTCGTAGCAGCCGAGGCGGGACGGCGGGAAGATCGTGCTCCAGCCCTGCCTCTGCATGCTCCGGTCGTACGGCGCCGGCAGCGGCGTCGTGACGCGAAAGAGGCTTAAGGGGGAGGAAGAGGCGAGCAGCAGCGCGGCCGCCGGGGACCGGGGCTCCGCGTTCTTCGCGTCGCTCGCCGACTACATCGAGAGCTCCCGCAAGAGCCAGGACTTCGAGAGCACTGTGAATTTGGTACAACATGAGCTTCAAAAGGTGCTCTTGACTTCTTACGGTCAACTATCTACCGCCCTAGATGAGCTAAACGCGTCAGGCACAAAGTTGGTTAGGTTGCGACACTCGTCAGAATTCAGAAACGCAGCGTCATACATATATGCACCATCAGCTCTAGCTCGAGAACGCATTTTGTTTCGTGGGTGCCGATTACCGCGTCCAAAAGCTTCAGCTCTTTCGGTCTTTCTTTATGTTGATGATCTTTTGTCAAACATGGCGTAATGGTTTGCTTAATTTACAGTGTGATTTCCTTGAGGCAACGGAACGGGGTGGAAAAGAAATTGAATTCAAATGCACGTTTCAACGACAGGAGTGAGTTCATCTGTTCAATGTCTGCATGCCCTGAAGACCTGGACTTTTTCTGTTCTTGGCGAAATTCACTGCATCGTCATCTCTCTCTCTCTCTCTCTCTCTAGAATTCAGATTCAGAGTCCACCCCAGACTGACGTAAGATTTAGGAGTAGTAGTCCAATGGACAGTAAAAGAACCTGCAAGCAAGTCAAAATCATGCGTTCTGGAGTACAACTGTAATGAATGGCATGTCAAAGCAGTAGTAGCCGGTAAAGGCATGCGCATGCAGCTCTTGTTTCGATCGGGAAGGCGAAGACCTCCATTGGTTCGTTCAGGAACCTTCTGTCAAACGAGGGTGAGGTCACGGCACATGTCATGTTTGGCAGGCGAAAAGGGGCTCGATTCAGTTGTTCGTCGCTCAAACTAGATCAAATCGTCGCCTGGTCAACACGCCATTGTCTCGTCTCACCTGCTAGCAAGTGGACAGAAGAGAAGTCATTGCACGAATGGATGCGGGTTTAACTGTGCCATTTGGATTTATTGCATCAGTTAATACCAGCTTTTAACTGCATATTTTTACATCAAAATCTCTATGTCATCCACGCTAATCTCCCCAGAAACAAGCTGCTCCCTACTGGTATTCGTACTCCTACTAGTATTCCCACCAACGATATACGTATAAGCATACGTATCGTGCTCCAGCTCGTCGTGCCGCGCGCCCGCGCCACCTTGCGCAGTGATGCCAGTGCCAGTGCGATCCGCGTCCGTGTGCCTCGGCGCGGGCGCGCTCTCCCGCGCCGCCACGAGCTGCGCGTCGGTGGCCATGCCGGCGTCGGACGCCACGCGCTGCACGGACCGCGGCGACAGGCACGCCCCGACGCCTGCGACGGTGCCGTACGCGGCCGCCGCGCGCTCCGGGAAGTTGAGCGCCGACCCGTCGCCCCGGCGCCCGCGCCGCCGCGGAGGAAGTAGACGGCCGTGTCGTGGGCCACGGCAGCCGCCTCGGGCGTGGCGTAGGAGCCGAGCCACAGGCGCTCCCGCGTGCCGGGCACCCGGATCTCCGACACCCACTTCCCCCACCGCCGCCGCCGCACGCCCTTGTACCGGCACCGCTCCTCCTCGCCGCCCGCCGCTTCAGCCGCCCGGCTCATGATCACGATCCGGCGATCGTGCCGATCAACCACCCAAGCTGTGACCTCTCCTCCTGTACGTGGTTACACAGTTCAGTTCTCGACTTGTGCTGAGCGTTGAGGTGTACGTACTACGCGTATATATATGTATCAATGTATGGGAGGTCAACCCTAGAAAGAGTTGACCTGCTTGCGATCGATCGAATTGATTTGGGGTTTGACCTAAAAAAGGTAGCGAGTAGATTCGTACAGTACTACTACAGCTGTGTCGTGGGGGTGGTGATATTTGTGGTCGGTACGGTAGCAAAACGCTAGCTGCCGCGAAGTCAAAACTCAAAACTTTCCAACGGTCAAAGTAGTGAGGCTCATATCATTTCTGATGACAAAGAGCCGTCGGAAAGTTTAATTTACACTGAACTTTAAGGGGTGCTTAATCTATTTCCAAACTATAAAATTGTCTAAATAGCTTATTGAATCATGTAAAATCGTCTAAATAACTCTTTTGAGCCGGTTTTACCATTGTAGCGTATGACATAACTGACAACATGACAGTGGCCAGCCACACCATAATGGTAAAACCGCCTTTGAAATCACCTTAAAAGGTTATTATACTGTTTTGTATGGTTTAGTGGGATATATATAGACAATTTTATAGTTCATAGGATAGACCAGATATATTCAGATTTCAAAGGTAAATTTACACGAGGGCTTGCCTTTAGCTAAAAAGATTTTTTTTAACTCAGTAGTAAATGGTAGAACATGTATATTGTAAAAATACAAATATATCTACCATGGTTAATACTCTTGCACTATCAAACCTTTAACTATGTTCTATCAACCCTTTCATCGTATAGAGAGTTTCAACTTTCAACATAGTTAAAGGTTTGATGAAACGTGCGGCAACTAAAAGCAGCAAGGTCAATTCTAAACTAGTCGTTTCTTTCCCATTCAGGCAATAACGGAGTGCACCGCTTGCGGGTGTAGACCCAACAGGACGATCTCATCCATTTCAGCTAGACTAGAACTGATGCCCGCGCTGGAAAGTTACTCTAGGTTTGGTCAAAACCTTTTAAATTGTCCGACTGTAAAGTGGCTGAAATTTTCTTACATAAGTCATATTTTTTTATTCATTAGATCATCGTCCAATCATAATCGGACGCCCGTGAAGTACTCCTGACCCAACCTAACCCCGACAGCCCAACTCCTGAACTACCAAGTGAAGTCCCAACCCAACCCTCAGTCTCTGTCTTGTCTCGTTCCCCAACCCAACGCCAACTCCAACTCCAACTCCTGAATTCCCCAAGCCGCCAAGCGCAAGCGGCGGCGGCGCCGCTGGGCCTGGGCGTGGCGCCGTGCAGTGGCGCGGCAGACGCAGACGTGGAGAGGCGATGGTGACTCCGAGCCTTCCAGCGGGCCGTGGTGGGAGCCGGAAGCGCACGCGCGGGCGTGGCGACTCTAGCGGAGCTGGCAGTCCTAGGACGGCGATACTGGGTCTGGCGGCCGCGGCTTTGGCTCTCCGGTCAGTGGCAAGATTAGGCCACGAGGCCCACGAGCAGGCAGCAGCAGGCTGCGGCCGGTGCCCAGGCAGCTAGGTGAGCACCGAGCAGAGCACAATCCTTGAGAGTTGAGAAATCTTTGCTCTTGTTAATTGTTGTTTGTTCCAGACTTCCAGTAGAATTGTGTATGACCTTATTGTTTGTTCCAGTAGAATTGTAGAGAGAGCACAATCCTTGAGCGGTTGAGCCTTGATACGATGAGAATTGTTAAAATTTTAGAAATGAGGAGGTTTTTGATTGACTCGAGAAGCTTACCACAACCGCAACCACAAGATCCACAACCAAGTGATAAAGATGAACCAAATATGGCTAATGATGAGGAAGAGGATGTGTTTAATCCGGATGAGATTATGTGTGATCCTGCTCTTAGGAAATAAATAGATGATTACCATCCGGATGTTCAAGATCAAGTGAGAAGAGCATACATTTTGAAGGGTTCAACCTAACCAATTGTGAATTTTCCTCGCAAACAATTTGGGCATTTGTGGATGGCATTTTCAAAAGATTGGTATAAGAGGTATGATTGGATAGAATATAGCGAGTCTCAAGATGCGGCATATTGTTTCTATTGCTTTCTATTTAAGAATCTGGGAAATAATCAACGCTTTGGTTTCGAAGTCTTCACCAAAACTGGGTATAGCGATTGGAAGCATGCCTACAAAGCATTGCCCGACCATATTGGTGGTATAAGAAGTGGCCACAACAAGGCAAGATTGCATTGTGATGATTTTCATAACCAAAGACAAAGCGTGTCAAGTAAGTTCTCTGGTGCAACCAAGGAATCCGAAGAACTATATAAAATCTATTTGACTTCTTCTCTAGAGTGTACAAGATTTCTCATTGGTCAGACATGGCTTTTCATGGTCACAACGAATCTTCTATTTCATTGAATAAGGGTAACTTTTGTGAAATGATAGATTGGTACAAAGATAAGAATGAAAAAGTAAGGCATGCTTTTGACCGTGGCCCAAAAAATTGCAAGATGCTTGCTCCCAAAATTCAAAAGAATCTTGCAAAATGTTGCGCACAAGAGTCACCGATGTGATTATGAGAGAGATTGTTGCTAGATAATTCTCCGTGCTTATCGATGAGTCACATGATATATCCGTTAAATAGCGAATGGCGGTAATGTTGAGGTTAAAATGGCGGTAATGTTGAGGTTAGTAATGCTTCATTATTCCATTTACCTATTATTCCATTGTTTTTCCGTACTTCCATTTAACCTTGTTGCAATTGTTTTGTTATAGGTACATGAACAATGAAAGGAAGGTTGTGAAACGATTTCTTGCTCTACATCATGTCTATGAGACTACATTAGAGGCACTAAAGGTAGCTCTTGTTGGTATTCTAGATCATTACAAGTTATCCATTCATAGGCTACAGGGGCAAGGATACGATGGGGCTTCAAATATAATAGGTGAATTTAATGGCTTGCAAAGAAAGATTCTAGATGAAAACCCTTATGCTTTCTATATCCATTGCTTTGCCCACCGTTTGCAATTGGTTGTTGTCTCCGTTGCTAGTTGTTGCTCATCCATTCATGATTTCTTTGAGTATGCCAACTTGACATTGCTAGTTGTTGCTCATCCATTCATGATTTCTTTGAGTATGCCAACTTGATTGTGACTACAACAAGTGCATCTTGCAAGAGGAGGGATACATTGACAAAAAAACATCATCAAAATATTTTCGATATGCTTGAGAGGGGTGAGATATTTAGTGGAAGAGGCTTGAATCAACAAACAAGCCTTGCTAGACCCGGAGATACTAGATGAGGTTCACATCATATAACTTTGCTTTGTTTGGATCAAATGTGGAGGTCGGTGTTACATATACTTAGTGCGGTAGATGAGGATGGGTGTGGACCATCTCAAGTGGCGGGTTTGATAGAAAAATGGAGAGTTTCAAATTTGCTTTCATTTTGAAGTTTATGTTAATGTTGTTTGCCATCACAAAGGAGCTCTCACAAGTCTTGTAAAGGAAGGATCTAAATATTGTTTATGCTATGGAATTAGTTCATGATGTCAAAGCTCGGTTGACCTCTATGAGAGAGTGGCTGGGAGGATTTGTTTGATGAGGTCCAACAATTTTGTGTTGTCAAAGGTATTCCGATGCAAAATATGGATGAACAAATACCAGTTAGGGATCGTTCGAGGCTTGATGGGAAGACTTACACTAATCTTCATTATTACCGAGTTGAGGTTTTCTATGTTACCCTTGACAAGGTATGTACTGAGATGAATTATCGCTTTAGTGAAGCATCTACAGAGATATTAGTGTGCCTCTCATGCCTTGATCCAAAGAATTGTTTCTCTAAGTTTGATGTTGACAAGCTGGCTCGCCTAACTACAATTTATCATGCGGATTTCTCTAGTGGTGATTGTGCAATCATAAGTCACAAACTTGAGACTTATATTCATCATGTGAGAATGCATGTTTCCTTTTCTACTTATAAATATCTTGAAAGTTTGGCTACAAAGATGGTTGAAACCGAGAAATATTTGGTTTTTCATTGGTTTACAAACTCATTGAGTTGGCTTTGTTATTGCCGATGTCGACGGTATCGGTTGAAACACTCTAATTTACCGTAGTGTTCAGAGACTTATCGATTTCCTCTAGTCCACATTGAGATAAGCCAAAATGAATTTAATTAGCTCCACGAATTAGACCAAACACCTTAATTTTTACTAGTGGTAGTTCTTTCTCTCTCAGAGTAAGTGAGTTCTAACATTCACAACATGTCGAGCCTTCTCATAAGCTTCTTAAGAAGATCACTGGACCACAATGCCTCTACGCCATTTAGGAGTCAGCAACCTCTAAGAGTAACAAGTTGGCAATGCTCACATGAACAAATCAAGTGCCAAAGTTTAATGGATATGTCATCCACCACCAAGTGCAACACATGCACAAGCATTTTTATCTCCAAGCTCACTAAGTGCAACACATGCACATAAGATATGAGAAGGTTTGCTCTTAGTTTAGGGGTGAAGGATAGGGTAATAACTTATTCCCAATCGACCAGAAGGGGTATTTATACCCCCACACCAAAAAACTAGCCATTGGAGCAAGAATTCGGAAAAATAGCCTGAGATCGATACTATCGCCTCATCTACAACGGCTAAAAAACTAGCCGTTACAGACGTTACTGGTTAGACCGCCCACACAGGGTACAGTCAAATTACCATGAAGGCTGGTTAGACCATAAGTCCAATTCCAGAAAATAGTTTTCTCTAGAAGATTACTACCAACACCTAATGCCTGGTAGTACCGCTCTATCGGTTAAACCACCAACACATGGTGGTCTAGACGCATGGAGAGGACCGACCAAACCGCTCACATGGAGTCGGTCAAATCGATGGCCAGTCCGATCGCTTACATAGAGCTAGGCCTACCACCGTCGGTCCGATCGCTCACACAGAGTCGATCATATTGCCCTGAAATTTTAACAAAGACAAGGATGCATGTACTTCAACAAATTTGTAAAATACATTCATAAATCGTAGTATCATGCAAATAAAAGTCAAAACATGATTCATAACAAGTTGTAAAAATACATTCGCACAATTTAGAATCATGCCATAAAGATTAGATATATGGATTCAAACTGTTTGTAAAAACACATTCACAAATATAAGTCACATATTACAAGGATAATGCATGAGCCTCAACTATTTGTAAAACACATTCACAAGCAATAGTATCATGCCACTGAGAGCTAGAGCAAATCAAAATAAGTTATCAACACATGACACACTCAAGCTACTAATCAAGACCCATCTTAATAGTACGTCAACTTATATTAGCAACTCGGTCTTTCACCAATAACTAAGACCGGAAAAAACGACTAAAAACACATCATTAGCCTATGTTAGTTATACCTTTGTCTTACACATCTTCTTGAAGATCGATGACGAATATCTTCTCTTCAAGTATGTGTCCTTGACTTTAGCCATTAACATATGATATCATTTGCTTGACTTGCTAGCGATCAACATATGAAGCCATCCAAAGTTTTCATCATCATGGAGCATGATCTATTCATTCAACTCATGAAAAATATTAGTCCCATAAACAATTATCATCAATTTCTAAAACTCACCATTAACACATAATAGCGGGCTAGATTCATCAATTTCTCGCTCTTTTTGTATTGATGGCAACACAAAAATATGTTACTAATCACTAAAACTCGCCATTAACACATAATGAAGGATCTAAATCCTTCAAATGGGTGGGAGACGATACGCTCGCAGAGGAAGCATGGAGGGACCGACGGAAGGAGCAACAGAGGAGGTAGGATGGTGGGGTGGATGGAGCAGGAGAGGATGTGGGGGTAGACGGAGCGAAGCGGTTGGAGATGATGGGGGCCGAGGGAGCGAGCAGAGCGGGGGAGGAGGTGGCGGCCAGGTGGACCAATGTGACGAAACCGCGCGGCCCTGGTTGATGGTCGCACGGCCGATGCGCATGCACGTCTGAAACATGCAGAGGGGCGTTGGCGCGCGGCGCCCACCCAAACGCCGCGGTGTCAGCGGCAGCCTGCCTGCCCGATCGAGTGCTCCGCGCAGCGCGCGTCGTGGAAACGGTGACGGACGCCGGGCGCGCGACATGCACCGGCACGGCACGGCTAATCCCCCCACGGCACAGAAATCCTGCACGTACAGGAGCCAGGGCCACTTCGAGTCAAACGTCAAAGCTCACACTGGGTATTGCAGCTGCACGAGCAAGCATCGTGTTTGACATTGATATTTCGATTTATTGGCCCCTACCTCGGCGCCTCCTCTCCGGCCTGGCGCCCCGCCCCGCCTCTCTCCGCCGAGCACTGCCGGCCGCATTACTCGCCCATCGCCGGTCGCCTCCTTAGTGGATCTCCACCTCGGCGCCTCCTCTCGCCTCGGCGCGCGGCGGCACCGCCCGCCTTGGTGCCTCCTCTCCGCGACTCCGCCGGCGCCTCCTCTCCGTGGCTCCGCCCGATCCATGACGCCGCCCCACTGCCTGGCCGTCGCGGTCTTGGCTCTCCGGTGAGCTTCGTGGTCGAATTGTGATTGTTGATTGTTCATTGTCGGCATTAGGTTGTAACATAGTAGCAACTTAGCACAACATTGGCGAAATGAGAAAATAGGATAGAGTGTGCTATCTTTTATCTTGGATTGAAGAAAGAAAATGATAAATTGACTTTCTATTTGGTTATGTAGAAATGTTCTATGAATTTAGGTGTGTTTTGATGATGCTTGGTTCCAATCCTATTGATATGTAACTCTGAAAATAGCCATTTGAAGCAAGTATAGACTGCAAACCTTGATACTGATCTTTGACACAATCTTTCTACCTCGACTGTTATCAAATATCATATGAACTTTAGGTAGCCAGATTCAATCAAATGGTTATAGTAGATCTAGTTGAACGCTGTTAGTGCAGGCATGTAGTTAGTGAGTTCATTATTCGCCATGCTTCCTATGTGGAGCTTTTAGTTGCAGTTGAGCAGTTTTATATTTTGATTATGTATTTGTATTGTACTTTTGTTATACCTCGATCGATAGCATTTATATTAGTTATAGACTAATGTCCTCCTTAGTTTTGGGCCCGAGGCTTCGATAAATCCTGGCTCCGCCACTGGGCAGTTTTATTGGAAGAACGCAATGAAAGTTTGCTTTCAAAGCTGAAATTTGTACACAAGGAATGAGAATGAACTGATACAAGTAAGACATTGTCATCGAATCATTTACATGACTTGTCCCTGATGAATTTGGTTTCACACTGAGGCAAGAGAAACTTCTGCACTACATTGTTCATGGTTGGCCTTTGGCTGCTTTCATTCTCCAAGCACGACGTCGCCACCTCCAGCATCAACACCACCTGAGGGTACGTGAAGTTGCCGTTCAATCTAGGGTCGACAAAGCCAGCAATCCATGACCGGTCGCTGCTCTTCAACTTCTCTCCGATCGTCCACGCCAACCTTGGCAATGCAGACTCTGTCTCCCCAATGCTCTCCATTCGAACCCCTCTCACCAGCTCCAAAAGCACAACCCCGTAGCTGTACACGTCGACCTTTTCGGTTATCGGAAGGGTAGACACCCACTCTGGAGCCATGTAACCTGATCTGGTGCCTCTGATCTTGCCCGAGTCCGGGTCAGCCTGGTCTCTCCGGTGCAGTTTCGCGAGGCCGAAGTCGCTGATCTTGGGCTCGAAATCCTTGTCCAAGAGTATGTTCTCGGGCATGACGTCGCAGTGGATGATCCAGTCCACGCACTCGTGGTGGATATAGGCCAGTCCTTTCGCCACACCGGTGGCAATGTTGTACCTCTGATCCCAGCTCAGTGTCGCCTTGGCGCCGAAGAGGAGCATGGCGAGTGACCCGTTCTCCACGTACTCGTAGACCAGCAGCCGGCGCTTGTGCTCCGAGCAAACGCCGCAGATTCTCACCAAGTTCATGTGGTAGATCCTCCCGATCACGCTCACCTCGGTCTGGAACTCGTCCTCTCCCTGCCGCGCCGTGTCCTTCAGCGCCTTCACGGCCACGACGCGATCGTCGTCGAGAACCCCCTTGTACACGGAGCCGTACCGTCCGCGGCCGATCTCGTCCTTGAACCTCCTGGTGGCCTTCCTCAGCTCCTTGTAGGTGAACCTGCGGAAATGGTCGGTCACCACCCTGTAGCCTTCCTCCGCCGCCCATTTCTCCGACGGCGCGGGTCGGCCTCTCGCCGTGAACCACCAGCCGAAGGCGATGAAGCAGAGTTCCACGGCGAAGAACGCCGATAGGAACCCGTAGTAGTGGCCCCACGTCGTGTTTCTGTCACTTGGAGCGGCAGGCTGGAAGGACAGAGCTTTCGTTCGTACCTCTGATGCGTCGCACACGAGAACTTGAGCTTTTGAAGCGGTGTAGTTCTGTGATTCAGGCAGGACCCTCGCCGGAAGCTTGAGGTACACCGTGCCGGGGTACCCGGGGTACGTCTTGCCGTTGAAGAGCGCCGACTTCAAGTAGCAGTCGTTCGTGTCGTCCTTGTGCTCGAACGCCACGCAGTTGCAGAGATCCAAGCACGACGCCATGCACGCTTCGACGGACGTGGACTGGATGAGGTTGAGGTCGGAGCCCCAGAAGTCGGTCTGCGGCAGCCGGGCGAAGCCCATCGGCTGCCCGCCGCCGGCGCCGCAGGTGAAGTTGAACAACGGCCGGCATCCCCTGCCGCGATCGCCCGGGTCCCTCGGCTCGTACCCGGGAGGGCACGAGCAGGTCGGCCGCGGCGTGTACACGCAGACCCCGTTCCAGCCGCACAGCCCGTGTATGCCGCACGGCTGGGAGAACGCCGTCCAAGAAACCGACCAGCTCCCGTCTGCCTCGCTCAGGCTGTACAGCCTGAGGTTACCGTCGTGATCCAGCGTCAGCCTCCTACTGACGCCCCGGGTGCCCCAGTCCGACGCGACGAACGTCGTGTTGTCGCTGGCCAGGAACCGGCCGGCGTGATCGAGGACGCCCCTCCGGCTGCTGTTGTACGAGATCCTGTAGTTGAGCCAGCTGCTGACGTCGGGGTCCGGCCAGTACATGTTGGAGATCTCCGGCCCGTCGTACGCGAGCGACAGGATGTACCGGTCGTCGAACCGGAGCGCGTAGTAGCTCGTCGGGTGCAGAACGTCCGTCGAGGACAGCCTCGCCGTGGCCGTCACCGGCTGCGTCGGCAGCAGCGTGTCGGTGGGGTGGTCGAAGCTCTGCCACACCAAGCGCCCGTCCCGGCCAATGACGACGAGGTTGCCGGCGTCCGTGAGCTCCGCGCGGTCCGCGGCCTCGCCGGAGGATGAGGTCGAGTTGGTTTGCCACACCACCGTGCCGTCGTAGTCCGTAAGCACCATGCTGCCGTCCTTGCGTAGCGTGAGCTTCGACCCCGCGCCGTGCACCGGCCGGTCGCGGTTGGCTGTCCACGCGACGGTCCGGTCGGCCGACGCGGCGAACCAGATGGAGAGGGTGAAGACGGTGGAGGAGAGGTTGTAGAAGCCAAATGCGAAGGCGCCATTGGACGACTGGAGGATGTCAGAGGCGCGCTCCACGGAGAGGGAGGAGCCTCTCCGAAGGTAGGTGCCGCCATACGCCGGCGATAGAAGAAGAACAGAGATCAAGAACGCGAGGTTCCGGATCAATGGCGGATTTGCCATGATTGGAAACAGTCTTGGACCGACGCTGCAGCACGACACAGATACATCGCACTCATTTGGTTGGTAGCTCAATTTTGTGATGTTATCATGTCAACTGTGTCGCAGTCGAACATTGTGTGGTAAGGCCAGGACAACACGTAGCCTGAGAAAACTGACTAGAGTTAGCGTTGTCTTGGTCAGAATCTGGAGAGAACAAGTTAGAACGCAATGTATTTTTTTTCCCAGCTCAGGTGAGATCACCGTGTTATACATGGAGCATTTTCAGTTTCCTGCTCACCCAGAACTACTTGTTTGACTTGACAACCATGCTAAGCTGCTGACATTAACGTTGGAATTGTCTGGCATATCCTTTCAAAGCAGAAGATTCTTTGCTACAACCGCAGTTTTAGCAGCCGGTATTAAATGTATTATAATTTGACACGCGGCAAGAAAGAAACAATGGAATTCTGTTGAATTTTGGGTGATAAACAGGGAGTAAAATTCAGATCCAAAGAGCAGCTCTGCAAGAAGTCAGAGAACCGAAGCTCTGAAAGAAACAAAGCACAGAAATCATCAGGGATCTGAACCGAAAATAGAAAAATGAGACCAAATCAGCACAGAGAAGTCCTCAGAGCGAGAAAACACAAAGCTCAACCTACTCTTCGCCACGACATCAAGAAAACGAAAATACTCTGCTTACCGAAACATTAAACCCTAGATATTCAAAAAACAGAGGAAAATGGTGGCAGACAATTTCTTAGAGGAACAAACTGCTAAAGAGATCTTTTCTCTCGGGAATGAGCTAGCCAAGAGATTTTGAGGAGATTCCCAGTTCAAAATATAAAGATTCTGCAGCTCCTCAAACAAGAATTCATCTCAGAAGATCAAAATAGGCAGGGAAGGACAGAGAGCAAACAAAAGCAGAGGCAATACATAGAGAAATACAGGAGATCAGAACATCTCAAACACAAGGCTTCTCAGATGGATTCAGAGAGATGAATGATTGCATAAGTAAATGTTTACAGCCATCCCAGCCATCTTTCTCACATCGAGAGCAACAAACGCAGCAAACAAAAGACAAAAACCCTGCTCTGCTCAACAACTCCACATGCAGATAAAGGAAGAAAGCAAAACTGCCTACGCTACAAGTGTACACCCCTCTTATTTATAGCTTCTAGTTATCGGGTTTACATTTTGCTTTACGTTAACTTCAACAACCTCAGCTCTTTATCCATTAGCTTCAACCGAACCTGCTTCCTCAAGCCTGAGTCAATTTTACCAAATTTCCCCTCACGCTCTTTCCTGGAAGCTTCCTCTTTTCTTGCTGTTCACGCCTCTCAACCACTTCGAGTCATCGCCGTCTTTGGCATCTCCCGACCGCTTTGACCTCAGCACCGTCTGTGCCTAGTCCGGCCATCTCATGTCTCGCCACGACTCCGTCTCAAAGTCTTACAACCATCACAGACAAGAAAACATCACATAGCACCGCTCGAAACAATATAATCATACATTAGGCATCAGAAGAAGGAACTTAAGCACAACACACCCAAATCAAACTCAAACTTTCTAGAACACGCGTCAATTACTCATCACATACATAGGGACACCTCCATATAGTCTCTCACAAGTAGTTTTTTTAGACTAGTGAGATCAAAGTGAACTTGAAAGGGCATGTTAACAAAATGGTAGTATTCAAGCATATCCGTGCAACATCCACAGAAAATCAACTTCCTGCTTAGAAGAAACCTGGATTTTCAACAACAGAATGCAAATGATGAATCATAAAGAAGCGGCTTTTCTAAACTAAAATGTATTTTTACAGTAATGCACGTGTAGATAACTCTAAAAGGCCAACCTGCATAGGCATTCTTCTGAGAAACTCAATAAGGTCAGCAGGATGATCTTCGCCATCTCCCCCAGCACGAACTTTGCCAGGAGTAGCATCAAGAACCCATACCTTTACGGAACATAACATACAGAAGAAATTTAGCACATAAGATTAGAAATAATAGCTGTCATTCCATGATTGCCACATTAATATGAATCAGAATAAGTAGTCAAGCTTACCCTAACAGGACGGGCAAGTGGTTTTGCAGCTTGCTCTACCATACTCAAAGCCACTGCAAAGCACAATGAGTACTGGGACAATTATAGATTATTTACAATGTAAATCATACCATATATAAATGGTAAATGACATGTGAAATACAACAAACAGAAGGAACAAGAAAAACCTTTTCCACCAAAGCTGTGACCAACCAACACTCGAGGGGTTAGCCTGAGATGTGCTACCTGTTGCATTTAGATGATTTATGGCCTGTTCTTTTTGGCTGTGGCTTGTGGCTTTTGACTACGGCTTGTGACTTTTGGGCTATTTGTACGAGAGATTACAAAGTAACAGAAACTCACGTGCGATTTTTGCATATATAAATGAAATCAGTAAAGTATGTACCACAATTAACTAGTAGACACTATCTTGAAAAAATACTTCGTTCAAAAGCTAATTACTGTAGAAAAGCCGAAAAGCAGCTTTTAGAAGCTGAAAAGAACATGGCCTTAGTACAAGGTTATAGAGATGTATAAAAGAGAAGTGAACTGAACTGAAAGCTAATAAGATTTGACAGAGTGAAAAATCAGAGACAGCGATACATACGATTTCAAATATTTAAAACAGGTTCAGTGGAGGCAACAGTGCACTTCGTAATTTACTTCATGCCAGTTACTCTGTAATCAGCAGAGACATTATAATCTGCATTCTATATTATATGATTCAGATGTGATGTTACTATGTCTATTAAGCTTCGAAAAATAGAGATTATACAATGGTATTCAGTCAGAAAGTACATGATTTATTTTACACCAAGTTCATCTCATACATATTCATTTGCATCCGGATTAACATAGAATAGAGATTACACTCAGGTAACATACCTTATCATCTATACAACAATATTAAGAGAAAGGCAAAGTACATTCATACCATCCCGTATATTAGGATTCACTATCGAGCCCGCACCACACCGCTATTCCTTGTGTGAGCGAATTAGTAATTAAGATATCGAAAAACCGAACAAAAGAAAATTAATCAAAGCAAGGAAAGAAGATACAAATTGCCGTCAGAGCCCTAGAGATTAATGTCGGGCAGGGCAATCCGTTCACCGAGATACCTGACCGTCGAGGGTCAGTCGGCACCTCTCACAACTATAGGATCATCACTTGGCACAAACAAACCTGATATTGATCCCAGTACCATCACAACCGGCCAAATGCCCCAAAACACTAAAATATCATCCGGCCACTACAAGATGCTTCTGATGAGGACAACACACATCCTCTAGGCGCGGCGCAAAGCCACGGGGCATATCCAGCCAGCAAGGCAAAGAGAGAAGCCAAACTTCACTTGGACACCAATACCACCAACACAACACAACAGCAAACCAAGCCATCGCCATGGCCGAAGGCCACCTCTTGTCCCACACCATTCCCCCAAACCAACCGAGAGCAAAGGGAAGGGAGAAGAAGCCCACGACACCAGCAGGCCACCCCTCTCCCATCCCCATCCTCAAAACCTCACTCCACAGTCAAGCATCATCGGCCACCACAAAGCCAGCATCGGGACAAGTCCACTAGGAGCAAGAAGGTGGCAAGGAGCAAAACCACAGGCCAGCAAGCTGTAGGAGGAGAAGGCCACCACCACAGGCAGTCAGCACACGGCCAACGCAGGGGAAAAGCGACACCATAGCTATTCCTAGTTCCTTCCCAAAATCAACCCAACCACCATTCCACAAAGGTAATCCATGCCCCAATCTCCCATGATTCCAGTATTCAAAACCACACATGCAACATAGTAAAACACTAGAGCATCATCACTTACTAATCAACTAGAAGAACATAGCAAATCAATGAGACCAGGAACCAAGGTGAACAAGCATAGCAACCCTAGCGCCCACGGCACTACCAGATCGCTAAGTCACCACCATCCAAATTCTCAGAAGTAAACCATGTGGTCCATAGTCAGTAAGCAAGTAGTCGAATATCACATAGCATCACCAGAGCACCTTGGAACCATCACAAAGATTACTAGCCGACGGTAGAAGAAATAGAGGGGGAGGGAGTAGAAGTCAAGAGGGAGGAGGAAGCGCAAATCGGGGCCGACGGGCAAAAGCCCTGAACCTAGGGTTAACCTAGGGTTATCGGTAATGGCGCGAGCGGCGGTGAGAGTCGGAGTTGGTGAGGCGGAGAGACCGGCGTGAGGGAGCCGGGCGCTAGCAGCTCGGACGACCACGGGGAGGCGCCGTGGCGTGGCCGGTGGGCGACAATGTTGGAGAGCCGGAGGCGCGGCGCTGGATTTAATCTGTATCGGGTGAAGTGAGGAGAAGAGCTAGGAGAGAGAGAGGCGAAGGGAAAATTGAGGGGATCGGTCGGGCGAGACAAAGAGAAAAGGAGAGAAAGAAGAGAGAGGAGAAGCACGCGCATAATAAAAATTTGTCTTCGTAAATATTTAATTTTAAGTAATCGATTGCAGATTAAACTACTCGTTAGAATTATGCTAATCATGTTAAATTATCAAATGTCACTAATCAGTAATTACGCCTATTGAAACTTAATTAAGGGTTGTCACTAGATTAAAATTGGCGCGTACTGATTGAATCGGTACATTGCCTTCAAATCATTTAATTTTTCTAATTAAATACCTACTTAACCCTGTGGATAGTATAAAATTGTAAAACTTCCCTAATAAATATTCATGATCATTATAAATAAACCAAGCGCGTCAATGGATTAAACTGGTCCGCGTGTATATTAAAATCCGTGTATTGTTGTTTAAACCATTCAATGGCATATTTAATTACCCAGACAATCTGGTTAGTAGCATTTAAATTATAGAAATCCACCCCTGATTACTCTGGACAATTAGAACAAATTAATTGCGGTCCGATGATTTAAAACCTACATGTCGATTAAACTTGTACGCGTACGGATTAAATTAAGCGACTGTAGTCTTAGACCAGTTTGTTGTGGGTTTACTACCCAGATGGTTTGATTAAGTCCATCTAAACAATAGAAACAATTAATCAGTATTTATGATGATTAGAATAAATGAATTGCCATCTGTAGATTAAAAACGTAGCGTATACCGATTTAACTAAGGTATTGCCAATTAAATCATTCAAGGTTGTAACTAAATACCTAATTAACCTGAATAGTGTTAAATCATAGAATTGTTCTAGTAAATATTATTAGATATTAAAAGTAAATTAAATGTTGCCCGTAGGCTGGAAATTGCACACATGCGAGGTAAATTATCATAATGTTATTGTAGTGTGCATTTCAATGCCCAGTTAATTTTTATTAGTCGATTATGAACAGTAGAAATCCATTGATAAGTATTCTAAATTATTAGAATAAATTTATAGCCATTAGAAGATTTAAAACTGTTTGTGACGATTAGAATAGCACACACTGATTTAAAATAGTACATGTTGATTTAAGATTACACGTAGTGAGTAAAATTATACGCGGCGATTAAATAGTAGTTAAGCTGTAAAAATATGCAAATGACTAAAGTAAAATTAAATAGGCATAATTGCATGCACGAGATTGACTAGGATTGATGTTCGCCAATATTTGTATGTGTATCTATTTAATCGTACCACAACGGTAGATGGTCGAAAATCAACAAAAGACTGAGTTTATCTTTTAAGTAAAACAGCCCAGCCCCATGCTAGGAAAATAACGTTAAGTGACGAGTATAGAATACGAGTTAATTAGACTACCGCGATCGTGTTAAATTGAGTGAAGTCTTACCTTAGGAGCACAAGCACATCGACACCTCGTATTTTATTATGTTTTCATAAATTAAGTCGTATTCGGTGTATTTAATTGCAGGCGACAATCCAACCTACGGGAACGACTTCACCTGATCCTACTTGAATCCGAGTATAGGGTTAAAGTTCAGGCAAGCATTCCTTTGACCATATCTCCAGAGTATATTTCATAAAACAAGTATTTTGGTATTAATCTAGTATCACCTGCATGAAAGAAATAAAGAAGGTTTCAATCGAGAAATGGCTATAAGAGATAAGAGAAAATAGATAGATGGCAACCGATGGAGTAGTTGGCCACCTAAGTTAATTAAGAAGGCGGGCAGAGGTTGCCATGGCAGGTGACAAAGGGACAGCTTTGGGATTTCTGCATAAGAATAGAATATAAGGAATCACAAGCTTCATCCGTGTGAACAGACCGTACCAAACCATATCAACCAACATTCCGTTTTTCACGGACAGTCTATGCTCTATTGAAGTATTATATTCTCCACATAGGTAAGTATTAATTAGGGGAGGAACCTACAAGAGCCGGACTAGCACCGGAGTGGGGGATCCATAGTCACGCAGAACCTAGAACTGGTAGGTAGGTCAGAAGTGGGGGAGGCGGATCGCAAGAACCTAAGACTAGTTCGAGACCAGCAACGGGGTATGTGAAGGCGATATATTATGCAGTTGGGTGTTGGGTGAAGGTCAGAAACCACCTCAGCCAACAATTATGTTGCTTTCGGTGGGTCTCCGTGAGGGCGGTATACCGTTCCAAGCTGCCGCTTGTGAGTAACTGGGTGGAGATATAATATACTGAGATAGATGTATTAGCACTGTACTCTGGTCTGTGCGCCGCATAAAAGGAAATGCGGAGATCCAGGAGCCAACATGAGCAGGGTGATGATGGGTAAAGTGATACAAGCTTGCGCAATGCTATCTAAATCATGAATTCATGTCTGTCTCCGGGAAAAGAGAATTACGGAAACTTATGGGGGTTTTTGCTGTTCATACGAATGCTCAGTAGTTTTCTAAATTAATAGTTTGGAATTCTTTCAAAACAAACAAACCTTATTTTCTATAAGTCATGGGAAGGAAATTGAGGAAGAAAAAGAGTATATACAAAATGAGCAAGAGATTGATGATAGGAATTGATATTCCTAAAAGTGTAAAGGATAAGCATTCTGTGTATTTTGCTAATAACGTTTCTTTGAGTACTTTTGTACTCACCCTTGCTATTATCTTCCCTTGTTTAAGAGTATGTCAGTTCAGCCTGAATGACATACCGTGGGCTTGTATTACAACGGGTACAAGACGGACATCCAGTGTGAAGGTTGGGTGAAGAATGAGATATTCGAGCCCTTGAGGCTTTGTAATAAAACTTTAGCTCTATGCGGCGATATTCTTATAATATCGTGTTTTGTCTCTAATTATTGTTTTGCTGCAACACTTTGATAGTTTATTATTCGTTATAGCGATGTTTTATCGGTTAAAATAAATAATAATTCGTTGACTAACGTTTTTACCTCACGATAATATCGCGAGTCGTCACAACATGGCACATCTCAGGACAAGGGCGACGGCACCGGCATCTTGCATGTCCTGAAAGATATCGGAACATCATACGCGCTTGGTGCGCCTTCTCCCAGTGAGATCGATGGTGACACTTGAGCAGATCATGGAGCATGTCTCCTTTTGCATTCATGGCTTCCTGTGCGCAAAGGAGCGTCACAGCTCACAAGGATAGGGAGCCGAAATACATCCCATGTTGGGATGGAACAAAGTGTATATGCAAAATCTTCCTGACCAATCTAATGGAACCATGGAAACAAGGGCATGTGGTATAGAACTAAGAGTTCTCTCTATCTGTTTTGCTTTTGCTTTATTATTATATTATCCTTAGTTTACGTAGGAATGCTAATTTAGCATTTCACTGTTCTTGGTCTACTAGGTACGATCAATCTATGTTAATTATGGTAGCTCATACATCACATTCAGCTCTTTCTTCCTACTAAGTGGTGCACCTAAAAATAATGCATGAGACGTACTAATAACATGGAACACAAGCTTCTCATGCTATCATAATAGTTGGCTAGCATTTTATCTGTGCTGGTCTTCAGTATTAATTGTCAGCATGTTGTTGGGGTTTTTTTTTTTTGAGCTATAGCTTATGACTTTTAATTTATAGCTTTTGAATTCTAATTGTTCACGAGAGATTACGAAGAGTGAGATAGACGTATGTGATTTTTGTCAGTACAGCTGAAGTCGATATAATGTCTACTACAATCAACTTGTAGACTCATATTTTAAAAAATACACTATTTAAAAGCTAATTACTGTAATAAAGTATAAAAGCCAAAAAAATATGAACCCATTCGAACCCAGACTGGACCTTTTGAGAGCTCCATCTGAACCTGATAAGCCGTCGGCTAAGAAAGAAGGAAAAAACCTCGAAAGGACCGGATGTAATAGCCACTGATGAAGGTTCCAGTAATGCATACAGACTAAATAATTGCCAATAAATTTGTTCTGACAGTACTGAGTTCTATAGTTTCATTCTACAGAACTGAATTCTATAGTTTCATTCTGTACTGCTATCATGTTTGTCTGTCGAATTGTGCTTCAAAAATAGCTACAAACTTTACCCAGCAGTAAGACCGTTGAAATAACGCACCTTGCCAAACTGTAGGATCAAAGATGCCAACAGAAAGGGATAAATAATGTCTTAAAATTTTCTTTAAGTATTTATTTATCCCTTACTCCGATAGCTATAAAGCTATGAAGATCAAGATAACAATCCCACTGGAAAACAAGAGACTCAGAGCTGAGCAAAACCAGTCAGAAAACAATGTGGTCAAACTTCAACTACGTGGTCGGAAGTCCCACAAAGTTGAGCGCAACCTGATCAGAAATCAACGTGATCGGATTTCGACTATAGTGATCGACGACCAGATAATGGTCCAGAACTAACGTGGTCGTAACCAACGAGGTCGAAACCAATGTAGTCGAAATTCGACTCGAGTGGTCAACGACTAGAGAGTGGTCGAAAACCAACATGGTCGAAACCAACATTGTCGAAAACCGACGTGGTTGATGTCTAGTGTGCGGTCGAAAAACCAGCGTGGTCAAGGACCAATAAGTGGCCGAAAACTAACGCGGTCAAAACCGATATGATTGTATCCTTCGCGATTGATGACCAGGAGCCACGGCAAGAAAACCAATTGTGTAGATGATAACCAGAGTAGTTGTAACAGTTCGGATATGACCCGAGTGGTTTACGACCAATGAGTGATCGAAACCAAGGTGGTCGAACCAAACCGAACCTAGACCAGTGAGGTCGATGACCAATGAATGGTCCAAAATCAAAGTGGTCAAAGAACAGGAGTTGACGTACTACCGCTACACAGCCTGCAGTACCACCGTATCTCTCGTACGAACAGGGTTTCAGCTGACCGCGACAACCAAAATCGATGAAACTTTCGATCGACTAAACCAAAAGCCGTAAAACTTTGTACGCATGTTTCTTAAGATCTCAGGAAGCTATTCCATTCTTGGATTGAAAAATCCATGGCAAATTTGAGACTTTTTTGCAATTTAAAGCAGCACACACCAACCAAGAACTAAAAACCAAATCGATGATCAGATCCTGCTCGTGGGTAGAAGATAGCCAAGATGGATTTCAGCACGTTCCCACATATCACAGCAAACAAGATCATTGAATGAATCAAATTAGAAGACCTCGGATCGAGAAATCACTCGACGGGGCCAAAATCAAGTAAAAACAGGATTTCTTGATAAACTTGCTATTGAAGTGACTAAATGACTGAAGATTGATTTCAAGAGGTTATCTCCATCCCATCCATCTCCTGGGCACAACAAGATCAAGAGAGGGACAGAAGAGAGATCACACCAACTGAAACGTAAGCAACTCAATCAACAGGAAGAGATCAAGAAAGTATCGAGAGAAGAGAGGGAAAACTAACTCAAATCAGAGCAAACTCAATCAGACAAAAAATACACAAAAGGTAGACTGTGGCAGTTTCAATTTCCCTTAGAAGTGAAAATACTTCAACTGATTTTGCAAAACATATTTGTAAACAAAAGTATCTTGCACAGAAGGATCAAACATGATTCCCAACAAGTTGCAAAACACATTTGCACACTTTTAGAATCATGACACAAGAATTATATATATGAGTTTCAACTATTTGCAAAACACATTTGCAAATATAAGTCTCATACTACAAAGAATGAAAACATGGACTTTAAACACTTGCAAAATACATTCGTAATGTATAGTTGTTCGATACATGAGCTACAACTATTTACAAAATACATTCGCAAATACATGCATCATACCAAGGAGAGCTAGAGTAAGTGAGATTGAGCTATCAACACATGATGAGACTCAAGCTACTAGACATGACCCCTCTTAATAGTACGGCAACATATACTAATAATCCGGTCTTCCAACCAAACACCAAGACCGATAAAAGACTATGTACACATCCTTATCCCTATATAGCCATACATTTACCTTGAGTCATAGTCTTGACATGCATCAATTCATGATACATCTATTACTTTAACTCCATCAACACATGATGGGTCTTCATCTAGCTTGATGATCAATGCATAATCACCTCTTCTTGTACATGCATCAACTCATGATGCATACACCACTTGACTTGATAATCTTCAATACATGATGTCATCTCAAGCCATCCTCATCTATAGAACCTAACCTATTCATCCAACTTATGAAAAATGTTAGACCATAAACTAATTGCCATCAATTACCAAACTTCACTATTAACACATAATGGAGAGACTAGATTCTACAATCTTTTCTTTTTGATAATTCATAACAATCTCAATAAATAATGAGATAAAATTGTATTTGTGAGTATATAATATGTACACAACACTTGTATACTCTAAGATAAGCTTTCGGTTGTGATTAATTATCCAACCATTAACACATAATGGAGAAGTTAGATGACAACCCAATTGCAAATGAGTATATATGAACTACACAAGCTATATATATCAAATAATGTGTTCCAAAGTAAAGATCATTAATATGTGTATTAAAGGAAACATGGATCAATACTTATGAAATCTCAAAATATATAGTGAACTCCTCCTAAATGTGTGCATATAACTATGTGTAATGAAGACATATGGACATATCGATTTTGGACTATTTGTGGTGTTCAATCTATATTTGGATCCAAGGAATGCACTGATATATAAGAATGTGATTTCGAATGCAAACCTCTTTGATTTCACCTTTTCATCCAAATGAGACTAAGTAATATCATAATCAATAAATAAGGTTAATCTCACAAATGCATTTGTCATTATCATTAAAACATCATAATAATATTTGTCATTTTTACCAAAATTAACTTAAATGAAGCTTGATATTTCACTGCTTCGGTTTTACTCGTCATCCCGGCTTGCAACCACCCCGAAAGCCTCTGTCATATTCGACGTCTCCCTGACCGTTCTGGACCTCATCATCACCATATGCCTAGTTTCGGTCCTCCTATGTCTCACCATGATCTAACTCTGAAGTCCTGCAACCAACACCAACAAGCATACCGTCATGTAGCACCGCACAATACACAAATTCTTCAATTTGTGCAATTAATCCATACAATGCACCATGCAAAAAGTATGCAACCAAAATACTAATCATAAGCTTAGGACCAAACAATAAACCCATGTACACACTAGCATCAACATCCAGGTCAAACCATGATCAAAACCCCAAGAATTCCAGAGAACAATCTCAGAACACTAAGAGAAGCCAGTCTGACTGCCAAGCACAGGCTGGTCAGACCACTGGTTGGTCTGACATGAGTACTCGAGGTCTATGACAGCCAATCGTAACGCCCACTACTATCGATCGCGAAGTCTACGACTACCGATCGCAAAGTCTACGACTGTCGATCACAAAGCTTACGACTATCGACCGCAAAGTCTACAACTACAACAACACATGAAGTCTACGACTACCGATCATCGATTATCGATCATCCGTGGTCGTTCAATCACTGTAGCTTTCGACCATCGACCATTCGTGGTCAATCTGCCGATCGTACCACCCAACACACGGCCGTTTAGACCGCCCGACTGCAAAGTCGAGGACCACGCCTCTGATTACTATCAGCGGTCGAAATCTGCCGGTCAGACCGTCAAAACAAAACGGTCAGACCACTTAACCTAAAGATTCCAGCAGACAACCCAACTAGAATGCAGTCTTTTGTAAAAACCCTCAAAAATCAAACACAACCTCCACAGATACTCTAATCCAAAGGTCAATTACTCATCATAATTATGGAGTGACCTCCATATAGTCTCACACAAACAAAAAAATTTTCTACTTCTTTGTTTTTTAATATACACTTGAGAAAAAAAGGAAAAGAATGTTAAGTTAAACAAGAAGAAACTTTCTAAGCTCATGGTTTCTAAGTCATCAGTCTAAGCCAAACGAAGTCATACTGGTCCTTAATGCATGTTCCTCCACCTGCAATGCAAGAGACATTAATCGTCTTGCCTTCTTGAATTTATTATCATCGGTCCAAGCTTAGCGTTAATGGCTTCTACGGTACACGTATCAGGGTCCTGGTCTCCATGTCTACATTAGTTTTGGATAAACATCTAATAAGAAATGGACATCAACACATGAATTACCAGACTGTATGAACGGTGTCAAGAAAAAGAATCCCAGAAAAGGATATTACCATCATTTCAACTACTCCAACTGATATCATGCAATCCCCATGTGGATTTTATCCTGCTGTTAGAGTATGTGTAGGACAGATAGCGGAGATAAAGGGGGTAAATGATCTTTGCTTATTTTTCAACTTTGACAAAGATAAACTCCTTTGGCTTCTTCACTCAATTAGCTATGAGAAGATAATAAGTTCAGATACACAGTAGAAACAAGTACAAAATAGAAACCAACAAGTTAAATGAACAAAAGAAACAATAAATAGGCCAAACCATCAACTGGCCGGTCTGACCACAGTCATCAGACCGGTCGGACTGGGCTCGGGGCGGTCTGACCGCTCGATCACAGTGGCCTAACTGCTCGCCGTTCCAGAACAGAAAATAGCATGCCACTAAACCAAATGATTTGAAACTTGAAACATAGTTTTCTCATGGTCCTATGAACCTATTTCAATAATGGATTCACAAGCGACTCAACAAAGATTCGACCTTTAGCCAAAACAAGGCAGATCACATCAAAACCGAGCAAACTGAGACAAACACCAAGAACTTACTATAGAATTGCCTGGATGGATGGGATCTAGTATCTAGGAGGTTCTTCCATCATCCACGCATCCTTCGGAACCAGCAAGATCAAGGAGAGAGGAAATCCAAACAAGAAAACCAAGCAAATCAAAAGCACAAGGAGAAATCCATGTCAAAACTCATTTGGACGAAATTTGGATCTTAATTTCACTTGGAGATGGATGTTTAAAGACACTCCACTCTTGGAGGACAATGCTCCCTCTCCATAGAACACACACAAAGTTTCTTCTTAGAAACCCTACCCCTAACTCTCAAAAGCTTAGCCAAGACTCCCAAAGGTTCGCACCTAAGTCACATCTCTCCCTCCTTATATATGGAGGCTCACAAGAAACCCTAATATACACCTCTAGTTGGGTTTCATTCACTTACATGGGCTAACCCGTTAACCCAACACCATACTGGGTTTTACACACATGCTTTTTAAAGCGTCTCATCCCAAGGGCTCCGATAGCCTGAAACGTCAATCCAATCCAGCAAAGCATCTTCGCATGCTTTAACACATAGTCTGTACTCTGTAGTGCCCAATGACTAGCCGCTACGTCTTTATGTATTCAGACTCCCCCGAATCGTCTCTACCTACATCGGCCCCTCGTCACTTTGCGCACTATATACATATATACACTAACTCGCCTTATCGCGGTCCATGTTTCTTCTGTGCTTCATGCTTGAGACACGTAGCATCACCTGGACTTACCCAACCGCACGAACCTCAGCTTCCCCTTCAAGTCTCAATCCATTTTCGTTGACAGCTGCCGCTCTCCAAGTAACCCTACACATTCAAAGACCAAGCAATTCGATTTCGAGCATAAGTTCTATGTATTTGACTCATGTTAGCTAAATCATGCATCATGCAACACAATACACCCATACAATGGTACGCATGTCGTGCACACACTCAAACCACTCAACTCAACCCAAAACACACTCTGAACCTACAGAATCGGTCTAACCGTCAACTATAGGCCGGTCAAACCGCTCAACTCTTCTCAACCTCACCTAGGTCACAAGGGATCGGTCTGACCGCTTAAGAGCACTAGAAAATACCATTTCTGTAATTTTTGTTAATCTCTATCTAGTTTCAACTTAGAACTCCAAATCAAGTGACACATAGTGCAAACATATCCTCAAACATACATACACAAGTGTTTGGTGTCTATTTTTAAAAAAGGTATATGGCCAGTCTAACCGCTCCATAGCCGCCGGTCATACCATTGTTGTTAGGCAGTTACATTGGTGTTGTCAGGCCAGTCACACCGGTTAAATTCTGATAGCAACTCTGAAAACTGAAAAGCTTTAAAACCAAACTCAAACTTCGACAAAAACTTGCGCAACAAAATCAAATATTTGTCACAACTATAGAATGATCTCCACATGGTCTCACAGTATGCTATGTGCATATTGATATGGTCATTATCTGAAGACCTTTCACGATATTTGACATCATATCTACAGTACACTCTCGGTATCTTACCCATATTACATATGGGGGTTCTGGCAGTAGCTCATACGTCGCTCCATGGCCCCTCATGTGACAACGTAGCCAGCGAATATTAGTACGGGTGCAGGGAGTAAATTTGCAAAAAGTCCTGTATTTTACGAATTATGTACGGGTCCTTGGTTCTCGCGAAAAGGTCCTGAAATTTTTGCCCTCCGTTTTGCGGGATGGCCCCAGAGTTTTCGGAAGTGCGCACGGGTCCCGTTTTTTCGTCTGGTCCTCGGTTTCCGAAAAACCCTCCGCCTTTTAGAAAATACGTTTTGCCCCGATTTTTCCCAAAAACCCTTTACCTTCCTCAATCGTTTTCACCCTCGATTTTTAAAACTCCTCACAATTATCGCCTCTTTTATTTTGGTGCGTCACGGTGGTGGCGCGGTGTGGCGCCGCGCCTACGAGGCTAGTTAACAAGACAATGCGTGCAATCTTCAGGTAACTAATGGGGCTGTCCATTTAGCAGTGTACAGTGTAGAGGATATAAGGCTCCTCCAGCTCATCTTTCTTTCTTTAACTATCTGAACAATGGATACTAACACTGTACTTGTTCTGTAATCCCTTCCCCGCTCAACTGCCACTGCTACGAAAAGATCAGCTTAATGTCCATTTCACAACCTCCTACTCTAAAATCAGAGGCCACATTGCATATATACACACACACACACGGGAAGAGCTTGATAGAGAGTCCATCCTGCTTAAAAGCCTACCTGGAAGCTGGGATTCTGAATATACATCAAGGCTCTCTTCTTCCTGTACGCCCTTAATCTGCTCTTTACGTATTGTGATTCAGATTTCTGTGCAACTTCTGACTGAAACTTGCTCTGAGCTCTTCTACTGTTTCCCCCTGCATGCATGCCATTTTGATGTTTCAACTAAGAGTTTTTTAAAAAAAAAATTGAAATGATGAGCATTTTGCAATGAGTGAAATTGTTCTTGTTTGCCTTCTGCTTTGCTTATTGTCGATGGAACCTCTCTGACCACTCTTCAGAACTTTTTCCTTCCCAATAGCATGTTCTGTGAATAGTTTTACGGGGCAAGGCAGGCAGATGATTTAGTGTAGCACCTTGGAAAAAATGAGAATCATTTTGTTTCAAATATCCACCTCTCTCTCCTATCTCTAACCATATATCTCTCTACCTTATCTATCCATCTATTAATACCTCATCTCTTATTATCTCTCTCTCCTCTCATTACCCATCTTCTCTCTCTCTTCCCGTGCGTCTAGCGGCGGCGGCGGCAGCGGAGGGTGGCCGCGGCGGAGGCACGCCGCGGCGACGAAGTGGCGGCGGCGGGACGCGCCGCGGCGGTGGGCGGGCGGCGGCGGCGGCGGCAACGTCGTGGTGGCGGCTGGCCGCCATGGCTGGCCGCGCAGCCTTGCGGCGGCTGAGCGGCGGCGGCGTCTGTGATGGCGCAGCCGGCAGCGCATGTGCACTACCATGGCGCGGCGGCGGCGGCGTGCGCTGCTGAGCGGCCCGGTGATGATGCGTGATGGCGGCGCGTGCGTGCAGCGCGCACTACCATGTCGAGGACAGTGACGTGCCTGACTATTCTCGTATAACCGGGTATGTGAGAAGTGATCGTCGGTACTATTGTCATAACTTGCTAAACAACATTTATCTTTAATGCTACTGTTCCTATGATCTCTATCTCCGATCGGTATCAGTGTATTCAATAACCTAGTTTCATTGCACTTAACTTATGTCAATTGCTTGATTGTTTTGCTTATCCTTTACATATCTTGCTTGTATTATCTGTCCTTTACTCACCGTGTTGCGACCGTTGTTGGGTATTTGCTGAGATTTTTAAATCTCATGCTTGCTCTTTTCATTCTCAAGTAAAAGGCCAGTGGAGTGATAGCATCATTCATGGGTGGGAGCACCCGAGTTTCAGCACCGTGGCTTGCCACTAGTCGTTGTTTTATTTGTTCTTTGTTTGATTAGAAGTGGATCGGTCCCATATTTCAAACATTTATTTCTACTTCCGTTGGGGTCTCTTAAAATTTTAATTCTTTGTGATTTTTAATATTGTTCTTTTTATTCCTTACTTTAGAGATGATATTCTATAGTAGTATCTTACATTGGTATGTGGAGGGTTATATGAAGTTTCAAGTGCAAACTTTTCAAGAGGATTTGTTTTGATCCTTCCATGTGTCAAGGATGATGGCGCTCCCCTAATGCTGGAATGCATGTGGCAAAACACTTCCTTTTTTCATTTTTTTAATATGCCTCTGTACTCGTACTGGGATAATGGAGGGAGATAGAATAGAACTGATAAATCCCTCCGCCCCCATCTTGACTGACGGAAAGGGCAGGCCCAACAACCTATCCCCATCCATGCCTCTGCACGGCAATGTTCTTTTTTCTCGGCAAATTATTGCGAGGTGACCAGTCCTGTGGAATATTCCTAGGTGAGAACCCTCACAGTGTTTCTAGGGCTAGCACTTGGTAGCTAGTGAACTTAATCAGATGTGAATTGTTTTAAAGTAACCTTTTTTATTCAGAAATATAAAATTACACCTACACTTTGATTTTTTACAAAAGTAATCTCTATCGCTCAACTGTTCAACGACTAAATCCTGTCACATAACGGCGGAGCAGCACGCAGGTAGCCGCCTAACCGTTCGGCGACAGCACCTCCAGTCACCAATCACTAATCATCGACCACGTTGTTCTCTTCGACCACTCACTAATTTTTAACCACAATGTTTAGATCATGATGTTTCGACTACGTTGGTTCGATCACGTTGGTCGACCATGTTATTTCGATCACGTTCTATCGACCATGTTGTTTCGTCCACGTTGATTCGAGCATATTGGGTGATGGCACCTATTGTCCAACTGTTGGGCGACTGCATCCCTGTCGCCCAACGGTAGAGCTACTGCCTGTGTGTCCAGTCGCCTAACGGTTAAGCTATAGGTGGTTATTTTTGTAAAAAAATAAAACGTAGGTATAATTTTATATTTTCAAATAAAAAAGATTATTTAAAAAATTCTCTGATAAGAGGCCACGTTTTACCACACCCCAAGCTAAGCGTGTTACAACTAGCGAAATTCTTTGGGCTACCAGATAAACTTTGGCTGGTTGTAGCCAATTTTTACCTAAGTTGTGGTGACCAAATCAGCTGCCTAAGAAAATTACGACGTGGCACGTTAGAGCTCTTTTTAGAGCAACTGCACGCTAGAGCTCTCTTAGCCAAAGTGTTGGCAAAATCCTAGTTTGATCTAAGCTAGTGTCAAGGAGAATCTAAGTTCAGTGATTCAAGCCTGAAGGTTAGATTCCCATGCAATGGATGATTGGATGGTACCCTGCCCCTGTCATGGGCTCCCCTTTCTCGCTGCCCTTTTATATCGTTTGCATGATCATGCAGTTGGCCTCCAGACCAATGAAAAAAAACTTGAAAAGGAGAGAGGAGCGAAGAAAAGCTGGGAGTACAGAGGAGAGGCCGGCATTGATATCTTGGAGCCCTCGATGGTAAGGCACTCGTGCAGAGGTTGGGACATACATGATTTGGCTCACATCTATTTCTAGCAGTTGGGCCGCATTGTACTATGAAAGCAGAGCCTTGCTGGTTAGCTGAACAATACTGTCTGTCCACCCAGTGAGAAGTAAGCATATATGCAGTCATTAGAGAACATTCTTTGACTGGATCAGTGTGAGTTCTCATGAGAAGATTGACCGAGAGTCCAATTATATTGGCTTCGGCTTATTGATCATGCATGGTGAATGCAGAAGCGATCAAAGATGTGAGGCAGGAATCCTTCAGTGCTCTGAAACATGAGCTTATTCTCCCTGTTATTCCTTGAGACGTGCCTAGAAAAATGGGTGGAGCATACACACTTCCTCAGGAAAAAGATTCCTAGAGCAGCAAACTATGCGTTCCCTGCAGAGCCATGTGGCCTTCATGTGGGGGCTCCTTGGATGTTTCTCCGAGCTCACGTCTTCCCGCGCCCCTCGTCGCTTGCAAGTGGGTCCAACTCCGACATGCAGATCTGGTTTGACCCCAGCCAAGGTTATGTCAGCGATGCTCACACGTCAGATCGATCTGGCCAGCCAAGCTCCTGCAATGGCAATGGCTCGTTTGATCGGCGTACAGTACACATCACATGGCAATGGCCAATGGGCGATCCTTTTAGCTTCTTGGGTGGAGAGCAAGAGAAATTAGCCAGGTAGAACTTGTGTACCTTAATGACAGAGAATAGAATATGGTGGAATTGGATAATATTGCATTGAGCCTCTCGGGCGGTATATATAGAGTCAAGACTTGGGGGCAAGATGGTACAAGGATAGTAATCCCAATGGACTCTAACCTACCAAATATATTGTACTCTAACATCCCATGATCTAGCGGGGCGTCGCGAGGCAGGTGAGGCGGAGAGGAAAGCAAGAGTCGACATCCCCGATCATAACCGTCGATCGTCGCGTATCTTGTGAATGGAGAAGGAAACGACGAGTAGCTCAAGCAAGGCGGTAGCCCTTTGTGCCGATGTCGAGGTGGCCGGCGAGGCGGTAGTCGTGGTCGAGGATGCCGTCTTTGAGATGGCCGTGGTCGGCGTAGTCGTGGTCGCACCGATGTTGAGGCGGTGCGCATGAAGCAGCGGGCGCAAAGAGGCGCCATGGTGATGGCGGAGGACGCGTCGAGGCGATCGTTGAAAGGGCGTCTGAGGTCGCCGATCGAGCCGTCGAGATATAGGCAGCGGCGATGCAATCGAGGCGACGGAGCGGGAGGGTCGATGCGAAGTCGATGCGATCAAGCCACGAGGCGAGGCGTGTCTTGGGTTTGCCGAACCCGACAGCGCGTCGAGAACAACACACGGTGTTGCCAATCCGGACGTACTAGGAAGGCCCCAACCAGCGTGGTTGTCTTGGACGAAGAAAAGTAGTGCGGGGCGGCGCTCCTACCGGCGGCGATCGGGTGGGCGCTCTGGCGGAAGTCGGCGATCTGGGACGCAAGGTACGGCGGCGGTGGTAGCGCTTCGATGTCGGTGAGAAGGCCGATCGGCATAGCGAAGACCATGTGCGACGAGCGCACAAGAGGTTGCGCAGACGATCGTCGATACGAGGGGCGGCAATGTAGATGCAACGGCGACGGGACACACGTCGCGGCGGTCGCTGCGGCGAAGGCGACACGGCCAGCGGCCACTGTTGCTCGGAGAAGATCGCGTAGTACTCGACGGCGGACGTCACGGTGCGGGTGGATCGCGCTGTCGGTGATCGGACCGAGTACGGCGGGCGGGGCGGCGATGGAAGAAGTCGGTGGGCGTCCCGATCGTGGTGGCGATGACGAACCGGCGATGAAGGCGTGCGGACGGGATGGCGAGACGCGCGACGCCGGCGTCCCTCGACATCGCGTGCCGGCACAGCCGCACGACAAGAGGTAGAGGCGGTGTAGTCGACGCCGATGTCGGAGGAGATACGTCGCGGTCGACGGCGGTGGCGACTCAACCCGATCGATGATCGGGAGAAAAAAAGGATACAACAGCGGTGGGATCCTCCATGTGCAACTCACGGGTACACCTAGCCTTATCCTATTTTTGTTTTTGGTAATTAAAAGAACCGAGCCGAGTCGGTGCAATAACCACTCAAACCGGCGATAAGTCAAGAGGGAGAGAGACGAGGCGAGGCGGCGAGGCGGCGCCGGGAGGCGAGTGGTCGCTGCACGAGCCCGTCCGTGAGCGTCGCGGCGCGCGAGGCGGCCGAGCGAGGCAGGACCAGTCGCCCGTGAGACCAGAGGAGAGCGGCGCAAAAGCCAGCGAGTCGGCGGTGGCTCGACAGCCTTCTTTGTGGGGCCGGCGCGATCGGCGGGGCGTCGCCATCGCTACCGCGGACTCCTCGGCGATAGGGTCGGCGGCCGCCGCCCGGCCGGCCAGGCGCGCGGCGCCGCAGACGCACGACGTCGAGTCTCTAGGCGCGCCTCGTCGGTGGCGGAGGGCGGCGGGCGGTCTCGCCCGTGAGAATCGGCGGGAGGAGGCGGCGGCGGATCCGGACGGATCCGGTGGCGGGAAGCCCGATCCGCGCGGGGAGACCGGGCGATGTCGGTGCGGGCGGCGTGAATGGTGTGTTCTGGTACCGATCCATACCAACATACCGTTTCAAATTTAATATAATATATATATATATATATAAATTTGTTTAATTATATACACACCAAATATTACTTGCAATATGAATAGATAGTAGTACTATTAAATATAACATATAGTTTAATAGACGGTATCATCAATTCCGTCGGTATCTTCCAGTATTGATCGTATCAAAACTAGTATGGCTGGTATTAACCGGTATCGAGCCGGATAACCGGTACAGTATGTAGGCCTACTTTGTACCGGTTTAGGTGCTAGTATGATACGTACCAGCCGGTACCAAAACGGTATTAACAACTTTGTTTATTTGAAAGAAATCATGTGTGCCACCTCGGCGATCTTAAAATATGGGTCTAAGTTTAAAAAACAAACCCTATATATCCACATATGAGAGAGAGAGAGAGAGAGAGAGAAACAAGGTAGGGCAGGTTACTGAACCAGCAAGAGGCACAAGCCAATGGGCAACATGGAACTAAGCTTACTTTAGCCATTTTTTTTTCTAATTTAACTCTTGAACATTCTTTTTATAAATCTAGCCCCTTCATAAATCTACTGCGCACAGCAGACATCTACAAGAGGTTAGAGAGCTCAGCAAAAGGAATCGTACAAAGATCAAATTTTTTTTAAAAAAATAACTACAATACTATTTCACACTTAACTCAGGCAACATGGCACATTGCCGCCGAGGAGCGTTCCGCGGCGGGCGCCATACGACGTCGCCCTCATGTGCTAAGCGCCTAAGCGTACCTACGCGCATGTTGCCATGCCACTGTGCGCTGCTCTGCCCCCATAACCAACTTGGCCGTCCTCTGGAAGGAGAGGATGGAGAAATACGGCATTAGACGACGACGGCATATAATTGTGCGTGCAGCTGCCATGCCCGATCGGCTGCGTGCCTCCTCGCTCGATCGGCGTGATCCGAGTCCAAACAAACGCCTTCCTTGTTCAGCTCTTCTCCTACAGGGTAGAGTAACATGGGCGACAGCTGCTCGTGTCAGAGATCCATGTATGATGTATCCATGGAGTTTGTCCACATTCAAATGGTTGATCTTACAAATAGAAAACAAAAAACCTAATGTCATAGAAGGATGAATAAGAAAAATAAAATAATATTTATTGCTATAATAAGATTACAACTTACTTTTGATAGCGATCATAGGAAAAAAATGCTACTTGCACTAGTGTGAAATAAACTTGCTATTGTTATTCTCATTTCTCTTCGTTTTTCTCATTTTCTCTCATGGATAAGGTTTAAATAACGTCGAAGAGGCGTTAATTATTTGCATGAATGATCACCTTGTCAATTCCTTCTATTCGCACATGTAAACAATTGTTGGCAGTGAGAGAAGCCTGACAATAATCGTCAATTGGTTGTTATCAGTGAGGAAGAGCCTTATGAAGCAATCGCGGGGCTGTTGTTGTTAGAGACATAGGGCGGATGTAGAGAAGTTCAGGGAGTGGAAGCTCACGTGCTCTGCTCCTTAACTGCACAAGGCGTCAACACAGGGGAGGGCCATATGTCGGGTCATAGAGCTTCCGAGTAGTAGCTGGTGGGGTAGATGAACAGTGATTCTCCAAGGTATTCAGGATGTGTTATAGTATAAGCTATTATAATGCATGATCTAAGAGTTTTGATTATGTATTAAAGTGTCTCTTTGATGGATTATTTAATCCTCATCAGAGCTCAGCTCCACGTGGCGATGTCAACGTGTTGATTGCCTTCGTGCCTTTCTGCTTGCTCCTTTTGAGGTCCAAATCCATCTACTACTTTTCTCTAGGGGTGCAATCGGAACGCATACGGACGGATATCGCTCGTCCTGTATTATATTGCGTATTTTTCTCGGGATCAGAGTCAGATACAAATAGTAATGGATATCCATTTCTCCATTCCGTATTCATTTCAAAAGTCTTCGGACTGTCGGTTGGACAATAATTATCCGCTTCTTTTGTACATCTACAGGATATTGGACAGTATGGGTACACAGAACGAACATGGAGAGACTAATTATCAAGATGTCAAAGAAGAGCAGTCAATATTCTCTGTCTATTTAGATGCGGCAATCTAGCTATCTGTTATCTTGTTTCTAAGTGAAGTCACAATAGATCTCCTCATATCACTTGATATTCGGATATATATACAGACGAATATCACTCATTCCTCAACCGATTCTGTATTTTTTCTAAGAGTCGAAGTCGAACACAGATAGTATCAAATACACATTTACCTCTTCTATATCCACTCCAAAGGCTTTTAATGGTTAGTCAAATGAAAATTATCTGTTGCATTTGCACCACTACTTTTCTCCTCGCCGTCACGATCAGATCAACACGAGCAAACTTAAAAGGCTAGAAGCCAATTCTCCTGGTGGTCTTGTGTAATCTGTACCACGGTTTAGCTAGCACCTGGCATGACGACGTCGTTGATTACTTACTGTGCCTTGCACGAGGAAGCAATTAATTCACTGTTGGGCACGAAGAGCTTCTGTCTTCTCACATGGAGTTAGGGCTAGATTCGGTTCGGGCTGTGCCGGTCATTTGTTTCCAATCCAGTGCTGTCTGGGGCAAGCTTGAAGGCTAATCCTGTCTCTTGACAGAAGTTAGGGCTATCCGACATTTACGGCGAAAGATTACCTGCAAGACAGTACAATCTTTCTTATCTTGGACGTTAAACTGGTCGAGGCAGACGATCATGAGCTCCATCTAGCGTAGTGAGGGGGGATGTATATATGGGACCCAAGTCTGCCTCGTTGCATTTGACAGTTGACACGCACCCTACCAAACCTAACCAGCAAAGGCTAGAAGAGCGATGCATGGACCATAAATCGATCGGCCTTAATTTACCCTCAAAGGAAAAGGACAAGGGAAGTACTGCAGCTGGACTAACAAGCGCCCCCACAATGGGGAATAGACAAGCTCAAAATAGGCAGAAGCCTCTCAAAAAAGTTTTCTTTTTTGTCCTCATCTCCTTCTACAAGATTCAATAATTGGCAGGGTGTTTATTATCTGCGTTGTCCTCGTTGGCCCTACTTATATTAATTTCTACTTCTAACTTTATTTAGAAAAATTAGAAATTAGTATAAACATTCTTTTCAAGCGATTTTCTCACTTCTCTCGCTTCGGAGGACAGACGGTCACATATGCATCACGCATTCTGTTCCTCTCGCCTGCCTCACACACATCTTTCCTTCACTTCTCCACCGCTCACACACTCCTTCTAAAATCACTTCTTTCAATCAATAATATTTATTTTTAGTAAAAAATCATTAGCTACAGCTAAAAAATCTGTTGTAGCCAATATGAGCATGCTCTTACTTTTATCCTCACCAACCTACTAGTTACCTTGGCCTTAATAAATCCTTGCAAGATTGTTCAACACCAAATAGTACTAGTAACCTCTTGATCTCTTTTTTAGGGTACATCTTGCTACTCAATTCATGCAGGATCAATAGGAAATCTCCATTGGAAATTATTAACCAGGCATTGAAGCAGCCTGCACTATTAGCTAGGCAGCCCAATTAGAAATTTAGAATACTTACCACTACCTCACTACACGTGGGCCCACATGCAGAGACACACGGCAAGCATTGGTATGCTCGACTCTTCCAATCACCGACACCCAAGCAGGCGCGGCAAGGAATCAATCGCCGTAATAACAACGCACGCACCAGCGTGGGCAGCGGCATTAGACGAGAGACTAATCAAACCGAAATTTAAGAGCCCTTGGTGCACGCACCTACCTGTGCTGTGCGGTTGTGTGTTCTTCTCCGGTGGCGGCACCGCAGTGACGGTGGCAGCGCAAGTACTAGTCAGTACTGAGCAGTAGGCAGCGGGCTGCTCGTGGCCTTGTCTGATCCGGAGCTGGGGACGGCGCGGCGGGCAGCTCGCGGGATCCCATGCGGGGGTCGCTCCTCCGCGGCTCGGGGCGTCAGGTAATGCAGAATTCAGGCCCGTTTCGCCGGTTTCCATGACGATTTTGCGTAGAGAAGTCGAGCTTTTCTGCGACGAAGATGAGGTTTCCAGGACGTGGGGCGTTGGCGCCGAATCCTGCAATGCCGCGGGGTTTTACTGGATTTGGGGTTCCATGAGCGTCTTACCGGATTCCTCTGGCTCAGTGATGTTTGATTTCCTTTTCTTTTTCTTTTTGACTCCTTGCAGTTTGAGCTTTGCGTAGTTTTGTGGGGGTGAATGGTTCGCTTTTGGTGTGCATTTCGCTGCGACTGCGTGTGCGGAGAAGTTTCTGAATTATGTGTTGCAAGGGAATGAGCAGTGGATGTTCGATTCGGCTTTTCTTTGACGCAAAATTCCTTCTTCTTTTCGGTTCGGCGCTCTTTGCTGCTCATCAAAAATTCAAAAGTGCTCAGTTTCTATCTTCTGCGATGTAACTGCTCGGCTGCCTCTCCTTTTTGCCTTTGCCTTTCTTTCCTATGATAAGTTTTTCTTTTTAACTCCTTTCCTATGATAAGTTCATTTTCCACTTCCATGAGAAATTTCTTTCGGACCTCTCTGTTTATGATGCTTACCGTCAGTTACGCCCCCCCTTTCGCTTTCCTTTTCTGTTATTTTCTTGATTTCTTCTCTTTCCTTTTGTTCCTGTAGTCACTGATGCAGTGATGCTTGCTAGAACACGTCCTGAATTCAGCGGTGGTGCACAATTCTGATGACCAAGACGTGCAAGATCTCCCCTTGAGAAAGATTCTTCTTCCCCTTGTCCGAAGAACTCCATTTTTCTATTGGCCAAATGGTAATTATGCTCTTGATTGACGTTGACCGAAAATTGCAAAAGTTCGCAGATGCAATTTTGGACCTTTCCCCCTCGCTCTGTGGCTTAAAAATCCATACTTTGGGTGGAACTTTTTTTCATGGATTAGACGTGCTGTCGGTGCTCTCTGATTCTTGGTATTACAGGAAACTTTCATATTTTTCTTTTGGGTTTTGCTTGTTGCAGTTGCATTTAGTGTTCTTGGTTTCTTTTTGTACTTATCTCAACATCTTGTTATCCTTTGAATTGCAACTGGTTTGAGTGGTTGGCATGTGAACGGATAATGGCACAATCTGGGTAGTTTAGACGAAGGTTGGTGTTTCTGGCTGTATATGGTTTGGGGTTGAGGGATTCAACTGCAGTGTTAGGAAGGTTGGAATTTCGTGTATGTGGAATCTTCAACCCAAAGGAAAGGATAGGTGTTGAAACGGGTGCTAGGGGCTGGATGCTTCAAGTAGAATTGATTTGATGAATTTATCATGTGATTAGCTTCTAGTGCTGGAGAATTCTTCAGTCTAAGCAAATTACTGTTTATAGGAAATACTGAAATCACTTTCAGTCTTCCAGTTGTGGTTTAGTGTTGATATTTTTAAGTGCTTGTTCTTGTGTCCTGGCTTCAGTGTTTCGTGAACTTACTAATATGTTCATAATCTTAATTTCCAATCTTTTCCTTGTAGTAAACGATCACCCAACTCTACTCAAACTTCTTTTTTGGTTGCTAGCTTATCAGAATGAACTTCAGCCAGGTTATCTTGCTTGGATAATAAATGTACTTGATTTTGCAGGGTTTGCCAAGGGAATCTACCCAACTATGATGAATTAGCCACACAATAGATGATGGCGACTGAGGTCAATCAAACTTATTTTGCATGGTCACAGGGAGAATCAACTGAACGGGATGGTTCTCAAGTAAGTTTTCTGATGCATTCTAGTCAATAAACAGCTTCATTTCAATTTATATTTGTACTATGTGAAATCAATTTTATTTCACATGGAATTGTTGTATTCTGAAATAAAGAACCAATGCAATTTTGTTCCTGGCAAGCGTCACCGGCAGCTAGTAGTTTCACTCCCTTTTCTATTTCAAAATTTTAATTTCCTCAGGGAGTATCTGTATCCCAGACATTCGATCATGGTTCCATATCCTTTGGAAGATTTGAATTGGAGTCGCTATCATGGGAGAAGTGGTCTGTATTTACTAATGACAGGCGCCATGAAGAGTTTGGAAAATTCAATGGTTTAGTTGCTGAGAAGAAGGCATATTTTGAAGAGTATTACAAGAGAATCAGGGAACTAAAGGCTTCACAGCAGCAAAACCAGCAAACTGAACTTACTTTGGAATACAGCGGCGATGGTAGTGATTCTAGCCAGACAGCAGAAGATGAGCCAGCTGCAGATCTTGAAACTCCCACTGGATCTGAAACGGTTGTTGAAGATTATGTGGAACAAGCTGCACACGAAACCACCTCCGAGCAGGGACTACAATGCTACCATGAAGATGAGAACTTCAATACAGAATTTTCCTCATCCAATCTTTCTTCATCAGCCGGAGTTTTGCAGCAAACCGACCAGGATATGAGAGAAAATGTTTGTGGTGATAATTTGGATTCTGCCGACAGAATGGATATAGTGCAGAAGAATGCTAGTTCTGATCATGATGGTCTCGGAGCAGCATATGAAGCTGTAAGGGCTCCTAAAAGAATTATTGAGAAAGAAGCCAGACTTAGATATGCTTCAAAGCTACTACCAAAGTCGGTCAAAACCCCTTCAGATAGTCCTCTGGATCGCACATCTGTTAGTAAGGTAATACATAGCACAGTAAACTTGGGTGCGGTACTCTGCATCACTTTTACCTTTATCTTTCATTGCTATCCACTATTACATTACTACCTGTCTGAAATTACAGTCTTTTTTCTTGGTGTGAACGGCTTGTGATAAAATGTGTCTTGTTTATCTCAAAGAACTGGGGAAACTGCGGATTCTTTCTTTCTCTTCCGTTCTTATGTTTCTGTATTAAAGTGTAGTTTTCTAGCAAGATGAGTCACGAGTGTTTATTTGTCATAAATACTTTCTTAATTTTTTGGAATACTGTTTTTCTACTCACTAAATTGTATATAGCTAGCTGTGTGAGCATATGCTTTGTGTTTATACGCCCCAGAACATGAGTCTTTAGGTAAAATAGTAACGCATTTTGCACAAACCATTTCAGAGGCCTGGTTCGGTGAAGCCCAGCATGAGTATGAACCAGAAGACTAAGCCAAACGATACTCGTTCATTGCAAAGGCCAAATGCAGCACCTCAGAAGATGGCTGGCACAGCAGAAAGGAACAAGCTTACAGCAAAAGGAACTCTTGGGCTTACAGGTGTCAGAAGACCTTCCTCAGCGTCGGCACATCGGCCCTCTACCAGAGAGAAGCACCTCATCACTAGGGAGAGCGTAAAGAAACCTGCTGATGTCTCCACCCCACGCTGGCCTTCCACTGCTGAAAGACGCCCTGTCACCAGAGAACGTGCACAGAAGCAAGCTGATGTCACCACACCACGCCGACCTTCTACCTCTGAAAGACGTCCTGTCAACAGAGAAAGTGCTGCAAAGCATGCTGATATTGCCACTATACATTGCCCATTTACTGGAGACAGACGCCCTATTACCAGGGATAGTGTTCTGAAAATTGATCCAAGAACACCTAGCAAGACAAGAGCAACTGTGGCTCATCCGAAGGGTGCAACAACCATAGTAGTATGTTCCAGCCCTTATCATAACAGTAACAGAAGTAACATTCATCTAATAATTGTAGCATATAGCATCTTCATATGGATTTGTTCTTAAATCGTTCTTTGGTTTACCATGGAAAACATAATGGCATCAAATCTCTCATAATAAATTTTCTTCATCATGCAGAGTATGCAGAAAATGGCAGTCAACCCAAATGCTTATAAAAGTGGCAAGCTGGAAACAAAAAGGTTACTCCTGAAAACATATCGACAGTTTCTTGGAAGAGTTAGCTTTGTATGCAAGATTTTAATTGCATTTTTCCTGCTTCAATAATAGCAATATCAAAGGAACGAAAGGACCTTCAACATTGGACAGTCACTCTACTAGGTCAAAAAGATTGGATTTGCAAGTGGCTGGCAAACAGAAATCAAGGTGCTAATATAAATTAGTGTTGAAATGTCTTATAGAGCTTTTAAAATCTGATTGTGAAAATTGGTTTTACCTTATTTTCATTTTCCTGAAAATAACTGTTTTTTATTTTGTAGCTCTGTTAACTTTCCTCCGACGAAAAAGTTCAGTTCCAGTGTTGGAGAACCAGCACTAGAAACCTTTGCAAGGCCAAAAAAGAAAGAGGTAAGTTGCTCAAATCTTATTTATGATTCTTGTTGTTTTATGTATGTGAGTTGTGAATTTTATGATACACGTGTTCTTTTCGGCTACGGCTTATGGCTTAGTTGCAGCCTATGACTTTTGGTTCTAACACGAGTGTTTGTACAAATAAGCCGAATGTCGATAAGTCGCTTTGAAAATGCTATCCTGATAAGCCGCTTCGAAACGGCGGCGAAGAAACCGTCCCGTTTATTTGTTCGAGGGAAGCCATAAGCCATAAATTGAAAAGAATGGTTATTGCTAGTTTCTTTTTGGCTTAATACTTATGGCTTTTGATTTTTACTATAGTAATTAGTTTTTAAACGGCACGTTTTTTAAGATGGGGTTTACAAATCGATTGTAGTAGATATTGTACCGACTTCAGTTATACCAGCCAAAATCATATGCGATTGTCTCTCTCTTCGTACTCTCTTCGCGAACAACAAGAATTCAAAAACCATAAACCGGCCTAAAAGAACCCACCCTATAGCTCCTGATTGAAACCAGAGGGCTAGTTTCTGACCCTGCTGATAAATCTTATTAGTCTGCTTGTAAACTCGCTTCCAGCTGCCACAGCAAACAAATTAATCTTATTACTCTGTACTTTGCTTAGTCTAGGGCTACAGGCCAACTTACATTAAGATTCTAATGATTTATCATCATGTTGTATAGTGCCATGCACCACAAAATATTTACAGACAGTCCTACTAGAAACAAGTATAACTGAAATAAGGTCGTGTAAGGTATTGGCATTAACAGTTAAAATGGTCTTGTTAACGACCATCATGAACCTTCGTGTAGGGCATTCAGGCGACAGCGCAATCTCGAGCATCTGCATTAAAGAAAACAGCTTCTTCACAGACCGGAAACGTAAAGGCGAGGACTCCAAATGTAAGGCTTTCTTTTTACGGCAAAATATTCCTATTGGGACTTTCCCTCCCAGAAATCCTAAGATATTTATCAGTGGAGGATATGTAGCCTGCTGGATTGGATTTTGACCTTTTGCCCACTCGTCTTGGCAGCCGCCACCGCCGCCACCTCCACCACGTCGACCATCACGAACAACGAAGTATCGTACTCAGGCATCATGAGCATCGAAAGGTCGCCTTACGATGCCTCACTGCAAGCTTCTCAGATACGCACTTTTACAGTCTAACTCAAGTCATCTCGCCCATCCAATGCAGGGCCTCGGCACCAAAATGGCATTGATGCAAAGTGAGTCCTCGATCTAGTGGCCTGCAAAAATGATGGATCCGCGAGACGCCATGCCGTTGCACGCATCTCGAAGCATCGGCAGTGCTGTTGCGATTTGTATGATGTTTCTGTAAATCACTATTTCAGTATCTCCACCCTCCCTTCCCTTCTCTTCCTTTCAGAGCTGTAGCTACGTGTATCATATCCAACAGTGCCTAGCTTCATCGTCCAAGGAACTTAGAACAGTGTATATACCTCAAATAAATGCTGTTTTAGCTGAAGTAAGGTTAGCCTAAAACTTGTGAAAATCTGTGGTCCCTGAACTTTCTATGGTATATCATTAGTAATGAAAGTCGTCCATTCTTTTTCCCCTGTTTTGATTAATTACTTTGACTCTTTGGTCAGTGAGCTTTGTTCCGTACTTCCATTCATCAGTTATTTGCTTGTCAAAGAAGGCTGGCATATTCCACGGTTCAAGTTCGGGGAGGAAGATCTGTTTGGAATGTTGAAGGTCCAATGGTAAAGGGGTGGACTTGTCTGGCTCATATCCTGAGGAAAATAATAGTCAACGCACAATTTGAAGGCCATGTTCCAAACAATTTTTGGCTTTTAAAAGCCAGTTTTTGAACGAGGTAACTTTTTAAGGTGGTTTCTATAAACCGTTTGTAGAAGTCACTGTAGAAACCACTTTTAACGGAGTGGTCTCTTAACATAAGTATCCCTTACTCGCCCTATCTATTTTGCAATCAATTAAAAGCCACAGCCTAAGACACAACACTTTTGAACAAAGCATTAGTGTTCCATATCAAATTTGTTTCTAAAATTTTCCGGTTTAGGCCAGCTTGGAAGTTGGAATGCAGGAATTCTACGTGAACCATACTGTTTTCACAGAAATTTTATATGAAATAGTTCAATTCATATCAGAATCGGCAAAAAATTATCGCGTTCCAAACTGGCCAGGATGTCACTAGGTGTATGCTTGTTCGATGAACGCACTCCTACTACTTCCCTTATGTGTATGATCAGCAAGGCTCTTTAGGCATCGTACGTGCTTTTGATCTGCAAGTGCCAACATGACATGCATGATCCACACGAGGGATCCTATGACATGCAGGGCATAGGCAAAGACGAGTGCTTTCCAAAAAAGATACTCCATCCAGTTGTAAATACATATTGATTTAGATAAGAACACGACCTCCAAAATATAATTTTGAACACTATTTTCTATTGTAATATAGTTATAACACCCAATAAAATTATAATATTATGAAAATATTTTTCGAGACAAATTTGTACATATGAATTTTATGTATCCAATCTAAATATTTAAAAAAATATTGATAGCTAAAATTTTAAAAGTTTAACTGCATGTATCCCAAACAATGTAATTGTGACTGGGGGAGTAGACACAAAGGAGAGCCAGAGCAGAGGCCAAATTAGATGGTACAAGGTTGGATTGGGGGTCGCGAGGACCGCACGATGAGGCAAGCACGAGGATCTGATGAAGCCCTCACTGCCGCGATAGCGCAATCTCATCTTGCCAAAGTAAACAAAAAAAAGCCGTTCATCATTAACCTTCGCCCACAAGACCGCGAACCAAAGGAAAAAAGATTGAGAATGACTAGCGCTCGGATGTCCGATCCGAGCGCTTGCATCGTATGCTCCCTTCCACCGTTCGATCTGTAACTAACCGTCGGATGCATGACAACCATCACTCGCTTCTCTTATCTTTCCCTCGTTCTCCTTCCTATAGCCATCTGCTTCTTTTCCTCTCCCTCAACTCCTTTCTGCAGGCGTCCCTTTCTGCCAAAGCGTCCTTCTCTCCTATTTCAAGATTCACCCTGATTACAATTGCTACGCCAACTCAAAAAATCATCGGCAATCAAAGCAACCAGCGAAACATCTTACATCAATCGATCTCATTCAGAAAATGATGACACGATACTACAACATGTTAAAATATTAGATGCAACAAATAAAAAACATGTTTGCAACAAAACTACAGAGAGCTATATTAATTTTGTTGATGCAATAATTAGGCATAGCTAGTGCAACAAAAAATAACTTTGATGCAACAAATCAAAAAACATGTTTTCAACAAAACTGGAAGCGGTACATCAATTTCCTCGATACAACAATTATACATCACTAAATACAACAAATCAAAATACCAACTGCAACAAAACACCTCTTGGAGCAAAATTTTAGAAGGGACATTGCAATAGAATCAAACACTTCATGCAACAAGTTGGAAAAAGTGTTGCGACAATCTAGAGAAGCATCTGCAACAAAAAAAAGCCTATGTGAGGAGGAAGATGTGGGGCGACGACGGCGCTGACCCAGTGCTTCATCTTCACACTCTATTGGTCCACCCCACAACCATCGCTTCATCCACCAGCCATCCACTCATCATATGCCTCCTCTGGCCTTTCACCCGCCAGATCTGGCAACCTTCAGTCGCTCCGCAAAAGGGGAGACATCCACACGAGCTGCAGCCGTGGTGGATGGACTTGTTGAGTGCAAGCAGCGGTAGGTTTTGACTAGCGGACCGTTGCGCCCCTGCCTCCCCTCCGCTGTTTGGCGTGTAGCCATGAATCCACGATGTCCCTCTCCTCTGTCGGTTCCTGAGAGAGAGATGGAGTATTTGGGAGTGGAGGCTTGGATAAGCATGCAGAGAGATGAGGTGGTGGGGAAAGTGGACGAAGAAGATTACTACAAAGTGGTTAGGGCAGTAAAAAGGGAGTTACACATGGAGTGGTGGAGCATACAGGTTGAACAATGTATCATACTGTTGGACCTGATATGGCAATCAGATAAAGGTGAATGATGTCTTCAAAATCAGCCTCCCAAAAGGTATTCTAAATCATTCACTCCACTAGCTATTAGAAGCTAGGGAAATCATATTTGTCCACCAACAATGCAAATACAAAAGCATGGAAGCAAATAGAGTTCAACTCCTCAACGCTAGTCTAACAACTATGAGGAAGCAGTTGGACCACCCGAAGCGGTTTGACGACCATGATGGCGGCCCGATCGGACTGCGATTGATCTGCGAGCCTAGGGCGATCGCGACACCCCTGATCCCATAATAAGAAATCAGTCCAAGCCAAAACCCAAAATAGTGCAATCTCCAAAATACATCTTTAGATGATATCAAACTTTGCACACACCTTACTGAGGATCTTGATAATCTAATCCATCCTAGGATCACGTGTATCTTGGTTGAAGTTCTAACATTTTGTCAAGACAAACAATGTTGCATCAAAACCGGACAAAACTCAAGAACATGATGTATGACTTGCTCGTGGGTTGAAGATGGCCAAGATGACTCTAGATAAGTTTCCACATGTCATAGCAAGAAAGAACACTAAAAAATTCGAGGCCAAAGCGTAGGAGCAAAGTATCACTAGAAGAGCTCCAAATTGAACTAAAGCGGGCAACTTTAACGATCTTGCTATAACTAATTCCTAGATGGATATAATATGATCCTCATGAGGCATATCCATCAATTACACATCCTTGGAACCCAGCAAGATTAAGAAGAAAGGAGAAAGGGCAAAAACACTAACCAAAACAAGTGCAAAATCAATGAGTAAGAACATGTCAGACCCCAGATTTTAACATCCGGAATCCTCTGTGATTTAATGCACTATTCCTGGATCGAGATAGTGCTCACGATTCTAAAATGAATATCAAATACATACCATGCGGAATCATAAATAAAATAGTAAACTTACTCATGGGCCGATTAGGCCGAAATCGAAAATTGCGCGGAAGAACGAAGCACACATGTGGGACCTTCAGACATGCCCACAGCGACCAACTGGAGGTTCGCGACCCAGCCCTCGACATCTTCACCTTCTTTGCCTTCAAGACCCGAGTATTGCTTATGCGCAGTGATCGATTTCCGAATCAATTTGTTATGAGAGCGAGTGTGAGCACACTAACCACCGTGCTCATGAGCCAATACCTGTAATGCAAATATATAGTATGCATGGATTAACAAAGGAAAGGCTCGGGTTGTTTTATTTGCCAGGAAACGCTTTTGGTAGCATTATCGTTATTAAATCATAGAGTTATTGCTACTACCTAGAACTCCACACGGCGTTTACCATAATTGACTTACTCCACCACAGACACACTTCCTTTACTTGATCCACCGAACTGATCCTTTCCTAATTGATTGCTGTCTAAGACTCCCAACAGCTAGCGACATCATTCAGTTAACCCACCGATCAAACCCTTTATATATATACATTCTTTAGAATCCACCAATGTCTTCACGTATTCAATTCATACTAGTCCAATCTTGTAATCAATATTCACCAACTCCCTACTTCTGAATTCTAATAATTCCCTAATAGATTTACTTTTTAATCCACCGACATCTTTCATACCAGAACTTTCTAACAAATCAATCCTTTCTGCTAATGATCCAAAACCATAAATGGCTCTTTCCATAATCATCCTTATTTTCATTATTTATCTCTAACTATTTCATCAATACTTCTGCACCAAGAATATCATTAATCTAGTTTATGCTTCAATTATCATATCTCTAAATTTCCTCAAATTCAAATCATCTATCTAGATCAATCCTTGTTAATCCCATTAATCCAACAATTGCCTTTACACTCTTCTAATTCTACAAAATCATTGATCCGATTATACTCCGTAATTATTATTATTCCTCCGATATACCCAAAATTCAATTCAGCAAACCGACCAGGATATGAGAGAAAATGTTTGTGGTGATAATTTGGATTCTGCCGACAGAATGGATATAGTGCAGAAGAATGCTAGTTCTGATCATGATGGTCTCGGAGCTGCATATGAAGCTGTAAGGGCTCCTAAAAGAATTATTGAGAAAGAAGCCAGACTTAGATATGCTTCAAAGCTACTACCAAAGTCGGTCAAAACCCCTTCAGATAGTCCTCTGGATCGCACATCTGTTAGTAAGGTAATACATAGCACAGTAAACTTGGGTGCAGTACTCTGAATCACTTTTACCTTTATCTTTCATTGCTATCCACTATTACATTACTACCTGTCTGAAATTACAGTCTTTTTTCTTGGTGTGAACGGCTTGTGATAAAATGTGTCTTGTTTATCTCAAAGAACTGGGGAAACTGCGGATTCTTTCTTTCTCTTCCGTTCTTATGTTTCTGTATTAAAGTGTAGTTTTCTAGCAAGATGAGTTACGAGTGTTTATTTGTCATAAATACTTTCTTAATTTTTTGGAATACTGTTTTTCTACTCACTAAATTGTATATAGCTAGCTGTGTGAGCATATGCTTTGTGTTTATACGCCCCAGAACATGAGTCTTTAGGTAAAATAGTAACGCATTTTGCACAAACCATTTCAGAGGCCTGGTTCGGTGAAGCCCAGCATGAGTATGAACCAGAAGACTAAGCCAAACGATACTCGTTCATTGCAAAGGCCAAATGCAGCACCTCAGAAGATGGCTGGCACAGCAGAAAGGAACAAGCTTACAGCAAAAGGAACTCTTGGGCTTACAGGTGTCAGAAGACCTTCCTCAGCGTCGGCACATCGGCCCTCTACCAGAGAGAAGCACCTCATCACTAGGGAGAGCGTAAAGAAACCTGCTGATGTCTCCACCCCACGCTGGCCTTCCACTGCTGAAAGACGCCCTGTCACCAGAGAACGTGCACAGAAGCAAGCTGATGTCACCACACCACGCCGACCTTCTACCTCTGAAAGACGTCCTGTCAACAGAGAAAGTGCTGCAAAGCATGCTGATATTGCCACTATACATTGCCCATCTACTGGAGACAGACGCCCTATTACCAGGGATAGTGTTCTGAAAATTGATCCAAGAACACCTAGCAAGACAAGAGCAACTGTGGCTCATCCGAAGGGTGCAACAACCATAGTAGTATGTTCCAGCCCTTATCATAACAGTAACAGAAGTAACATTCATCTAATAATTGTAGCATATAACATCTTCATATGGATTTGTTCTTAAATCGTTCTTTGGTTTACCATGGAAAACATAATGGCATCAAATCTCTCATAATAAATTTGCTTCATCATGCAGAGTATGCAGAAAATGGCAGTCAACTCAAATGCTTATAAAAGTGGCAAGCTGGAAACAAAAAGGTTACTCCTGAAAACATATCGACAGTTTCTTGGAAGAGTTAGCTTTGTATGCAAGATTTTAATTGCATTTTTCCTGCTTCAATAATAGCAATATCAAAGGAACGAAAGGACCTTCAACATTGGACAGTCACTCTACTAGGTCAAAAAGATTGGATTTGCAAGTGGCTGGCAAACAGAAATCAAGGTGCTAATATAAATTAGTGTTAAAATGTCTTATAGAGCTTTTAAAATCTGATTGTGAAAATTGGTTTTACCTTATTTTCATTTTCCTGAAAATAACTTTTTTTTATTTTGTAGCTCTGTTAACTTTCCTCCGACGAAAAAGTTCAGTTCCAGTGTTGGAGAACCAGCACTAGAAACCTTTGCAAGGCCAAAAAAGAAAGAGGTAAGTTGCTGAAATCTTATTTATGATTCTTGTTGTTTTATGTATGTGAGTTGTGAATTTTATGATACACGTGTTCTTTTCGCCACGGCTTATGGCTTAGTTGCAGCCTATGGCTTTTGGTTCTAACACGAGTGTTTGTACAAATAAGCGAATGTCGATAAGTCGCTTTGAAAATGCTATCCCGATAAGCCGCTCAAACGGCGGCGAAGAAACCGTCCGCTTATTTGTTCGAGGGAAGCCATAAGCCATAAATTGAAAAGAATGGTTATTGCTAGTTTCTTTTTGGCTTAATACTTATGGCTTTTGATTTTTACTATAGTAATTAGTTTTTAAACGGCACGTTTTTTAAGATGGGGTTTACAAATCGATTGTAGTAGATATTGTACCGATTTCAGTTATACCAGCCAAAATCATATGCGATTGTCTCTCTCTTCGTACTCTCTTCGCGAACAACAAGAATTCAAAAACCATAAACCGGCCTAAAAGAACCCACCCTATAGCTCCTGATTGAAACCAGAGGGCTAGTTTCTGACCCTGCTGATAAATCTTATTAGTCTGCTTGTAAACTCGCTTCCAGCTGCCACAGCAAACAAATTAATCTTATTACTCTGTACTATGCTTAGTCTAGGGCTACAGGCCAACTTACATTAAGATTCTAATGATTTATCATCATGTTGTATAGTGCCATGCACCACAAAATCTTTACAGACAGTCCTACTAGAAACAAGTATAACTGAAATAAGGTCGTGAAGGTATTGGCATTGACAGTTAAAATGGTCTTGTTAACGACCATCATGAAACCCTTCGTGTAGGGCATTCAGGCGACAGCGCAATCTCGAGCATCTGCATTAAAGAAAACAGCTCCTTCACAGACCGGAAACGTAAAGGCGAGGACTCCAAATGTAAGGCTTTCTTTTTACGGCAAAATATTCATATTGGGACTTTCCCTCCCAGAAATCCTAAGATATTTATCAGTGGAGGATATGTAGCCTGCTGGATTGGATTTTGACCTTTTGCCCACTCGTCTTGGCAGCCGCCACCGCCGCCACCTCCACCACGTCGACCATCACGAACAACGAAGTATCGTACTCAGGCATCATGAGCATCGAAAGGTCGCCTTACGATGCCTCACTGCAAGCTTCTCAGATACGCACTTTTACAGTCTAACTCAAGTCATCTCGCCCATCCAATGCAGGGCCTCGGCACCAAAATGGCATTGATGCAAAGTGAGTCCTCGATCTAGTGGCCTGCAAAAATGATGGATCCGCGAGACGCCATGCCGTTGCACGCATCTCGAAGCATCGGCAGTGCTGTTGCGATTTGTATGATGTTTCTGTAAATCGCTATTTCAGTATCTCCACCCTCCCTTCCCTTCTCTTCCTTTCAGAGCTGTGGCTACGTGTATCATATCCAACAGTGCCTAGCTTCATCGTCCAAGGAACTTAGAACAGTGTATATACCTCAAATAAATGTTGTTTTTAGCTGAAGTAATGTTAGCCTAAAACTTGTGAAAATCTGTGGTTCCTGAACTTTCTATGGTATATCATTAGTAATGAAAGTCGTCCATTTTTTTCCCCTGTTTCGATTAATTACTTTGACTCTTTGGTCAGTGAGCTTTGTTCCGTACTTCCATTCATCAGTTATTTGCTTGTCAAAGAAGGCTGGCATATTCCCACGGTTCAAGTTCGGGGGGAGGAAGATCTGTTTGGAATGTTGAAGGTCCAATGGTAAAGGGGTGGACTTGTCTGGCTCATATCCTGAGGAAAATAATAGTCAACGCACAATTTGAAGGCCATGTTCCAAACAATTTTTGGCTTTTAAAAGCCAGTTTTTGAACGAGGTAACTTCTTAAAGTGGTTTCTATAAACCGTTTGTAGAAGTCACTGTAGAAACCATTTTTAACGGAGTGGTCTCTTAACATAAGTATCCCTTACTCGCCCTATCTATTTTGCAATCAATTAAAAGCCACAGCCTAAGACACAACACTTTTGAACAAAGCATTAGTGTTCCATATCAAATTTGTTTCTAAAATTTTCCGGTTTAGGCCAGCTTGGAAGTTGGAATGCAGGAATTCTACGTGAACCATACTGTTTTCACAGAAATTTTATATGAAATAGTTCAATTCATATCAGAATCGGCAAAAAAATTATCGCGTTCCAAACTGGCCAGGATGTCACTAGGTGTATGCTTGTTCGATGAACGCACTCCTACTACATCCCTTATGTGTATGATCAGCAAGGCTCTCTAGGCATCGTACGTGCTTTTGATCTGCAAGTGCCGACATGACATGCATGATCCACACGAGGGATCCTATGACATGCAGGGCATAGGCAAAGACGAGTGCTTTCCAAAAAAGATACTCCATCCAGATATAAATACATATTGATTTGGATAAGAACACGACCTCCAAAACATAATTTTGATCACTATTTTCTATTGTAATATAGTTATAACACTCAATAAAATTATAACATTATGAAAATATTTTTCGAGACAAATTTGTACATATGAATTTCAATCTAAATATTTAAAAAAATATTGATAGCTAAAATTTTAAAAGTTTAACTGCACGTATCCCAAAACAATGTAATTGTGACTGGGGAGTAGACACAAAGGAGAGCCAGAGCAGATGCCAAATCAGATGGTACAAGGTTGGGTTGGGGGTCGTGAGGACCGCACGACGAGGCAAGCACGAGGATCTGATGAAGCCCTCACTGCCACGATAGCGCAATCTCATCTTGCCAAAGTAAACAAAAAAAAAGCCACCCATCATTAACCTTCGCCCACAAGACCGCGAACCAAAGGAAAAAAGATTGAATGACTAGCTCGGATGTCCAATCCAGCGCTGCATCGATGCCCTTCCACCGCTCGATCCAGAACTAACCGTCGGCATGACAACTATCACCCGCTTCGCTTCTCTTCTCTTTCCCTCGATCTCCTTCCTATAGCCATTTGCTTCTTTTCCTCTCCCTCAACTCCTTCCTGTAGACGTACCTTTCTGCCAAAGCGTCCTTCTCTCCCACTTCAATATTCATTCTGATTACAATCGCTACGCCAACTAAAAAAATCATCGGCAACCAAAACAACCAGCAAAACATCTTACATCAATCGATCTCATTCAGAAAATGATGACACGATACTGCAACATGTTAAAATATTAGATGCAACAAATAAAAAACATGTTTGCAACAAAACTACAAAGAGATACATTAATTTTATCGGTGCAACAATTAGGCATAGCTAGTGCAACAAAAAATAACTTTGATGCAACAAATCAAAAAATATGTTTGCAACAAAACTGGAAGCGGTACATCAATTTCCTCGGTACAACAATTATACATCGCTAAATACAACAAATCAAAATACCAACTGCAACAAAAAAACCTCTTGGGGCAAAATTTTAGAAGGGATATTGCAATAGAATCAAACACTTCATGCAACAAGTTGGAAAAAGTTTTCCGACAATCTAAAGAAGCATCCGCAACAAAAAAAAAGCCTATGTGAGGAGGAAGATGTGGGACGACGACGGCGCTGACCTAGTGCTTCATCTTCGCACTCTATTGGTCCACCCCACAACCACCGCTTCATCCACCAGCCATCTACTCATCATATGCCTCCTCTGGCCTTTGACCCGCCAGATCTGGCGACCTTCAGTCGCTCCTCAAAAGGGGAGACATCCACACGAGCTGCAGCCGCGGTGGATGGACTTGTTGAGTGCAACACAGAGGTTTTGACCACGGACGTTGCGCCCGCCTCCCCACTGCTTGGCGGTAGCCATGAATCCACGATGTCCTCTCCTCATCGGGCCTCGAGAGAGATGGCGTATTTGGGAGTGGAGGTTTGGATAAGCATGCGGAGAGATGCGGTGGTGGGGAAAGTGGACGAAGAAGATTACTAGAAAGTGGTTAGGGGCAGTAAAAAGGGAGTTACACATGGAGTGGTGGAGCGTACGGGTTGAACAATGTGTCATACTGTTGGACCTGATATGGCAATCAGATAAAGGTGAATGATGTCTTTAAATTCAGCCTCCCAAAAGGTATTCTAAATCATTCACTCCACTAGCTATTAGAAGCTAGGGAAATCATATTTGTCCACCAACAATGCAAATACAAAAGCATGGAAGCAAATGGAGTTCAACTCCTTAGCGCTAGTCTAACAGCTATGAGGAAGCAGTTGGACCACCCGAGCAGTCTGACAGCCAGTGATGGCCAGTCTAATCGGACTCCGATCAGACTGCAGGCCTAGGGGCGATCTGACAGCACCCCTGATGTCAGAATAATGGTGCAATCTCCAAAATACATCTTTAGATGATATCAAACTTTGCACACACCTTACTGAGGATCTCGATAATCTAATCCATCCTAGGATCACGTGTATCTTGGTTGAAGTTCTAAATCATCAAGACAAATAAGGTTGCATCAAAACCGGACAAAACTCAAGAACATGATGTATGACTTGCTCGTGGGTTGAAGATGGCCAAGATGACTCTAGATAAGTTCCCACATATCATAGCAAGAAAGAACACTAAAAAATTCGAGGCCAAAGCGCTAGGAGCAAGGTATCATTAGAAGAGCTCCAAATTGAACCAAAGCGGGCAACCTTAACAATCTTGATATAGCTAGTTCCTAGATGGATATAATATGATCCTTATGAGGCATCTCCATCAATTACACATCTTTGGAACCCAACAAGATTAAAAAGAAAACAGAAAGGGCAAAAACACTAACCAAAACAAGTGCAAAATCAATGAGTAAGAACATAACATATAGGATGAACAAGATTGATCTATTGTAACTTGTAGATGTATGTTTTACAGACACACCATATACAATAAATAAGATTGATCTATTACAACTTATGGATATATGTTTTACAACCACTTCACCCTGGAAGACAGAACTCTCTCTTCCAAGAGCACTCATCTAAAACTTCCTCTCAAAGGAAGCCTCTCTTTCAAACCCAAAGAATGGATGGTTGGTTAGCTTCCACCCTTCACATGTGTCTAACCCATCGACTCATATAAACAGAGCAACTAACCCACATCTAATCCTAATGGATGTTAACTATTAGTATAACTAGGGAAACCCGTTAACCCCTCACACATTGAGTTTTATACTCATATATGATTAATGCAAACTTCTCAAAGCGTATAAGCCTAAACCCGCTAAGCAGCAAGCTTCCCATCCACTTAGTCTCCTTAGCGTCTCTTTGACCTAAACCGCTCTTCCAACGCCCTCCAAGCACCGCGGTTTTGATCCCATCATCGTTTTCGATATTTTTGGCTTTCCCGCCAAAACATCTCGCTTTGACCTTGGTCCTCACATCTTCCATGATCCTAATACATGGTCATCTCCTCCTTTGCAAACAATCTCTATGCTTACAACATATAGGGTCACAATAGCTCACGTATTGACAAGTCTCTCTATATCGGTTGTCCCTGACCATGCCTCACTTGCACTAACTGCAACATTCGATGAACTGTTGCTCGAACCTTTTGTTCAATATCTCTTATCTTCTTTGTGCCTTGCTTGAGTCTAACTACCTAGTCCCGGCCCACACCGTCAACCATAGTTGTCTCTAAGCTTCTCTACACATCAAAGACCAACATATTATTTTTGGAAATAAATTATTTACAACTTAACACACGTTAATCCAAACATGCTTCATGTACCATGAGTACAATGACCTAAGACTCTAAAACTCAATTTATGACCAATTTTCACAAATTCCCACCAAATTCAGACGACAACTAGTCTGACGATCATTGACCGGTCGGTCAGACCGCTTCAGTCAAATCGGGCAAACCCCAATAATAGGGTAGCCGGTCAGACTGCGGCATCCATACCGGTCTGATCGCTTGGCCAACCTCGATCAGACTGCCAACTGTGGTCGGTCAGACTGTTCCCATTTTTCTTGCACATACAAGTGAGCACCTCTTTGGAATAAAGTTGTCGCCAACTAGAAACCGGTCGAATAGCACTAGCGTTCCGACCGTCCCAAACATCTGGTCACCCTGAGGCTGAACAAACCGCTCCAACACAGCGGTCAAACCGACTCTATAGGTTGGTCAGACCGCTGCCCACTGTTAGTAAATATGAAAACTTGCAAACTTTCATAAATTTAAATTTTAATTTGACACGATTGCTAATTGTTCAATACAAATAAACCATGGACAATCTCAACATGGTTCTAGATATAATATGCATACTATCAATTCCCAAAAGATTACTAGTGATCAGTGCAATTCGGGCGTGTTTCTCTCTCTAGAAAAAAAGTCGTGTTGACCTTAGGCCTGTGCGAAATGCAAGCATGCCATCAAGAAATTCAATCCCGTTGTCCGTACAGGTTGGATCGAGCTATTTTGTGTTGATGAAAAATTGCAGAATGATAATGCTCAGTTGGTATGTTCCTGGTCCAGTACTGCTAGGACCTAAGATATTGAGTTTTATCGACCATAATCTTGGGCTCAGGTCGGGTTTCTGGTTATGGTTTGGTGGATTGCATACCTCACTTTGAAGCAATTACGGGCCTGTTTGGCAGGTAAGAAGCCGAGCGGCTTTTGACTTTTGCTACAATACCTAACTTTTAAATGGAGTATTTTCTCAAGACGGGGTCTATAAGTTAAACGTAGTACACGTTAAAAGCCCAACATCTATACCAGCTAAAATCGTAAGTGAGTATCGGTCTCCGTAATCAGACTGTAAATGTACCAAAATTCAAAATTTCGGTAAAAGTTTATGTTCATGACTCAAAAGAACATGCCCGCATCTCTTAAGTGCAAAGCCTGTGAATTCATATACATTGAGATTGGATGCTTTTATTTTCACATATTCTTATCAACTTGCGACTAAATCCTGTGAATACTGCTGCAGTGTCTGGTAGTCGGGAATGCTCTGAATCCTTGTAGTGTACGCGCTCTGACCAACTCTTTCTACTCTTACAAATCGTCAAGCACGCCAGACACATTGCCATCAATCACAAATACCTTTGCTTCTGTGGCACTACTTGTTTGCTACTACACCTTACCTGTCTGTCAAGAATTATGAAATATTCCGACAAAATTCACCCTTTTCATATTTTCCCGCCTAATTTGACACTTGGATGGAATGAACGAGGGCTTACGTCCTGCCCACTGCCCGTAGCAACGGGTAACACATACATACAATCCGCCCGCTTTCTCACCAAAGTGCCGCCAACCCCCCGTCACTACACTGGAAAGTGAGTTCGGATAGCCATGCTGTGAGCTGGACCGCAAACCACAAGGTCCCGCTCAGAACGCCTTCAGTTTTTTAGTTTTTAGCTTTTCTGTTTTTTCACTCTTATTACTTTGTGTTGTTCCAAAAAATTTTAGCATTGTTTTCCAATTTTCTGATTTTTTTTTACTATTTTCTCTTTTTTGACTTAAAAAAGCTAACAACAGTTACAATGCTTTTGCAGTTATAATACACATAAAAAAGCTATAGGCCATATTCTTTTTCAGCTTTTGACTTTTCTACAACAACTAGCTTTTAAACAGAGTGTCTTTGCAAAATGGATTTACTAGTTAATTGTAGTGCATATTGTATCGATTTCATTTATATCGGTAAGAACCGTACGTGAGTGTCTGTTACTATATAATCTCTCGCACGAACAACCCAAAAACCACAGGCTATAGCCAAAAGCCATAAGCCTCAACCAAAAAGAACAGGCCCATAAAACCAGAGTTTATAAGCTCTTTTGAGAAATAAAAAGCTATAAAATTAAGGCTTATAAACCCTTTGGAGCAGGGGTGTTAATGAGCCGGGAAGGAAGCAAAGCAGCAGGCTCCACCAACTACGGGTCTGTTCTTTACAATTTTTGGCTTCCGGTTTTTGACTTTTCTACAGTAACTAACTTTCAAACGGAGTGTCTTTTCAAGATGGGATCTACTAGTTAATTAAAGTACACACTGTAGCGACTTCATTTATATCGATAAAAACTACACATGAGTTTCTATTACTCTGTAATCTCTCTCACGAACAATCTAAAATCTAAAATCTGTAGCCAAAACTTATAAACCACAACTTTAAAGAATAGGCCCGTATGTGGGTTTGGCGCGTCAGCGAGGGCATTCCCGTGGGAGCCGTTTCGGTTGGCAAAAGCGTACTAGACGAGGCAACGAGGGGGAAGGCAGGGTAACCTTTGGGCCATGTTTCAGCCTTGAGATGGAAGGTGGGGCCAGGGGAGTTGTCATGTTTACGATAATTTTCTTATGGAAGTGTTGCCATGAATTTTGTTAGATGCACTCTAGCCTGAGTACCCTACTCAAGGCACATGCTAAGAAGTAAAAGAAAAATCTTAGGGCTCATTTATGATGCAAGAATTTCGTAAGGTTTTCATAGAAAATAGCCAAATTTCTATGGAATCTAGGAAAAATTGTCACGTTCCAAACGAACCCTTAGACATGAATGCATGATTTTATTAACACAATCATCCATTGTACAAGGAAAAAAATAATAAATCATAAACATATTTTTGTTAAATATCTACTTGTGTTATTATCACGGGTCAACCTAAAGTAAAACATATATTAACAACCATATTTGAAAAAAAAAACTATCGCAACGCACCACAATCTAAATTTGCTTTCAAGTGAAAAAAATATATTCTGAATGTAGACAAAAAGAGAGAAAAATTTTGCCAAAAGAAACGTCAATGTCTGAGATCAGTGATTTAGCCAAAGGTGTGAAAAATCATAATAAGTCAAAACAACTATTTTATATCACAAATAATAATCTAGATTACATTGCCATGATTTGACTTAATATTACATGGTAAAAATGTGTGATTTTTTGTCAAAATAAATATGCACTTTGCTCTTAAACTTGAATTACCATATGTAATTAATTGTTGTAAAAATTTATGCAGTGTGGCAATCATTATATTGTAAATACTTATGTTATATTGTCTTTTCTTCTCAAAATAGATAAGTCCTAATCATTAGATAGGCCTAACCCAATAGTTGAGGGCATGAGACGAAACTAACCCCTGTTTTTGTTCTTCTCCGCTACCTTCTTTCTCCTATTCCACTATTTCTCTCTCATAGATATCGATATAAGCTCTAACACTTCTTACATCCTTCACCGACAATCCATTCCCTCGACAGCCTAATTGCCACAACTCCAATCTCCTTAACTCTATTATCAATCTCTGCCATTAGTAAACACCACTCCACCTCATAACTCTCTATCGTCTTCACCGTCGACTGCCAGCATAAAAGAAGGAAACAAACGCAAACGAGAGGATGAATCAACCCTGGTGGAAGAATTGATTGATACGTCTTTACAGTCGACCGTGGGCATAAAAGAAGGAAACACAACAGCACAACGGTGCACACAAACGAGAAGATGGATCCACGCTGGTGGAAGAATGGGTTGGTGCGCCCACCAATTAGCCCTGCTCCACGTAGGCTCGGGTGGGGACGGCCGAGGCTGGAGGCTCGGCGCCCGCCGAGCCGCAAGACAACTGGAGACAGGCTGTCTCCCACCCCCGTCCTCTCTTCTTCGCTGTGTCTCCACTCTCTCTCCTCCCCCTCCCCCCTCTCTCTCCTCTTCTCCCCTCTCCCCCATTCCCGACTCCCTCGCCTCCGCCGCCAGGGCTACCATTCCCCTCCGCCGCCGCCGGATCCCACCGCGCCTCGCGGCCGCCTCCCGTTTGACCTCGGAATCGACGGATCCCATCGGGGTTTCCGGCCGTCGCAGCTTCCGCCGCCAGGGAGGTCTCACGCGGCGCTCCTCGCCAACCTCCGTCCTTTGCTGAGGTGATTTTCTTAGAGCTTTCACTATCCTCTAAACTTTTCTGGCAACTCTCTTGGTGATCCTTTCTTACCTCGGTCCTTAATGGGTTGGTTTGAATTGTTTAGTTGAGGAAAATGCGTAAATATGTTGCTTATGGGGTATAAGAAGTGTTATGTTCCTATTTTTAAGTGTTTAGTGGTTAAAATTTACTTCTTTTTAGTTAGTTGATGTCTTGATGCAAGTAATGTGACACCAACTTACATCTTGGTGGGGTGCCTGCTAATTTAGCTGATTAAACTGGGTTTTAAGCGTGTTACGGCATTTCAGCACTGTATTAACTGCGCATGTAGAAACTAATGGAATGAAAGTATTTTCGTCTGTGTGCCTGCGGTTTAGGGTATAATCAAATCAAACCAATTTTTGTAGGGTTAGAATATGAGGTAGTGAAGAAGAAAAGGGGAATGTTTTGGAAACCATATTTACCAATTTGCATTCTTATTGCAACCAATCTTATGTGATTACTTCACGATTGCAGTGCTGTAGAAGCTGGACACCTTTGAAACTTAGAAGGCAGCTGAGTCTATGGTATTTGTGGGCCATTGTGCTATCCATGCGAGCAGAGAGCATGCGTGGCAGCTGTGCTTCGGGTGATGCCCCTGACCAGAGTAGCTGCCGATGCATTCGGTGTGGTGACAATTGCACTGTTTGTGCTCTTTGCTGCTCTGGGCCTCTTCTGTGTTTTCCAGTCAGTCTACTTCCTGTTTCGGATTCGGAGAGGGGCCTTCATCCCGCTTGGGTACTTTAACGGCCCCTGGGTGACTCGCATTGCTCTGATTCTGATCACCATTTGGTGGGGAGTAGGGGAGATTGTGAGATTGAGCTTCTTGAAGAGAAAGTTCTCCAGCACAGTATGGCAGAGGGGTGTATGTGACGCATACATACTTTCCAATCTAGGGTTTGCGGAGCCGAGCATCTTCTTTGCATTTGCTTTCCTTCTTCACGGCTCGTTACAGAAGAGGGAGTCGGGCACTTTGAACCAAAGATGGAATTGGAAGACCATAGGCTACATGTTGGTTTTCTGTGTTCCGGTGTTCTTTGTGCAGGCCCTTCTTGTATTTGTTGTTCCTAGATTTGTTAAAGATGAGAACAATACACATGGAAGGAGAAAGATTGCTAAGTACTTCATACGGACGTCCATGCCAGTTGGAGACACCAGTATTTGCACCTATCCATTGTTTGGCACCATTTCTCTGGGACTTATAGACGCCATCCTGATGAGCTATGTCTCCTATGTTGGATCTCGGGTGTTGTCCTTGGTCATCAACAAGGCGCTGCGAAGGAGGGTTTCCTTGCTGATGATATCGGTGCTTTTCTTCCTTCCTATCAGGGTGCTTCTCCTTGGATTTTCAGTCCTGCCTCATCCGGGAGATCTAGCCTTTGAGGTCATCGTCTTCTTGTCATTCTTGATGATGCTATCCTGCACAACTGTTGGGGTACTCTTGCTGGTGTACTACCCTGTAGCAGATTCATTGGCTCTCCGAGAGGTAGGCCACAGGGGAATAGCAGAGATGGTGCCTTATGACGATTACTATTATGAAGACGCATCGCTCGTAGCCAACCAGAGTTTCCGAGAAATTGAGCGGAACTCTGACACATCAACAAAGCGAGGCTCCATATCCTTCCGCACAATGATCAGGGAAGACCAACTTCAGCAGGATGTTATAGATGAAATCGGCCTCTCCTCTCGCAGTGGCGTCCATATTGGATCACCCTCACCATCAGGCTCTTCCCCAAGCGCTGCGATGCCCATGCTACCTCTCAAGGAAGTTCCTAGATATTAAGAAGTATTCATCTGTGCCTTTTTCTCATCTACTATGTTCTCTCCCTTTTTCTTTTTCTTCTTCCTCTTACTACCTTAATGATAACAGTTTTGTGGCAATCAAAAGGTTTTTGTAAAGTTTTCAAGTAGCATGACTCATCATTAGATCAGTACTCTAATTCCATTTATCAAAGTAGCAAGTAGCTAGATCTTGCAAAAGCTGAGGAGCTGTGCACGTGGCATTGGCTGGAAAAGGCTGAGTTGGCATTCACTTTTGGTTGGTTTTGCTGCTCCACAATAATATCTTAGCTAATAAGTTCCACCATGGCATAGGCTGGAATGGGGCTCAGCTTGTCGTCTATTCTTTAGCTGCTTCTCTCCATGACAGCTATGCAAGTATATATTATATTTGCTTCTTGGTCTTGAATTAAAGGTCTGTAAAGAAGAAGCTGTCAGATAGGGAGAAATTCAGTAGTATATGCTGAGCAAGGACCACCAACTACCAATGCGTCTGCCCTCCATCTCTATCCAGCCTTTTCTTCATTGTCTAAACAGACAGTTGAACAATGAAGATAGTAGGAAAATGTTTGACCAAATTAGGTCAATTAGGAATTGAGGTTCAAATCAATTTCATTTCCACCTAGATTGTTCCACTTTCACCAGGATGTATCACTTGAAATCTACTAGATGGCTGGAGGGCCCCAAGACTTCCCTATGGCTGCTAGCTGACAGCTTGCCTTTTATGGTGGTTTTGTTATTAGCTACTATGGAACTTTTCGTGGCTCACCTGTCTTACATGCTTTGACAAAGCATAGGTCTGCGGATGTTTTCTTTAAAATGCACCTGTGGGCAGGTGATTTTGTTTATAATTTTCTTCCCCCGCATAGAGCTCACCATGATCTAGATGCTCACTGCCTGGCATCCAAAGCCCCTGTTTCTGGACATAAGTCAACTGGGACAATGTGGTCTCTGTATTTTTTGTGACTGGCGTTTGTCCTGTTTCTGTGAACTTCCTGCCCTCCTCTTCTGTTTTTTTTGTTCTTTTTTTCTTCAGAATGACTTCCTATTGTGCTTGTAGTAGCATAGGATTCCTCAAGTTGGGGTAATCTAGGTACCTGTGTTACTTGTTGGCACTTGCTGTCAGTACTACAATACATGTGATCTGTGGTTTGGAGGGATCGGTCACTACTAGTGGAGTAGTGGGGCTGCTGTTTTGTGGTTTTTTAATGATGGTTTGTTGGAATCGTACATTCACTGGAACAGGAGCAAACCAAGTGAACGTTCTCCCGCTCAACAAATAGGGGTCTTTCCTTTAAAAACCCACAAATTGGGGGCTCTAGTGTCCTTTCTCTCTGATCTAACTTTCTGAAGGGAAATGAAATGCTTCAACAACCCGTTGCTAACCTGCCATTCGCACCTTTTTTTTTCTTTCAACTGTTTATGATGGCCCAGCACCTTCGGTACAGTGATAAGCGAGTCATGTTGACATTTTTTTTGTGTGTTTTGCAAAGGCGTTTTTGTCGCAAGCATTGCAGAGGGCCTGTTCTTTTTAGCTGTGGTTTATGCCTTTTGGCTGAAATTTTTAAATTTTGGCTGTTTGCGACAGAGATTACGAAGAGAGATACTTGCTTGTGATTTTGGTTGATACAGATGTTAGATTTTTAACGTGTACTATAATTAACTTGTAGATCCTGTCTTAAGAAAATACTAGATTTAAAAGTTAGTTACTGTAGCAAAAGTCAAAAATCTCTTTTAGAAGCCGTAAAGCACAGCCCAGAATCTTCCTAGTCGGACGCACATCTTGCACATCGAAAACTCGGACAAGTAGCAACCTTTCTTTTGTTAATCTGTGCCAAGCTTTCGACATTCTCGGGTGATTTGCCTGGGACCTGGGTCGTGACAGCGGTATCGCGGCCGCATCCGAGCAAACATCTCCTGCACCGCAATGCGGCGGCAACGCGCGCTGTGGAACGAGGTGTTTCCTCTTTCCTGGGCTAGTGAGAGCGCGCGCGTACGTGTTCGGAAGCTGTGTCTTCACGTGAAGGAACTCGCAGTTGGGAAAGTGACCGAGCGATCGAGCTACCTCTTCCTCGTCTTCTTCTACGAGGCTACTCGTAGTTGGTAGTTTCCATGCATGCACATGTTCTTGCTGCACCCGCATGGCTGTATCCATCAGCATTCCATGTCGCCGTTCTAGGGCTCGCTCATTCATGTACCCGGAAATTATAGTACATGCACCGAGGGAGTACTGTACTGCAGGCAGCAATCGCCTTGGATGGATCGACGAAGAGAAGAGTTTGTCCATTGTTGTTGAAGCGTTGTAGAAGACTAGAAGAGACAGTGTACCGAGTACGTATACCAAAATGGCTCCGTCGTCCCAACGTCCTGTCCGTTGACAAACCGTAATGGTGGAAAAGGAACTTATACGCGGTGGTAACGCTGCATATATGTAGTCACACTCTGAACTGACAAACTTTGTGTCACTTGGCCTCCTGTCTCGCTTACCATGAGCCACGTTATCGAGTGAAACAATTAGATGGCCTATAAATGTTTCCTTTTTTTAGAGGGCCTAAAAATTTACTAGAAACGAAAGTTCTCAAAAGAAATCTTTAGGCCCTGGCAGACCATGGGTCTACTGCATGCTGGGCCCTTAAGGAGTTCCTGTACTGTAGAGCCGGACGCAGCATTTGAACTCTGTCATGTAGAGTAGTACACCAGCTGGGCTTCCGAGCAGGCGCACTTTGTTACAGACTAATGGCCCGGTTAGGCCCACACTCAGGCCCGCCTGCACCAGGCCTGGTGCACCCAAAAAGTCACCCAGTCTAATTCTTTACGGATTATGGGCCTGTTCTTTTCCCTACAGACTAACTTTCAGGCGGAGTATTTTTTCAAGATGGGGTCTACAGGTTAAACGATCTACACGTTAAAAGCCCAACATCTGCACTCATCAAAATTGCAAACAGTATCTGTTTTTCCGAAGCTGTAAACAAGAAAAATTCAAAAATTTCACCAAAAGCCATAGCGCAAATTAAAAGAAGATATAACTTATGCTTTTCCTCGAACAATCAAACGGAATGGTTTCTTCATCGCTATTTCAAATCGACTTATCGAGACAACATTTTCTAAACGACTTATTGCCATTTGATTTACGCACACAAGTGCTTATATTATAGCTAAAAATCATAAACCGCAGCTATAAGTCATAAACCGTATCCGAAAAGAAAACACCATCCACTGCATTTGCACCTTAGCGCATGGTAGCAGGGGTAGCATAGTACTTTCACATGCTCTTCACGTTTCCATATCAATTAGTGTAGGGTTCGTTCATCACACGCTGTTTGGTCCTGTTCAATGTGGCTTATAAGCCGTATTTTCTAGCTTTTTTACACTGTAGCAGCATTTTCTTAATAGTTAAATTTTAAAAATAAAAATAAAAAATATTATATCATTACGGATAATGAAAACAAATAAGATGAAAAAAGAAAAAGCAAAAAAGCCAATAAAAACAAAAATGATAAAAATTAAAAAGGCAGAAGCCGGAAGGTGAACCCGGTTCAAGCGGTGCCTTAAACAGGCAAAAGGAGAGCAGCCCAGTCGGAACCTGAAGTATTCGCCCGCTGCCTCCCACTTCTGCAAGCCATCTTCCTAGTCCAGGTCTCGTTCGCTCGGCGGCGATGGCGTCGTTCTCGGAGGCTCCCGCGGGGAACGCGGCGGCGGGCGAGAAGATCTTCAGGACCAAGTGCGCGCAGCGCCACACCGTCGACAAGGGCGTCGGCCACAAGCAAGGTGAGCGCCCCGAGCTCAGTCCCTCGCGCTAAGCTTCGTTCATATCGCGAGACTGTGTGTGCCGGTGCGTCATCGTTACGTATGCTTTGCGCCTTTGGGGATTGGTTTGTAACGGTGACTTAGGGTGAGGCGTTGCTTCGGGGGGTTGGGTTGGAGTTCCATTTTGGTAGGCTTGAATGGGTGTGACTGGTCGTAGCCTACGCTAAATTGGCCGCGATTTGCGGATTTGTGCTGATCCGAATTGCTTACTTGCTCATCTGTGTGAATCGTGATTTGGATTCCTGCATTGTCCCGTGCGTGCCTTATTTCAGATTTGTTAGATTCGTCAGGAATAAGGAGTGAGCCATATGTTCACTGTTAACGTGGTACAATTTATGCACTTCAGTGCTTCGCTATTTGGTCTGTTTGATCGGAGGTTTTGTGCGTCGTTTTGCTAGCCTCTTGACCGTAGCTATTGCGGAACCGAAGTGACTATATGGTTTGTTTGAGAATGGGCTAGGCCTTAGTGTTGTTATCTATATGATTCAGCAACTATCTGTCATTGGTTAACTTTATTTACTTATCAGGATTTCGAAACGATCATAGTTTGAACTGTTCATGTATCTGGCTCTGTAGCGGTAATTTTTTTAATTTTAGTTTCCGAATATCTATTTTTACAAAAATAATTTTCTCTCTAAACTTAAAAGACACGACAGACAATAATATCGCTGCCACGTCTGAGGAGCTCGGCAGGGGCTAGTTGCCACGGCAGCAGGGTGGGTCCACGTCACTACCGAGCTGCAGCGGCTCCGCAGGTGGCCACGCAAGCACGCGGGCAGAGGGACAGGGGAAGGCTCGGTGCCCATGGCCCATGGGTGTTTGTTTGTGCCTGTGACGCGACGTCTCCATGCCCCACGTATCAATGCGACCATCTCTCTCTCAACCAAAAAATAAAATGAGTAAAGGTGAGTTAGAAAAATCACGGAGAGGGGTGAGGGAGGGGAGGCGAGTGAAGGAGGAAGAAGAGGGCAGCTGTTGAAAAAACTGGTGAGGTGACCTTTTCTATAACGTGGAAAGAACCAACCGCCCACTTGTTCATCCATCCACCTTGCCATCATCCATGTATCGTCCATCCATCCATTATGTTGTATAGTTACTCTAATGGTAAAAAGCTGTATTAATCTAGTCGAGTTGATATGTATGCTGTTGCTGACAGAGTAGTTACTACGTACGTCAAGCTTTTTCATTGCACATAGATCTACTTACTGCTGCTGCACAATATATTCCATTGATCGTAGGGCATGTTTAGTATGACTGGTCTTTATGATTTTTGGTTGAAATTTTTAAATTTTATCTGTTTACGACTACTTGTTTGTGATTTTTGATGATATAGATGTTAGGCTTTTAATGTATACTATAATTAACTTGTAGGCATCATCTTAAAAAATATTCCATTTAAAAGTTAAGTATTATAATAAAATTAATAACCGCTTTTAGAAACCACAAAAGAGTATGATCTACTACTGCTGCCGCACAGTATATTATAGCTGGTGGGAGGGAGCAGCTAGCTAGCGTCTCTATGCGTGGAAGGCAAATAAAAATCAACTGATTTTCTCAAAACAAAAAAAGAAAGTTAGTTGATTGTCACATAGCTAGGCACTCCAGAAAAAAAGGACACAAAATTGTGTATTGAAGATATATCCATGCCCAATAGCTAGTAAGTAGTATTTACTTTCAACTTGTTGGAATTTTTTTTTCAAGAAAGTACTATTTGGAGTACTATAGAAGTATAGATGAGTAGTAGTACCGGACAGCGGTGATGTCACTTGGTACTGTGAGAGGTCAGTCGGCCAGCTCAAGCATGCATGTGTGCCTGCATACCGTCCTTGCAAATGAAATGAATGGCATATATTCCAAAGTGAGTTCAATAAAAAATCATCAAAGCCAATTCCGTACTTTCAAAAGTACATTCTCACACATTTAATATACTACTTTAACGAATATTTTTTGATTCTTTGTATTACGTTTAGTATATTTAAATACTAATTCTAAGATACTCTAATGTAGCTTGATTGAAATTTTTCATCGAAACCCTTTATTTCTGCTATATATATCATTTTCCATATATAAAAGGAATATATACGTAAATTATGCTATAAAAGTGGATTTTACAAAAAAAATATTGATCTCACTTTGGAGTATATTATATAATTATTAGAGTATGCTCAAGTAGTTAAAAAGACATAACAACACCACTAAAACAGTATATGAGAAATGATGTGTGTATATAAGTACTATTGAGTAGCTACGCGTAAAGTAAACACATGATCTTAACCGACCTAGGTGGTGATCTGGTGAAAAAGTCAAGGCTTATGGTGAAAAACATCAGAATGTGGTGAAAAACATCAGAATGGAGAGAGGCTTATTTGATATAATTAAATTTAAAAATTAAAAATATAAAAATATGCTAGCCCATCACGAGATAACATAACGAATACGAGAAAAAAGAACCGACAAAAAGCTCAAAAGAAGTCAAAATTCGGAAAAAGGCGAAATTATGAATAGTGCAAAAATAAGCAAGCCAATAAGCTTAAGTTTATATTGAGCAGGGCCCTAATCTCAATCACTATAGTGCAATTTCAGTTATAAGTCATAATTTTTTAGTCTAGTCGAGCGGAACCTGAAATTCATTAGATCTGTAAAGTAGATAAGGATAAGTACGTAGCGTCTAGCGTCCGAAGCCGACGATTCAATCGGACATCAGGGTCCAATCAATACCCAAAATTTTATATTCCAAACGGATCCTTTCTGTTGATTAGTAATACCGTAGAATATTGAACTTTGAAAACCTGGAAAATTTGATGGAATCTTCCCGGTAAGACTAGAGATTCCATGGCATCAATCAGAAGCCACACAGCTGGAGATGGAATCGCACGAGCAGCGTCCCTGCTACCCTAGAAGGACAAGAACAGCATCAGACCGGACAAGCGGGCCTGCCCCAGCCTCGATATGGCTCCGGCCGCGCATCCACTGGCCCACATGCCGCCACGTCGACGTGCCCCCACCCCTCCGCTCTCCAGCGCCTTCCTCCCTCCCCCTCTTATCACTTCCGAGCTCTAATGGCCTCACACCCCGCGCATTAAAGAACCCGTCGGTCCCACGCACTGACAGCCCCATGAGGCAGCCGCACCTCCTCTCGCCGCAGCAGCTCTCCCCCTCCCCCGTCCTCTCCTCCCACCTCTCGCCGCCGGCGCCGGGGGCCTCACCGTGGCGGCGGAGTCACCGGCGGGCGTTCCACGCGCCGCTCTCGTCGCTGCGGGAGCCCAACAAGGCCACGCTGCGGAAGGCCTCGCCCAACGTTCCCTTCCGGTTCGGCGGAGGCGGGAGCGGAAGCCCCAAGGACCGCCGCCCCGCGGCAGACGAGGAGGAGAAGGCAGGGGAAGAGGACGGCGGCGGTGCGGGGGCCGTCACCGGGACGCTGCTCGCCGGGGCGCTGTTGGTTGGGTTTGTAGGGGGGTTCGGGGCGGCCGGGTACGTGTACAAGGATCAGGTCAACACCTTCCTCACGCAGTTCTCCGGGCTCATTGATGGTAAGGAACTAATCGAGCTGTGCTCCTTAGCTCTGATTGCTTGTGTTTGTTTGAGCTATGGTGTGAAAAGTCCTTGTGAATTCTGCGCTGAAACTTGGCTGGAGTTTAGATATTAGTCGCTTCACCGGCTTGAGCAAAACCATTGGATGAGTGCTGGTGTTTTTAATGTCATGGGTGGGGTTTGAAAAGTTTAGATGGCATAGATCTTGATTGGTTCATGAATCATGATGGCTGTTATAATAATATAAATTAAGATCAATCTTCAGCTTCGTTGAGGGGCACCTTTAATTGATAATACTCTGGAAATGTAATATATGGTCGTTGCCCCCTCATTTATGTGCATTGTACAATATGCTTAATTCAAGTCGTAGAAGTGTGTTATGTGGCAAAATAAGGACTGCAGAACTGACCATTTGCATGTCTGCACAGCTTATTATTTGATTATTGTAAAATTTTTCAAGTAAAAGCCCTTCTTTGGATTTTTTTGCTAAATTGTGATCTCACTTTACATGGACAGGCTATGGCCCTGCTGGATATGCTTTGTTCGTACTTGTCTATGCAGGATTGGAGGTATATTCTCAAATTATCAACCTTTGATCTCGATTTTGCTGTTAACCCAAACTAGCTAGTCAACTACAGAAGATAATATAAGGCTCATATTTTCTGCCTTATCAGATGGATATTTGGGCAATTGTTGTTCCAAACGTTTGAAATGTTATAATCTGCTCATACCAGGGTGCTGTAAACAATCTAGTATCTTGAACAAAATAGTTAGTTTCCATCGGCAAGTGTATCGGAACTCCACTTTGCATATGTAGCTGTCACTTGAGTGCGTAGGCGCTAGATACATATATCTTCTTTCCTGGCAAGTCAGTTTGAAGTGATGGCATGAGTTTCTTTGTCTATTTGCCTATTTATGAACTCTTAACATAGATTGGTCCACCTTTGATCCACTACTATGTATGCTATAGACTTTTGCCATATAGATATCTAACATCAGGGTTGGAACTTTGGATTGATAATTTGATATTAATGATCTGATGTTTGCTGATTCAGGTTCTTGCAATTCCTGCAATACCTTTAACCATGTCTGCGGGTCTATTATTTGGTAGTGTTACCGGTACAATTATTGTTTCGATCAGTGGGACAGTAAGTAAATCCAACAAGACGAAAATTTTTGTTGTTAACTCTACCTTTTTCTGAATTTTCTCATGGAACTTTGTTGATGTGTAGCTAGCTGCAGTGGTCTCCTTCCTTATTGCTAGATACTTTGCCAGAGAGCGTATTCTTAAATTGGTTGAAGGAAATAAGAAGTTTCTGGCAATTGATAAAGCAATAGGTGAAAATGGATTTAAGGTTGTGACTCTGCTTCGCTTGAGTCCCCTTTTACCATTCTCCCTTGGGAACTACCTATACGGCTTGACTTCAGTGAAATTCTTGCCTTACGTGTTGGGCAGGTTAGTTTCTACTCCCTTCTCGCTTCTTGATTCAATTATGACACTATATGTGTATCTAACAGAAATGACTACGAAGTCATAAACTTCTATTTCATAGAGCATGCTGCATTCAGTGAGAAAATTGGCTGTTCTTAATGGAATGCTAATGCCATAGTTTCTTCTGCATGATTCATAATGCAGAATAGTAATTCTATTCTGGAAGTGTGTGATTTGTGAGACCAAAAGAATGGCAAATATCATATACCTGGCTAAGAGACTAACCATTTTCTGGTCCACTTCAAATTGAAAATTTATCTCATGAAGGAATAAAAACTGAAAAATTGTCAACAGTATGGCCTTTCTCCATAATGCCTTGTCAGCTCAGGTATTTCTTTTATCATTGGCTTGCAGTTGGTTGGGAATGCTTCCAGGAACATGGGCTTATGTCAGTGCTGGTGCATTTGGGCGAGCCATAATTGTAAGTTCTTAACCCATCAATCTTTTTTGGTTCATTCGTTGCAACTTACTTCCATTGTCACATCAGTGATACTGTTCTATGATACATACATCTTTTGATCCATCAAGCTCTTTTCAGCTCATAATAGTTCCTAGGAATTGTTTTTTTAACTTGTTATTGTTAATAAGAATGCATGTACTTACTGTGTGCGCCCTCTTATATAGGATAGTAGCTTATAAGAGTTGTGTCCATCCCATGTACCTTGGAGTGTTTTGCAATATGTCGATGCTCTTTGCTTTCTGGTGAAGTGTACAGAATGACAATTACTTATATATCCAAATGCGGACACCTTAATCCAACTCAACACATCCCTTGCTCTTGCAATGTAGTTAGGTGTTGCTGTTAATGTTCAGTCTGTTCCCATCTTTGGTGTAGCAGTTCAAATATTTCATTAGAATTTTAGAATGTGGTGTTTCATTCAGTAATTTTAAAAATCTTTATTGTATAGTCAGGACGATGGAACAATGTAGTCACATAGTTCTGACCTAAGAGAACGTTACATTTTTTTTGGTTGAGGAGTCTTATTGTCACTGGCCAAATGATATCTCTTAGTTTTCCTATATGCATAGCAGCAGAACTCATAAGGTCTGCAAAATAAAACTTATCTGGAGGATTGATTACTGGGATCATGAAATGGCTCCCACTTTTTGACAGCAAGATGAGTCGGAAATCGGTTTGGGAGGAAACAACCAGCTATTGACACTGGGCATAGGGCTAGTATTTACAGCCATTGCTGCTACTTATGTCACAAGACTTGCAAAGGTATTGACCTTTTGCATATGTGCTTATTTTGTCAGCATTATTTGCATGTGTCCCTCTTTTTTTGTTAACTTCTGCTGTTGTTTCAGGGTTTTATTCATCTTTTTCAAAGGTATAATATTATCTGTTTTTCCCTCTGTTTTTCAGGATGCTGTAAAGGAGATTGATGAATAGAATGATAGGATTTCCTAGCAAAAAGGCCATTCGGATAGTATACTAGCACAATGTACATCACTGGCATCTTTGGTGCAATCTAATCTACTAGAAATACCAGCAATTTTCAGAGGCAAAAAGATCTCTTCTGGATGTGTTCATTCATCTGAAGCACTTAATCGCTCTCTTATACACATCCCTACGCTGAATCTACCAAAAATGTGCCAAGGAGCGTACATGCCTACGCTGAATCTACCAGTAGTCGTCGCATGAACAGACACCATCCTTCATGTGATGAACCATGCAAGCGTAGTGGTCCGGTCCGGGAGCAATGCCGTGCTCGGCCTCCATGACCAGAAGTGAGCCCGGTTGGCATCGGCCAGACCGGTGTGGCTATACATGAACAGCAGACCCATGAAGGTGATGTAGTCCGGTCTGCACCCTGACCGGACCATCTCGGCGTAGATCCCGGGCGACTGTTTAACGCCCTTATTTTTAAGACGCTAGTAATCTCCACAACTATCCAAGATTGAACAGTTACGAAATACTGTATATGAGTGCGCATTATAACAACATATGTTTACAGCAAAAGAGTCGAACTTTTATTACAGACATAAGATTTAACAACCTCCTTTTAACACAGCGGACATGTAAACCCAAAACTATCTTACAATACAAAAACTCCTAGGCATACTTGAGCGCAGTTAAGACCTAAAACCAATCGTCCTCGGGAAGAAAGGTTCGTCGGGAACATCATCTTCGGCTTGCACATCTTGATTCCACTGGTCTTCTGTTTATTATTTAACAAGTAATGAGTACAACTGTACCAAGCAAGTCACAAGAGTAAACCCTAATTTAACTACTTGCAAGGATATTCAAAGGGAGGAAATATACTTGTTCTATTAAATTAAGTGGATGCAGTTTTATTTACAAATAGGTAAAACAAAACAGATCTTCTTAAGATTAAAAGGGTTTTCTTTCAACAGTTACATGCTTAACTTACTTAAGTTAAAACATCATAAAATCTACTTATGATTAGTTGCTGGAATCACCCAATTAACACAGCTTCATTAATCGAAAGCACAACGTATTCGAATATCATTAATTTCATTCTGCAGAGTTATCCAGCTTTATCCACAAGATTTCTTAACTCTCGTGATAGAGTTAAGAAAACCAGGTCATTTCACTGCTCAATTCTTTATATAGGCTCTACCCGATAGAATCAACGCAGATCACACACTAACCCTGAACTCTTCTGCCCGCTCTGAGTGACCTCTATCGTTGTTAGGTATGATTTTACCGTTCCACATATCTAACTCCCCATCATCAACACTTCTACCTCCTGTAGAGATTCAATCGAGTTAAGCAGCTACTAAACTAGGGTTGACAAGTCAACTCTTATAGTTGAGCGATTACTGTGTCTTTTACTCAGCATAAGATTCTCATCCTTACTTTTTATCTGAGGCACCAACCCCATTTTCAACTGTGCTCGATGGCACTACCACCATCTGTTCAAGCCTCCACCCTAGGGTAAGGTCGTCGACAAAAGTCATCTTGTGGCTTTCCACTACACACCCTTACCCCAGTACCAGTTTTATAAATTTTACCGGTCAAAAGCCAAGTCACTTAGTAGTACAAAATTTTAGGTGAGCTGATCTACAATTATTTATACAACAATTTAATTATTACTAAAGTTGTCAAGGTGAATATGACCTCAAATTAAACATGGCATTTTTTAGTGGTAGGACGTAACTAATTAACATGTCATTCTAAATATTTATTTTAATCAATTAACATTTCACAAATTAAGAATAATGTAAATACGGTAATTAAATAATTTAAATTTCATGTGATTTAAAGTGATCAACCTTGTAATCTGCCTTGCTACTCTGAAACTTCCACTAGCTCGTAAACTTCACTGCCTGGTTCTGTTCCTTGAACCGTCGCTTCGGAAAGATCGGAAGCTAGCACAAACACATAAAATAATACAAGTCCACACTTGAATCTAATCAAGCTAGAAAAATAAACTAAATTAAAAAGGAGTAAAATACAACAAAATTCAAATAGAAGGGTTTGAATTTATTTGGAATTTAATTTGATGGAATGGAGGTCAAAAATGGATTCGCGATGTCGAAACGATCGAAACAATGTATTTTAGGATTTTTCTATGAATTTTTGGAATTTTTGGATGAACAATATTGTGTCGGCCCACCAGCACAGTGTGGCCCAACCGCGGTTTTTCTCCCACACGGCCGATTGGGCCGACCGGCCTCGACTCACACCGCGTGAGGCCGCGAGGCCCAGCGCACGACGGCCGCCGATGGGCGACGCGCGAACGACGCAGACGACCCTGATGCGGTGAGCGCGAGCGCTCGGGTGAAACGGTGATGACAAGCACAAATAGCTGAGATGGATCCACGTCGTGCCGAGGGGGTCATATTCAACCTCCGGCTTCTCTCCCGGCGGAAAAGCAGAGCTCTTGATTTCGCCACGAAAAAGAAACACGGTTGGATTCTTGGGAGTATGGGGAATTCATTTTAAGGCTTTGGGAGGCGTGAAAATGGATGGTGGTGGCTGGAGGCAGGAGAGAAGGCGGCGGACTCCACGGCGGATCAGAGGTACTCCGGTGAATTTCAGACAAAAAGGGAAGTAGTTTGACCATCTATGAGGCATAGGCTTCATGGTGGTGGCGGTGGTTTGGGTTGGGAAAAGCTCATCTAGGCTGTCCACGGGAAAGGCCTTTTGACCGGCGATGGCTTTAGCCGCTAGAGCTTCCGGCGAATGCTCACGTCCAGGCAAGCATGTCAGCGTGTTCAGAGAACAAAGGAGATCATGTCAGTGAAAGCAATCGAAAAACAATCAATGGAGAAGCGAGTTTGCCGCTAGGGCTTACCGGGCTCAGGGGAAGATGACAGGGAGGCTACGGTGGAAGAAAACTCAATTTGGTGGTTTTGTTGGATACTTGAGAGTGGCGTGAAGCTTCCTAGAGAAGCAATCGGGCTTTAAAGATGGCATGAGACGGTGGGAGCAGTAGGTCGGTTTGGGGCGTGTCTCTCTTCTGGCAGGCGAGGGGAGAGTGAGGCTGCCGTTGCGCAAAGAGCAGGAGAAGAGGTGGCACTGGCGCCTGCAGGAGATGGTGAGAGTTGACGCCACGGGTACGAAATAGGGCGCCGTCGGTCGGGAGTTGCAGCAAGCTGTGGCAGAGAGAGCGAGCGCGTGAAGTGAGGGAGTGGGGAGCTGGGAGACTGAGCGGTGGGGCCATGGAGTAGGGTGTGTGTGAACGCACGGGAGCGACGGTCGCAATCCTGGCCGGCGTCGACGCGACGCGTGGATGCGCTACAGGGAGGTGGTGGGGAAGCGACAGTAGTGCAGGGAGGCGCCAGCGGAAGGGGAAAACGGGTTTTCAAGGAGGATTGCCAAATTGAGAAAGAGTAGGAATTCAAACAAAAATTCAAGAAAAATTTAAAGCTTTGAAATTTTTGGGGCGTTTCAGACTCCTTGCCCTGGTCGTTGCGGCGCGTACAAGACGATCAGGCCGTCCATATGATGGGGCACCGGACTCGCATCACATGAAGACCGTCCGTGCGTCGCGCAGGGAGCCAGTCTCAGGGTACATGGAGACGAGCGAGTTGCCGACCGAGAGGAACGGCTCGAACCCGAGCCGGACTGCGGTGGCATGCACTGATTGCCCTAGCTCGAGCATGGTCGAGCCGGCGGCCCGGCGCACGAGCTCAGAACGACTGTGACGATGAACTCGTCCGGGCAACACCCGCGGAGGCCATGCTGTGGTAGACCCGGACGGCCGAGTCGTGGGACGGTGGGCGTGAAGCGCGCTGGGAGGGTGTACTCGTCGGCGGGGAAGGCCGCGGGTGCGCATCTCGCGGAACAGGGCGAGCGTGTGCGAGTGCAGGCCTGCATGGGAGCAGTGTTCAAAACGACTTACCAAGATAATTTTTTTATAGCGTCTTATCGATATTTAATTTATTCGTATAAACACTTACGCTGAAAACAAAAAATAGCAGTCTTGTCTAGAAAGAACCATCCGAAGCCAAGCATCAAGTGTGGCCATGGCGCGTCATATACGTGCTGCTTATGATATTGTAGGCTTTTACGAAAATAAAAGGATATATTTTGTATGCACGAGGGATGCAAAGGGTGCAGAGTGGGCCGGCCCTGCATTGACCCCCATGGCCCATTACCAAGTAAAGTAGTGGGTTGGCCCACCCCACTACCTTAATGGAAGTTCCATTAGGTTTCATGGGTCAGCTATTCATCTGTCACGCGTTCTCTGGTCTCTCGTCCGTGTCGTCCACACCCAATCCTTCAACGCCGGTGCCACCGACTCCTCCGGCGAGCACCGCCACCAACGTCGTGTTCGTCACTGTGTCCAAGAAATCGACCTCCTGCCATCTTCTCACCCTACGGCGGGGGCTTCGATGAGCTCCGAGGCGAGTTGCCTACCAACAAAAGGGTGTGCATTCCTGTGCGGACGGCGAGGCCAGGAGGCAGCGGTTCTGCAGCGTGCGGCGGCAGCCATGGGAGAAGTGGGCGGCGGAGATCCGTGACCCCAAGTTGGGGAGGGGGGAGGGGCCTCTGGCTCGGCACCGAATTTGGCCATGGTGGGCCCAGATCTAGGCATGGTGCTCGACCACCTTGGCGGGGACGAGCTTGAGGCCGGTGGAGGAGCAGACGACAGACCGGAGACGACGATGATGATGGAAAACAACCAGTACGCACTGCACTGCGCCTCCGTGCCGCTTGTGATGCCCGTGCACGCACCGTCGTGCCGACCGCCGCGACGCACTGCACCGATCTAGATCCAGCAAGGAGGCCGTCAGATCCGACCGGATGCAGTGAGGAGATGCTAGATCCGGCGGCCGAAAGCAAGAACCACGCCGAGCCCTCGCTGCTGCCCATGCACCGCTGCGCCCTGCCCGCACAACACTGACGCGTCGTTGCGCGATGTACCACACTGGTGGGGAGATATAGCGGCGGTGGCGGCGCCGGAGTGGAGTAGGAAGTAAAAGAATGGTGGCGCCGTGCCGCTGTGGGATGAGAAGGGAGCTACCGCCGAGGCGTCGATCGAGCCATTTGAGCGGAGCGATGCTCTGTGCCCTGCCTGATGGTCCGGGTCGGCCCGAGGATCACGAGGTTCCTGACCCTATCGATCCTAAAATTTTATGGACCGGCCCATAAATCTTTGGAGTCATAATTTTATGAACGGATCAGAGGTTCAATTTTAAGAACGGATCAGATGATCAATAGGCCGACCGGTCCCCCTAGTATGCAAGGTTTGTTACCAGCGTCGCGCTCGTCGCCCTCCGCCATCGCAAGCCGAGGAAGGCGTTGGAGAAATTGAGAAAAGAAGGATACACTACTGCATCTACACTTGGCCTTGAAGATAAGGCGACCCTGAATCCATCACTGCCTATGGCTTCGTGATATTTCGTTCAGGCGACCCTGTATTCCTGACTGAAATCTCCTAACACAATTGGTAGAAAGAACTGCGTTGTTTTCAGTGGGTGGATGCAAGACATCCTCGTAAAACACCTTCGCCACATCATATGCCAACGGCTTTGCTAAACCAGGACTCTAGTTCGCGTGTTAATAATCTTTCTCACTTCTTCGAAGAAGACTTTTTCTTGAAACCGTGGGGAGAGAGAGCTCAAGTGCATGCATGTGAAGTACCAATAACACATGGGTCGTAAAACAGCAACCCCTGCTGGCGGCCTAACTCTTGACTCTTGCTGACTTTGCAATAAGCTCATTGGAAACAAGGAAAAGAAACTGAACTTTGCAAAAGAAAGGAGCTTTATTAGTTTATTTTCCTGCCTAACATGAGCAACTGAACCATATCCTTTATTCTTCCTGAAAAAATATAAGTGCCTTTTCGGCAGAGAGTAGAAGAACTACTCCTTTCATATTGGTGCTGAAGTAGAAGAAAGAGCTAAAAGGTCGACGTGGACACTCGTGCCTTTCAAAGTGCCTAACTCCACCGTTTCAGATCACTGAAAAGAAGTGGCGGAGCCAGAATTTAGTTACATCTCGAGCTCAATACTATCTAGACTGGATCATAAAAATATTACACAGACTAGACTGAATTTACCCGGTCTATACACTGCATATTTTTCCACACTCTAAACTGGAACCTACCATGTTAGGTGTGTGGCTCCGCCCCTACTGAAAAGAGTGGAGTAACGATCTAAAAAAATGTCGAGCAACTACAGCCAGTAAAGTTGACGAAACACATGGAATTTTCATGTTTAGCCAATGATGATGAGTAGTTCCAGAATTTCGCTCAGTCCTCATTCTATGATAGAGGGCACAGACAAATGAGAATATGAGATCCTTGTAAAACAAAATATCTGAATCGTCGTTTTGACCGGCCGAAAAATCGACAAGAAATGCAATCTCTATCGATGGACACTTCCAAAAACAAGGAAAATCCCAAGCTAGCAGCCACTACCAAACACAAGTTCGACATGCCGGCCTGTAAAAATCTATTTCTATTTCACATTTCATCCTATTTTTTGTTGCACGTGCACGATAACATGAGTTCAGACCAAATGAATAATAGAGGGTGTCCTGCACTCATGCATTTTTTTTAAAAGAAACTTATAGAAAGATTTATTCTTCATAACAAAAGCTTAATAAAAGGATTTGTAAAATTTGCAATCCTTTACTGAAAATTTGCTGGGCTTTTTCGGAAGATGTAGGACCGGATAGCCAACAGAGGAGGGGTGAATGATACCTTCAAATCCTCCTCAAGTATTCACCCAACCCTTTTTCTTTGATAGCTACAGAGCTAAAAAGATTAGAGTTGAAATCTCATAGGAAAACCGAAGAGACTGAACAAACCGAGCAAGAAAAGTGAGGTGGTTGAAATCTATCAATGTAGTCGAAACTTACAACGTGATCGTAAGTCTCAACAACATGGTCGATAATCGACAGAGGGTCGTAAGTCCGACTACTCGACAGAAGAACAACGTGGTTGGAAATCGACTACCGAACAAAAGTCACTATATTCGATAAAAACCGAGACCAGAAATAACAAGATCGAAAATGGTTGCAGTCAAAACTGATGTAGTCGTAGACAATGTGATCGTATGCCAACAAGTGGTCGAACAATTAACGTTGTCGTAACCAGTCGGTACTGTGGTCTTAACCAACGTGATCGTAAGCCAACGAGTGGTCGAACAACCAACATGGTCAAAACCATTCGGCAACGTGGTCGTAAGTCAACGAGTGGTCGAACAACTAACGTGGTCGGAACCACTCTGCAACCAAAATGATCAGTGTGGTCGAAATCTACGTGGTCGTAAACCAACAGGTGGTCGAACAACAAAGCGATACGATCGGAAACTCAACCAAAATCGAAGCTAGTTGTGGTCGTAATGGAATCGGAAGAACAGAGACAGAACAGGGGATCGCATGACCACAAGATCCAAACTCAACATAACTTTCGATTAAGAAATGATCTGGTAGTGAAACTTTATACATAGCAAGAATAAGATCTCAAGAGGCTGCTCTAAAGTTTAATTGAAAACTTAGCAAGCAAAACGAGATCTTTCTACAATTTCTCCAAGAGCACACAAAAGAGAAGCCGAGAGAGTAAAACGACAATCAGACTATGCTATTGGGAGTAGAGTAGCCAAGATGGCTTTGAGCATGATTTTCCAACACACAGCAAGTCAGATCATAAGCAAGAACGTTCTCTCGGATCAAGAAAGAAAATAAACAACCAAAGAACAGAAAAGAACTAAGAAAACAGATGAACAAGACCAAGCCAACTCAATACCATCCAGACAACAATACTCAAAAGATAGATCGAGAATAGATGTATTGTTCTGAGGATTGAGTCTACAACCACTCTATCCAGGAGGACCAAGAGCACAAGTGCTCCACAAAAAAACATAACCTTAATGCGAAAAGAACACACACGCGAGAGACATCGGGATGGGTAGCCCTCCATCCCTTTTTATAGGCTCTCGATACCTGAGATAACCCGTTAACCCCCTACCTACCACTGGATTTCCTCACGCATGCTTCTCAAAGCAGCTTACACCAACCCGTTAGTGAATCAACACTTGATCCACTTTACACTTTCAGCACACACACACACAGGATCTAAACCACTTAGGCCACCATTGCAGTTTTCTTTCCCGGTATTGGGCAATTTACCAAACTGTCCCTCTACCGCCTTCCTCGAAGCTTCCCGGTTCCTTGTCATCCTGGCTTGCGACCACCTTGCAAGCTTCAGTCATCTTCGGCATCTCCCTGACCGTTCTGGACCTCAATACATCCCTGTGCCTAGTCCTGGTCTTTCCATGCCTCATCATGACCTAGCTCCAAAGTCCTGCAACCAACACCAACAAGAAAAAATATCACATAGCACCGCACAATAAACAAAAATCATCAATTTTAATAATCAGAAAGTATTCCTGAGAACCATAGCAGCAACCAACTGGTCTAATGCAACTTACGACTACTCTGATGCACAAGACAGAGGTACTCGTAGCCCATGAGGTCCTACCAGTCTACGACCACCCAGCAAGTCGTTACGACCATCACATAGGTCGCTACGACTACGACCATGTAAAAGCCGCTACAACCATGTAGCAATCGCTACGACCATGGAGAACACAGGCTACGACTACCCAGCAAATCGCTACGACCATCACATAGGTTGCTACAACCACCGCTCACAGCGGCTACAACTTTATCAACCCTAGTCGTTACAACTTACAACTATCGATCATAGCTAGACAGAGCTAGACTATTGATCACGACCAGGCAGAGCTACGACTATCGATCACAGCCAGACTGTGCTACGACTATCGATCACGATCAGGCAGAGTTACGACTATCGATCACAACCAAACAGAGCTACGACTATCGATCATGACCAGGCAGAGCTACGACTATCAAGTCGTAAGAACTCTTGCCGACCACCAAGTCGTAAAAGCCACTACCACCTACAAAGTCGTAAAAGCCACTGCCGACCACCAAGTCGTAAAAGCCACTACCGACCACCAAGTCGTAAAAGCCACTGCCGACCACAAAGTCATAAAAACAACTGCCGACTACAAAGTCGTAAAAGCCGCTGCCGACAACTAAGTCGTAAAATCCACTACCGACCACCAAGTCGAACGAGCAGAAGTCGTAGAGCTTACAATAGAGGTCGTAGGCTTACAACAGTGGTCGTAAAGGGAAAACTTCTGCAAAAACCTCAAAAATCAAACCGAACCTCTACACAAACTCTAATTCAAAGGTCAATTACTCATCACAACCATGGGGTGACCTCCACATGGTCTCACGGAAGAGATACCAAATTGAAAAGTGGGACTGCATTTTCTAGTGGATCACTGGAAATAGTGTTTTTATAGTGAAAACTAGAGGCACCAATCGTCATACCTTTTTCTAAGTATTCTTGTTGAAATTGAATGGCCACTAGTCACTATAGTGGTAAATTGACAAGTTTACTGACAACCACATTCATTGTAGTTTAGAGCTAGACTAGATTGTTGGTGTAAACAAAAATAATCCAAATGCCAGAATCCCCATGTGCTAGAATCCAAGTGTGCATGCAAAATAACCCACATTTTCCTTGCAACCCCGCCAATCTTCCCTTCCCTTCTCCATTTTTTTTAAATAATCTATTTTTAATTATATTGTAAAAATATACAATCGCTTGAAAAATTATAGGAATAACCCTTTGTCGGCATTTGAATTGGCGACAGATGCTCTGTCGCCATTTCACTGTGAAAACATACAATCGCCTAAAAAACTACAAGAATAAACCCCTGTCACCATTTCAAGTGGCGACACAGATTCTGTCACCATTTCAAATACCGACAGAAGTTCTGTTGTTGAACGAGTGAACGACAGAAAACCATGTTCGTGCCGCGGTTTCTATCGTTATTTCAATTAACGACAGACAAACCAATCGCCAATTGAACTGGTGACAGAAGCCCGTCATGATTCAATCGCCATTTCAAATGGCAACAGAGGCCTCCGCACCCTCTGTCGTCATTGAATTAGCGATACAAACTAGGCTACAAAAGGCCAAGAATGGCCAAAATTCATTGTAATTTCGTAAAAAAAAAATCAAAGAGGTAAGAACAGAATAGGAGAAGAGAGGAGAGGAGAAGGGAGCGGGAGAAAGAATTGATCTCTGCATCCCAAAGATGAGTTCTTTGTTTGTTTGTAGATTTCATTTTGAAACCACGATAGATCAGCAAATAAAATCATAAGATGAGTAATTGTATCTGGTAGTCGCCATATATGTAAATAGAGATATTTAGTTATATTGGATAGTTATAAGTAGATCGCGGCTTAGGGGTATGAGGTCTAGTAAACCATAGATACTCGTGTTTTTGAGATAAGGGTCTCGGCCTCGAAACTCAACTTGTGCCTATCGTCCCCTCCTACGTCTACAGAGTCTACCATGTTTTCTTCTCCTCTACCGTTCTCCCCCTATCTATTTGTATTGAATTGAAATGAACTTTGGCTCGTTCTCTAGGCTTCTAGAAATGATACAGGGTGCAGGGGGTTTTGTCGCCATTTTTATTGATGATTGATCACCCTGTTGTCATTTCAAATGGCAACAGAAGTTAACATCTTCTATCTAGCCCTCCACCCCAGATTCAAATGGCAAGGGAGGATTATTTATGTAATTTTTTAAGCATTACTGCAATCACCAAAAAAAAGTATATAATGGTTTTTAAAAGCTCATGTCTATGGCGCCAATCCATATGGCGAACAGAGGGTTGTCGCTAGTCTAATTGGCGACAGAAACACCATCACTAGTGAAATTGGCGATAGAAATGTTGTCGCCAATTCAATTGACGATAGATTCATCCACACTGCCACACAATACTTTATGTAGGTCAGTCACCATTTGAAATGGCGTCAGGATTCTGTCGCCATTTAGATTGACGACAAAGGATTATTTCTATAATTTTGATAATCGACGATATATTTATATAATATTATTTAAAAACAGTTTATTTAAAAAACTACCTTCCCACCGTGGACGACGCTGTTCCTTTTTAACTTTTCAATAAATTTTAGCTTTTAACTTATCTTAAAAATTATTATTTATTAAACTAATAAATCATAAGCCGCATCACAGATGAACAGGCCCAACGCTCTCCCTCACCTCCTATTTCCCTCCAAATCCCCGATCCCACCGCTCCCAATTCCCAAATACAAACCCTAGCGCCCCCCCTCCTCTATGGACGGGGAAGCCGACGACTGGGAGCTCCTCCTCACCTCCCCCACCGCCGCCGAGTGGTACGCCGGCGGCGGGAGGAGGAAGACGACGCCGGCGCCATCAAGCACGACTACTTCGACCTCGGCTCAGACGCCAAGTACCCGAAGAGAGCGTCGTTCACGAAGGGGGACGAGGAGGACGTGTTCCTCGCGGCCTCCGGCAACGCGAGCTGGGTGGAGCCGGACCCTGATGATCTCGTCTTCCCCACCCATGACCGCACTGCGCTGTGGTCGGACTCTTCGTCGGACGGGGAGAGGCGCGAGGAGGCTGAGGCGACAGAAGAACCGTTGGAGCCGCCCAAGGAGGCGGCGGACGAGGGGGCGGTGGCCAAGGGAGGGGCGGTGCGATGGTGGAAGATGCCGATGGAGGTGCTGCGGCTGTGGGCGCTGCGCGCGGCCTGGAGCGCGTGGTCGGTGCCCGTCGCCGTCGCGCTGCTCGGAATGGCTGTGCTCGGCCGGCGGCTTTACCGGATGCGGCGGCAAAGCAAGGCCGTGGCGCGCGTCAGGCTCGTCCTTGACGAGAAGGTGAGGCCTTTCGCCTTTTTTCCAGGGTTAAAAGTTTCAGAATGAGAAAATTTTCGGACGTCAGCGGAAGGAACGAAATGAACTAAAAAATTCGGACGAAAAATTCAATTTGTTGATGAAATTTGATCAAAATTTGGATGGAATTTAGACAAAATTTAAATGAAGATAAATTCTGCCAAAATTTAACATAATTGATCTTGTTTGGGGGACAAAAGGGACGAAATGTCCGAAATTTCATCCCATTTCTTCCGAAATAGTGAACCCTGCTTTTTCCGGCTGTCTTGTGCTAGTCACTTAACCTTGTGCAGCTGTGCTTGTGTAAGCGTCTCATTTGTCAGTCTTGTGTTATTGAGGCGTTGCTTGAAGCATCACTTTACAACCTGATTCTGAACTTAGCAACTAAAACAGCTCCTTGAGAGTTGAGAGCCTAGGTGCTTTCGTTTTCTACAATACATGATGTAAGTGTAGTGCCACGCTGAGGAGAAACTCTAGGAAGCTCCTTGTATTGTTTAACCTGAACTCCTGAAGGTACAGCAAAGAGAGAAAAATCTCGATGAGCTTGTCTAGTTGTCATTCTCGTTACAGTCTTAAACAAATAATTCTGGTTTAGAGAAAAATCTCGATGAGCTTGTCTAGTTGTCATTCTCGTTACAGTCTTAAACAAATAATTCTGGTTTTTTCTGCTGCAATGGTGCGGTATGGACTTGTATAAGGAAATGTCGAAATGCACAGCAGTAGTTTGTAAATATAACTCATTCCGCAATAATTCTATGTCTCGCCATGTGAATTGTGGATGACAATTTAAGTGATCCTCAATTGGAATGTTGGCCTTAAACAATTAGATAATCTTTGTTGATGTTGTTCCCGATGTCATCGTGCAACTCATTATTGCTTAGCTCTGTGTGGACTTTGCAATGGTCTTCTTCCTTACTGTACACTAACATTTTCATCACCTTTGCAGAAGGCATCCCAATTCAAGGCCCACACATCACGTCTGAATGAATCCATCCCGATGGTGCGGCGAGCCTCAATCATAAAGCCTTTACTTCCTGCCAATGGAATGACCCCATGGCCTGTGCTGGGGCACCTGTGAGTTGTGATATCCGCGAAACAGAGCTAGTAATACAATTGTCCAGTCACTTGGCTTGCGAGCATACCAAACAGTCCAGATTAAGCCGCTACTTGGAAGTACACACTTGTGGAAGACACCATATATGTAGTTATTAGCTTGTTCCCCATTCATGCGAGATGTCGTTTAGGTCTTTTCTACCTGATGTTTTTCTTTGTACCTGTGTAATTTTTCTTCTGTGGTCTTGATTTACCTTATGTGCTTGAACAGTGTGGCTGTATATTACTAAGTATCCATAAATCATCACAGAATGGAAGTTTGAAACTGTGCTGATCTTCCTTTTCACCACTACTGATCTAATAGAAAGTGGGTTTTTTTATTAATCTTTTGTTTCCTGTTGCTTGCCTCCCAACAGGCTAATTGCTCCCTGTTGCTGTTTTGAACTCAGCCAGGGTGGTTTACATTGTGTCCATGACCACGGCGTTGTAATGTGTTTTCTTTCTTGGCCTCTTTTTTTTCAGTTCCTAAAAATTACTTTTCAGCTTTTTTAGTACTTAACTTTTAAACGAAGTGTCTTTAAGACGAGTTCTACAAATTGATTATAGTATATACTGCAACAACTTCATTTATATCGGTTAAAACTACATACGAGTTTTTATTACTCTGTACTCTCTCATACAAATAGTCCAAAAACCATAAACCGTAGCAAAAAAAAAAAGAATAGGCATGTGCCTGATGAGGGAATTCAGCGTAACCCTAGCAGGGATAGCCATGGGTGCGTTCTTTTGGGCTAAGTCTTATGACTTATGGGTGTAGTTTTTGAATTCTGATCTGTTCGTGAAAGACAGTATGCAAAGAGAAATAGTTACATGCGATTTTGGCTAGCACAATTGAATTCGGTACAGTTTGTACTGCAATTTACCTGTAAATCTCACCTTAAAAACACACTATTTAACGACGAGTTGCTATCAAAATGGAAACTAAAGCTAAAACATAAACACAAAAGAACTAGGTCCATATCTATGAAATGAACCGATGTTTCTGTTTTGAGACGTTTCCTATGTTTTTTTTCTTTAGAGGATATATAACCCCCTTAAGAAAAACCAGGTGACACTGCAACTTTGGTGATTCAACATTGAACTACTTGGAATGCTACTGCTCCTTTCCATCTTCATGTATGGCTCATGGCCAATCTGCCATGGAGTGAAATTACTTGGAATACTGACAATGCTTTGTCTGATCTACAGACCGAGGTGGTCATGCCTGAGTGGTTATCGGGCATGACTAGAAATCATGTGGGCTCCGCGCAGGTTCAAATCCTGCCGACCACGTTTTTATTCTTTGCCTTTTTACTCTCTCTTTCTATAACATATCTCTACCACTTAAAAAAATTAGGTAGTTACATCAACCTCTCGAAACAAAAGAGAAATTTTTTGCCTAGTCCAATCCCTCTCTGACCGGCTCCTCTGCACCCAGCAAGCATAAGCCAGAATACTCAAGCTGGATCGGCTCGGTGGCATTGTCCAAGTAGTGCAAGGTGCACATCCACACCGGTGCCTCCCATGGTGAGGCTGATGTGGCGTCAGTCGCCGAGGCCGCCATGGGTGTAGTCGCCGACGCGCCAGATGTCGAGGCCGCTACGGTTGTAGCAGACAATATCAGTATAGCCGCTCCCTCTACATTGTCTTTCACTCCTGGTACTATGCTGTATACCGGGGTGGACGGTGCCTACTGTGCTTCTGGTTCATCGATGTTTTCGTTGAGACCTGCAGGCTCAAGTGTTCTTAAACCACATGAAACACCTCACTAGATGGGATCACCTCTGCTTATAGCATGGCACTCCAGTCCCACTATTTCCCCTCCTCAAAGACGACGTCACGCGTTATGCACACCCTCCTAGTAGCAGGATCATACATGTGGTATGCCTTCAAGCAGCCTTGATGCCCGATTAATACCATTGGGAAGCTGTGGTGTGCGAGCTTGCTAACGTGGTCGCCCACCTTCTTCACAAGCGACACACCCAAAAGTACGAAGATGGTATAACGCGAACTACGCTCTTGGTTGGCGCACGATGATTTGCGATGTGCAACCATGCCATGACATAGCGCGTCACTTGGCAGACCAAGTTCACTTTATTTTTGCTGAACTGTGCATCATCTATCTCATTTTAACTGGTCATGAGACTGCTTAAATATCATAATGTGGTTTGATGAGACAGTTACTAGTGAATTAACTATATTTAATCTGTGGTTTGATGAGGCAGTTACCAGTGAGTTAACTCTGTTTAATCGCAGCAGTTACTAGTGAGTAACTACATCGCCCTTAAAAGGGCCTGAAGACGTCCAGGAAAAGACAGAGAATTCCACCTCTATTATTCCTCTACTTTCTTTTTTGCTAATCTGTGCTGATGTGCTGTGTGATCGAACCTCATCGGCTTTTCTTCTTGACGCGCACCTGGAAGGAGGGAGAGCGGCTATCTCTAAGCCATTTGCACCTGCACAGGGAGGCAATAAGGTTTTTGGGCAGTGCATTTGCACAACTATTCTTGCTCTACTTCGTCTACATTTTTGCACTGCTTTTCGTTCCTCATCAAGCCCAATAGTAAATCGTTCGCGCATTCAATTGACTTTGACATTGTATTTTTCTTATGTATTTTTTCTAAGTATAATCAGAAGCTCTGCTGTTAGCACTAATTTATGTATTATTAGTTATTTGTGATATTTGCCTCCTATTAAAATCTGAATCTGGAATTAAAATATTGCCCAAATTTTTAACGTTCCAGAAACTTTATTTTAAACTTTGTTGCAATACAACAATAGTTGGTGATTTTGATGCTATGAAACCTAAGAGGTTTTCTGGTCAGAACTTACGTAGATGACAGACTTGAGCCAAGTTTTGGCTCATGTCTTTGGGGTTATGGTGCGTTATCCACCCGCAATATCTATTTATAATTGAGCAGTTCATGCAGTTCGAAAATACGAACAACACTGCTCTTGGTTGGATTATGACCATTCTGGCAGATCAGCTCTACGATGTGTATATGGACTATAAGTCCACCACAGAGTTTGGGATACACTAGAGCACAAATATGCAAAGACAGAGGTAGGTCGTTGCCTCTACATGTGTGAGTAATTCTTCAACTTTAGCATGTATGAGGCTAAATCCATAGTTGGACAAGCTCGTGACCTCTAGCTACTGGTTGGTGAGTTGTGCACATCGGGTGTGTACTGCCTCTAAGTTTGTGGCCATAGGCATTGTTACCAAACTTCCTGCTGGCTAGCAGGATTTTGCCACTGGCTTGAAGCACAAGAGGGAAGATATTTCTATTGAGAATCTTATTACAGCCCTCGATGTAGAAGAAAAGGCCAGAGTAAAAAATGCACCTATGATTTCTGGTCAAAACAATGCAAATATCGTAGAGAAAAAGACAGCTGAAAAGAAGTACAAATTCAACAAACGGAACAAGACATAGGTGGTTGAACAGGTAATGAGGGTGACATGGTGTATATATTTTTCTGAACAACTTAATTTCCTGATAACTTTGCAAAAATGAGCTACATATTCTTCTCCTCTCGATCCTACCTTGGGTTATGTTTGACAGGGATGGTCAGTGAACTTCTATTGGTTTCAAAGGAGGATAGAGATCCATTGGGGAAGGCTCGAAAGGTTATTCGATATCAAGGTTGACCCTCGACGCGCCGCAGCCACTATTTTGACTCCTTTTATGCAAGTACTAGTCTTGTGCTCATGCATTGCAATAGAAACCCAAGCAATAGAAGCAAGTACCTCGATGAGTCAGCCTCCCATTTTGTCTCCACAAAAACCAATGTTAAAGGTTGCTGCAGCTGGACAAACATGCAAGCTAACATGAGAAGAAGTCTAAAAGAAAGAAATAGAAAATTGAACCCAATTGTAAAATCTACGATGCAAATTGTATACCTTGTTGTTAGCCAGACCGACATAATCTCACTCTCAGCAGCAACTCTTTCAGAGGGCAACTTTCGGGTGCAATTGTAAACCTCTTAGCAATTCTTCAACTACTTTACCTAACTGACCTTAGGATCTCCGGGAGCATCCCCTCAGACATTTGGCATGACAAGTGCTTCGGTGCTCTCTAAAAGAAACAAAAACAAAAAGAGAGAAAGAAGAAGACAATCCCTACATTGTCTGTATATATAGCATAGCAATAGGTAGCATTGGTATCTCGATCTCAACATGTATAGCATGAGAAAGACCACAATCAAATAGGCCTAGCTGATAGCTCTCAGCCTCTCACTAGCATTACAACAGCAAATGAAGGCATCTTTTGTACTATGTACTCTATAGTGCATGTACACGATCGATCCATCCATCGATTGATCCATCCATCCAAGGATATCACTCCAGAGGACATAACATGGAGGAACAAGGATACCATTTATTTTTCACAAATAAGAGGTACCACTTGGAGAAAATAGATGATATCACTTATAAAGATAAGGATAAAACTCATGCCGAGGTCAAGGTAATCAAAAGTCTACCACTCTTTGGAGATGATGCTATTTTATGAACAAGAGATCAAACTTAAGAGTAAAATGACATGTAGAGTCAAGAAATACTTGAGGTTATCTAGCAAGGATTAACATAGATCAACTTGAATTTGAGGAGCAAGAGGAATGGCTGAGAGAAATTGGAATCAACAAGTTTTGAAACAAATCGGCCATTTGCAGAAAATTCAGAAGTACTGCAGTTTCACTGCCGGTAGTTCCGAAAAACGGAAGTACCGCAGGATGACTGTCGGTAGTCCTGATTTTTCTAGGAGCATGCCAAGAGATTGATTTTAGAGGAGAGATAAGATATAATGTTGTATATTTCTCTAAAGTTTTTCACAAAGAAACATAAACCGCTTGTGGAATATTTTCAACTATATTCTAAGATCAAAACTCTTTTCGATATAGCTTTTAACAAATTAAGCTTCAATTTTTCAAAAGACAAGCTCATTTTCAATAAAATCTTCAAGATTGCAAAAATGAGCATTTGGTGTATATGAAGCATTTTGATTTCATGTATGAGTTAAAGATATCCTTGTGAGCCAATATATATCAATAGATTTGGCTCAAATGTCAAAACTCACTTAAGTGCTAGATTGTGACCACATAGATCAACTTAGGATTTTGGATGAGTTTCAAAACCAAAAAACTTTTAATTGGTTTGCCTTTTTTGAAAACTTTTGAACACCAATAATGTTTAAAATAGCCAACTCTAAGTTTTTGGTATTGAACACTTTTTCAAATTCCTTTTAGAATTAATTTTGGCCAATTTTTTAGTTTGAAGCCAAAACAAGATACTAAATTGCTAGTTTTGGATTAGAAACTCACTTTTACTTGAAATAAGTTTTTCTAAATCCAAACCCTTTGGAAAACCTTTCAAATGCATTTGTATATATTTTTCAACTAGTTTTTCAAAGATATACTAATAATTTCAAATTTTTAACTTTTTGTTTAAATGGCTCAATTTTGAAAACCAATGCTAGCACTTAATTAGTTTGAGCACATTTAGAAATGTGATATACATGAATATGATTTAGCACTCCCCCTTAATGCGCCACTTAACATCTTAATCATGATTTACAATAATAAAATTTTAGAACAAGAGCAAGAACATCCTTTTTTAAAAGATTTTCATGTAATGCAACATACACAAGACTAGGGGCTAAACATATCAATTGTAAATATTTATTACCGAGATGACATTTGTTCGTGATGTGGCAAGATCATCCTCAAGCTTGGCTTTCATTTTGCCCATGGTGTAATTCACCTCTTTATGAATGAGCCAAGCCTCCAATGCCTCTCCATTTTACCAGTAGCAGTCATTTTAAAGTAAAATTTTAAACAGATATTAGCAGCTTTCTTGGTTTCACCTGGCAACAAACTACATTTGGCAATTAGCATCCTCTATATTTCTATTATCACTAAACTGAGATTATATAACTAGACATCATGATATCTATAACTGGCACATCTTTAAACTAAATCAAATAAATAACTCATAACAACTTTTGGTGAATTATCAATCAGAATAGCAAAAAATGGAAATCCATCAGGAGTCAGGACTAAATCCTAGGCTTGGCAAATTATAGCTCATTTAACATTATAGGATGTCTCAATATAGCACTTATAAAATGGAGTGTGAGTTTGTCAACACCTTGTCATGTTGGGACTCTTGAGCTGAATTACAACTCTGTATTCTGCTACAACGGTTGTTGCACATCACTTATAATTTTCTGTATTTATTAGGCCAAGAAGCACTACAAAATTGCATCTCTACACCAGAAGGTGGTTAGTTAAATGACTAAGAAAGCAAGACATTTTGCAGGACATCTTTAGAAGGGATATAAAGTAACCATCAATCAAGCTTTTATTTAATGGAGAAAGCTATGCTTCCTATTACATCAAAGCTACTAGAAAATAAACAATGACAAAAGTGGAATAAAGAATAAAAGGAGGAAGTGCATATTTGCATCAAATTCCACCTAAAAATGCACGCATATCTCCATTCAACCCCATAAACTGCATTCAAAACACTACTCGATATCAACACATTTAAGAAGCAAAAAATAATACTAACTACCAATCATGGACTCACGGTTTTCATAACCAACAAGTTGTTAAAGATTTTACTACGTCAACATGCAATGAACAACAGGAAGGTGAGCATAATCAGACAAATAATAGTCGCAGCAACATGAAACAACAAGGAATGTATGTGATTTACAAAACTAAAGATTGAAGAGGAAACCCCAAATTGATTAAGGGGAACGAAGATGATGGTTGGGAACGTGTTATGACGTGAGAGGATGGTGAAGAAACTCAGCGGGGCAGCGATCACACATGGGTGAGGTTGCTCAGGAGATCCCTGATGGTGAGCAATGGCTAGGCACTCATCCCTTGAACCCCTAGCAGCTTGGATCCAAACAAAAAGCAAAAAGGGGGTCCCAGATCTAAAGGAAGAAGAGGAAATTGTTACATCGGGGATACGGGGAAGAGAGGGGCTCGGCAAAGGTGAGGAGGGAGATGTTGGGTCGGGAAGGCTGCGACACACTCCCATTCCTCAATCCCCTTCCTCTTCTCTCCCCGTATCTTTACCAATCCTCACCGCACGATGGGATCCCCTTCAGTTTCTCTTCCCTGTACCTCGCGCCCCTCGCATCAGCTATGGCTAGCTGCCATCCACATGGCCTCCACGCTCACCGTCAACTAGGTTTGGGGCAAGACAGAATTGAGGGAGGCGGCGTCAGATCAAAGGGGGTCGATCAAAGGTGGCGCACCCTAGCCAGATCTAGAAAGGGGGAGGGGCACTGGGCTAAGAGAGGTGCAGAGGGAAACCGGGGCGAAGGGGGCTGATCGGAGGCAATGCACCCCTGCCAGATCTAGAGAGAGAGGAGGGTTAGGGGGAGACAGAGTCGGAAGAGACGATGTCAGGTCCCCTGATCGAAGGCAGCACACCTCGGCCAGATCCAGAGAGGAAGAGGAGGCGACAGCTAGGTTGATGGAAGGGGGAGCTCACGATGAAATCGGGAAGGGAGGAGAGGACACGAGCGGGGGATTCAAAGAGGGAGAGATGGCGAGGAGATGAGCACCTCTTGTCAGTACTTTTATTTTAAGAGATGAAGAGTTAGATAAATCACCACTAAGAAGGAGATATGATGACAGATGAATCACCACCAAGAAAGAGGTGGAATGGACATCTTTCTCATTCCAATGCAACTTATCCTTTTGGAGTTGACGTAACAAACTACGCGAGCCTCCCGATGAAGCCAACAGAAATCCTATCCGAATACTAAAAAGAAAAGGCAATTTCATTATGGTGGTATACCAGCCGCCAGTTCTGGAACTTCCAGTTCCAATCGGAGCATATAGATCCGTAAATGGATTTGTATGTATAGCCACTTCAGTCGTGCTCCTCGTTTCTCGAATGGAAAAAAAGTATCTTCTTTCTGGGAACATGCTAAACCAGAAATTCTTATATGTTCGTCGTTTGCTCGTAACTTTGCAATGATGAGCTACGTACTAACACCGCTCGGTTGGGCTGAAAAGCTGTGGCTTATAGCTGAAATTTCACTGTAGCTAAAAGTGGCTTATTTAGTGTAATTCAATTTTTAAAAATTTAAAAATAGAAAAAATATGTTAATTCATCACGGACAACGCAAACGAATACGGGAAAAAAAGAACCGGTAAAAAAGTTCAAAAAAACTAAAAGTTCATAAAAAGATAAAATTTATTAATAATAAGCCAGAAACTAGAAGTTGAAACCGAAGCGAACGGAAACAACTAGCATCCCTCCAATCCAAAGGTAGCACACGCAGATTGTTGGACCCTGTCTGCGTACTAGGAATCAGGACACATAATTAACTACGGTCCTGCTCTGTCCCATGTATGCACACAGATTATTCGCTAATGGGCCACTAACTGAAGCAACGTAATTAACTATAGTAATCCGATTGGCTCATCAGGGCAACCGAAGAATAAACAAGTGATGGAACCATCCAGATTCGCTAATACAATATTGCATACGAGATCACTGGATTAGGTTAGCGAATGCTTTCACCTCTGGAATCAGACGCCAGTACACTTAGTGCCGAGTGATTAAGAGACAGCCTGGGTGTATGCATTAAACTAACGAGTACAGAGAGTACTATATGCGTGATTGCTTTCTTGTTTGGAACCGTCGATCGATGGAGACTTTAAAACGCAGCTTAGGTGACGGATTAATCTATTCAGGATCATATCAAACCATAGTTAATTAAACAGTTCTTGGATATGAACGCTGATGATGATGCCTGGTACTGCTTCATGCATACGTAAACATGTACTCGTAGTAGTTAATTAATCTGTAAAGAATAATGCAAGCTTGGGTCGTCATGCCACTGTTTGATTGTTTATTTTTCTTTTTGTGTTTGGTTCTCTATACGTACACACTTTCTCTATACGTACACACTTTCACCCAATGTAGTTCTTTAACTGCCGTAAGGTTTATTGTACAGTAAAAAAAATACGCTTGGTATATCAGCATCAAGCAGTAGTACCAGTACGCAGCATCAGCATTTTGCAGGCTCATTGCATATCCAAATTAATTTCAACTACAAGAGGCAGAGATAAGTACGATGTCTACATTGCCGATGGAATATCATTAAAAGCCTTTTTGACCGATCTACACTTACAGATGGCAACCGAAGCAGCGATACCCGGGCATCTTGCACACGCATTTGGATTTTGGCTTATTTTTTTTTATTCCTAAATTTTTTTTTTAGACTTTTGAAGCTTTTTTACATTATACGTACTGAATTAACCTTTTTCTATTTTTAATTTTTTAAAATTTAATTATATCAAATAAACTGCCATTAGCTATAATATAATTTTTATAAGCTACAATAAAAATTTAGCCATAAATCACAAGAATTCAGCACAACTGAAGACCATCTTAAACACGAAACAGGTAGCTCTGGACGCTTAATTAGCTAGCTACGTGCGTGATTAGACGATAGATGCGCACAAGCACATATCTTCGATGACCAGCTAATGATATATATAATACTACGTAATCAAGTACTCCCATTTCATTGAACCATCGCCATCCATCAATCAAGCCCGAACAAATCACACATAAAAAAAACGCGCAAAACCGGCTACAAAAGTAACCTTTAATCTCTTGTGCAAAAGTCAGATGCCACAACTCATCGGAGAATCCAGAACAATTCTATCCCAGCATATTCCATGCATGGCTGGAAGCTGGATAGATAGAAAAAAAAAGGTTCGGGCACGAGCGTGTCACAAGTTTTTCTCTCTATCTAATCTTGCGGTCCAAACGGCGATTGATCCATCCGAAAGCAAAGGGGCACGAGCCGTGCGTCCAACGTATATTTGTCTTCTATATATAAGTTGAAAACTTTTGTGAATATATAAAATCTTACGGAACATAAATATATACTTTTTTATTAAATACGCACGCATATATAAATCTTATTTCTAATTTATTCGTATAAAATGCACCAGATTTGAATCTAATCAAGCTACACACTCATCGACACAGCTAGTCATCCCACAACCTAAGAGCGTAGCTATCCAACAGCTTAGATCTCAGGCTCAGTCTATTGAAGAGCGTAAGAGATCAAAATTCTAGCCTATTAGCTATAATATTATATAGTAAACAATTTTGATCTAAACATCACACCATTGCCTCGACAGCCTGAGATCTAGCTCCGCCTCTAACAGAACCGTTCGATCCTTCAAAAAAAATGTGGTGTTGACTAACACCTCGCTTAATCGAATCTAATGCAACTCTAGGAGTTTTGTTTCAGCAAGTATTGCGATTCAAGCATATCTATCTATGTATCTGCAATTCTGCAGACATTTCTACATCACGTGTCCTACATGCTAATTCAACGCCCAAGTGCTTTTCCCCGGTCACCTTTATCTTCTCTATGTGCGCGGCATGAGAACTTCTAGGATCCGGTGTGGAGTGCGCGTTTGGGGTTCTGCAGTTGTACCGTGACCAATGTTTCTAACTAAAGCCGATAGTTTGTCCATATTTTTAAAATCGGCAAAATATCGGCATAAATATTATATATATTTTTAGACTCAAAAATCTATTTAAAAAATTCACTAAAAAATCATCTTATTTTATTCGACTTTTAAAGAAATCAAAAGACCAAAAAAAATATGACCTACATGAAGGGTAAAAGATCCATGAAGGGACATTAGAGTACATGTCCAAAGATTGCAACTTTGTCCTTAGATGTAAAGAAAAATTACATGTATGCTAGTTAATGGTCAACAATATTCTTAGGTGTTAATGATTATAAGAATCTTTGTTCAACAGTTTTTAATTCTATCTTTATTATTGTTATAATTATGTGGGACTACTATATCTTGAATTGAGTTGAGTTGAAATAGCAAAAGGTGTATCATCGTAAATTTTGTGTATACTTTAAATTGAACACAAGTATGATTTTAGAATACTTCTATGTATTTCCTCCAAAGCATAATTCAAAAGGTTATTATAGGAAAACATTCTGTGGCTTTCAATAGTTTACAACGATGGGAGGTGATTCATGCTCTCTCAAATAGTTAATTGCACAAATATTAAAGCGTCAATTAAAGGTGAATTGATGCTACTTTTCTCTTGATTGATGTTTTAAAATTTATACATATCTATAGGAGTGAAGAGTGTGAAAGCACTACTCACGACTATTCATGACGATAATTTCTATTACTCTTGAGCCGATCGTGATTGTCGCTACATTGAACAGCTCAGTTGGTTAAGACTTCGAAAAAAGACTACTGAAGATAAATAAAAAAGCAAAGTGTTTACCACAAATGTATTTGTATAATTCTTCAAAAAAGTACTTGTATATTATGCATTACAGTTTTTTTTAACACTCTACACATGCATCTTTATGCGCAATTTTTTCAAGTGCATGTCCTACGATGTGGCACAAACACAAATCTTTAAGAAAATTTTGAAACTGCACATGTGCGCCTTTTGCTAACATATATAGGTGCACTGCGCGTATTTTATTTTCCCCTCACAGTTTTACCTGCACTTTGCTTTGTCCTTCCATACTTTACATACTAAAAAAGCATCTCATCTAAAATATCAATTATACCGTTGTTTTTTGAGTTGAACATCGATCTGAATGTATGAAAATGTGAAATGATCAATAACAAATAGCATATGCACAAATCATGTAGGAAACTCACAAAGTTAATACTACTACTACAAATCAGTACTGTTTTAATTCAGAGCTATGATTTTTTTACAGGGTAAGAACAAACTAGAAACCTCCACAAAGCACTCCAAAATCTCTTAGCTGGCTACATACATCCCTTTCCTTTTTTTTTCCCTTCCAAATACTACTAACCCCCAACGAGATCCCTGACACACATGGCTCATCGTCTCTCCTCCAGTACGTCATCCCTATCCACCACGTCCCCACGCTCGCGCGCGCACACGAAGCCATCGCACCTTCTCGGCCGCCGCTCCCCCGTCCCACGAGTCGCGGCGACATCGGCCGCGCGCGCCATGTGGCCCGCCGTGCGACGGGCCACGAACGCCGGCCCCTTCCCGAAACGGAACGTCCACCCAACGACCCAAGGCCCCTCCCCGCCGTCGGCAGCGCCCCGCGTCCGTCCAAGAAGCCTGACGTAAGCAGTGACAAATTAGGCGTCGCCTCAGTGCCTCCACGTGCCGTGGTAAACCGGCTAGCTCGCCGCTCCACGTGTGCGCTATCGCGGAGGCGGCCGCACGGGCCACACGTGTCGCGGTCCGCGCCCCCTATAAATGCCCGGCTCCTCACTCGGAGCTAGTTTCAGTCCTCCCCTTAGAGCAGCGGCGGCGGCGGCCTACAGAGCAGAGAGCAGCAAGCTGCTTAAGAGTAGGAATTTTTTTAGGGGATTTAGCTACATCGATCGATCGGAAGAGAAGATGAGCGGCGGTCAGGATCTGCAGTTGCCGCCGGGGTTCCGGTTCCACCCGACGGACGAGGAGCTGGTGGTGCACTACCTCTGCCGCCGCTGCGCCGGCCTGCCCATCGCCGTGCCCATCGTTGCCGAGATCGACCTCTACAAGTTCGACCCATGGGAGGTCCCAAGTACGCTCTTCATCTCTCCTACGCCTCAATTCTTGCATCTGCCGGGCGATTTGCGCATGATGATTTTATTGGTGTGTGCTCAGGGATGGCGCTGTACGGCGAGAAGGAGTGGTACTTCTTCTCTCCGCGGGACCGCAAGTATCCGAACGGGTCCAGGCCCAACCGCGCCGCCGGATCGGGGTACTGGAAGGCCACGGGCGCCGACAAGCCCGTTGGCTCGCCGAAGCCGGTGGCCATCAAGAAGGCGCTCGTCTTCTACACGGGGAAGGCGCCTAAGGGCGAGAAGACCAACTGGATCATGCACGAGTACCGTCTCGCCGACGTCGACCGCTCCGCCCGCAAGAACAACAGCCGCAGGGTAAGCACCCATGCATCGTGCCGGCCAAAACCTTATCACGCTCTTGATGAACTAGGCCCGCGAATCCATGTGCTAAAAATAGAGGAGAATCGCAACTAGTTTAATCCTAAGATCGTACGGTGAATTGCTGCTTTGGAAATGAATGGGGGGCCCAGGGATTTGGGCCGCAGAATTTTATAGGAATGGGCCATGGGGGTGTGCACCGGGTGCAACTTGCGCAATGATTCGCGCGTGGCGAGTCGCTATCCTCTCGTCGAGGTCCCTCGCCGGCGTCGCCGCGGTGTGGTCAGGTGGGAAAGCATTCGATACCATCACCTCATCGCTACGCGCCCCTGCGACGGCAACGCCCACGAAAACAACGCCAAAAAGTTTAGAATTTAATAATGTTCTGATAAGCTGACGTAGCTTTGTTGCTTAGAATTTAATTATGTTTTGATATGCTTCAATAAAGTTCAATGAAGCATTCGTATTTTTTAATTAGTAGTGTGATCATCTGACACGTTTGTGATTTGTGTTGGTGCAGTTGGATGATGGGGTCCTGTGCCGCATCTACAACAAGAAGGGCGGGCTGCAGAAGCCGACGGCGACGGCTACCGCCGACCGGAAGCCGGTGGTGGGCAGCCAGGCGGCCGCGGTGAGCTCCCCGCCGGAGCAGAAGCCACCTGTGGGGTTGTCCCACGGGGTCGTGCCTCCACCGGCGTTCCCGGACTTCGCGGCGTACTACGACAGGCCGTCGGACTCGATGCCGCGGCTGCATGCGGACTCGAGCTGCTCGGAGCAGGTGCTGTCGTCGGAGTTCGCGGGCGAGCGCGGGGAGGTGCAGAGCCAGCCCAAGATCAGCGAGTGGGAGCGCACCTTCGCCACCGCCGGCCCAGTGAACCCGGCCGCCGGGTCCATGCTCGACCCCAACGGCGCCGGCGGCGGCCTCGGCTGCGACCCGCTCCTCCAGGACATCCTCATGTACTGGGGCAAGCCATTCTAAGCGAACTAGCGAAGCAAATTATTTTCCATGGTGCTGCGGTGGTATGAGTCCATGTGGGCTTTTTTGGGGCGATGACTCAGGCGAGCCGCCGGAGTTAAGAGTCCATGAAGGCGGCGATGAGACCGTGGGTCCCCGACCTCCTAGGAGGAGATGTGAGACGCATCGCATCGGGGTGCGTGTGGAGCATGTGTGTGGATGTGCATGGTTGAGTCGGTGAAGGGTTTTTTTTTCTGTTTTCTTCATTGATTCAATTATAAGGGCTTAATCTATACTAGCAATAGTAGTATATGGTGCTAGCGGTAGTACAGTCCAATGGTAGTGTGAGCCATTCATCAAAGCAGATGGAATAAAGGGCCTGTATGTGGTTTTTGGTTGAAATTTTTGAATTTTAGTTATGATTTTTGATTGAATTTTTTGAATTTTGGCTGTTTATGGTATAGATTATAAAGAGATATATTTATTTGTGATTTTGGATGGTATAAATGTTAGATTTTTAACGTATATATTGTTTAACTTGTAGATTTTGTCTTAAAAAATACTCTGTTTCAAAGTTAAATACTATAGTAAAACTAAAAATTGTTAGCTTCAGAGAAAAAGAACAAACCTAAAATCCCGGGGCATTGGGACTCCAATGGTGTTGTAGTAAACTCATAAGAAAACCCGGGGGAAAAGGGCAGTCGTATTCCGATTTTCTCCGAGCGAGAGCACATCGCATCGGCTGCACTCCAGCTGGCGAGGTAAGCTTTGCATATGAAGGAAACGTTCCGTGCCGGGCGCTGAAGGAAAAAACGTGTTGAAATGTAGGCCGCCGAGAGGAAAGGGTTGGATACAGGCGCGGCTCTTTTCGGCTTCTAAAAATTATTTTTCGATTTTTTTACAGTAACTAACTTTTAAATGGTATATCCTTTTAAGATAATATCTACTAGTTAATTGTAGTATATATTATACTGATTTTATTTATATCGGCAAAAACCATATGTGAGTTTCTATTACTATATATTCTTTCGTACGAACAGTCTAAAAACCATAAGCCACAACTAAAAACCATAAGGTGCAGAAAAAAACAGGCCCATGATGTTACATGTACGCTTTTGGTCCGGAGAATTCGTGGGCCGTGCGGCGGTGAGGCGTGCGTGCAGGTTGCCTCTGAACGGTCAATGGGGCGGTGGGACGGGATGTACGCCTGTCAAACTGAGGGTTCGTCTGCGCTACGGTGGGAGTTGCTAATTCTGGCATTGTTCTTTGTCTCATGATTCTTTCAAAATTAAAATAAATTAGACAATTTATTAAAACGAATTTTTTCCTAAACAGCTTCTTAAATAAAACTATGTATATCATTTATATTGATATATATATCGTTCACTGTGGTCTTAAAAATACATCTTAAAAAATATAAATACAAATAAAATCAACCACAGTCTAAAAACCTAGGTCAAACCAAAGTAGATTAGCTCAAGACTCGGTTTATTAGTACTGATTGCCATACGTACCGTGCAACGTCTCGCTTTTCCCTTGTTAGGGTAGGATTTGGGTCACCTGTTACAGGCTCCGCTTTGCTGGATGCATGTAACCACGCGAAATACTCCTAGCTAGCCGGGCCCTTGTCTAGACCCATTCGTTTCGATTTTAGTTTTTGACTTCCAACTTATTATTTACTATTTATAAATTTTTTTTTCTAAACTTTTAGTTTTTTAAGCTTTTTGTCGGTTTTTTTTCTCGTATTCGTTTGTGTTGTCCGTGATTAGCTAGAATATTTTTTTAATTTTTTTAGATTTAATTACGTTAAATAAGTCATCTTCAGCTATAGTGAAATTTCAGTCGCTACGATGTAATTTTAGTCATAAGTTACAGTTTTTCGGTCTAACCGGGTGGGGCCTAAATCATCAGAGGAATCAATTCAGAGTTGGCAGGCTCGGAATTCTTAACGGGGCTTTTGATTCGTACCAACGAATCGTTGCTAATTTCGCCGGTTCGGGCCGAAAGGCGGCGCTAATTGATAAGTTAGTTTTATTTTTGGTTGAGAAATTCACAATTCACAAGAGAAAGCTTAAGCGGCTCGTATTAATAATATTTGCTAATATCCAGGCCCGTGCTGCAAATATCCAGGGTTGTTTTGGATGGCTGCCGCTAGTCCCTATGTTTTGGGTTAAAATACCCACGGACCATGAAAAATTAGGCCCACTTATATTTCTCCAGGCCGCAGCCCATTTCGTGTGTGGCGCTTTATCGACACATGCAGTTTGATGAATAAACCCTGGCGATCTGTTGTTTTGTGTCATCGTCCATGCGCCCCACTTGTTCAGCATTATTAGCTCGGGCACCGGCACGCTCGATTCGCCCTATGTTCAGTGCTCCTCCAGTAGTAAAATTGGTGGGTGGTTACGAAAGCATTGAAGCACTCGGCTGACCCAAACGGAGAGCTAGCTGCCATTTTCCTATGCTGGTCCGGTTCCGGTCGACGTATGGTTGGACGTAGGTGGTGTTCAAGTCCCAATCAGTAATCACGGGAGATGCGTCGAAAACAGCAAAATGTCTTGTCAGAGCTGGCGATCCAAGTGCGCAGGTCAAGTACGATTCCGACGGAAGTTGGACGCTAAGGGACGGTCGCCGATTGGTAGATTTCCGCTTGTGGTCGGATAGACGCGCGCACTCGTGTGCCATAGGGCCTGTTGGAAAACGGTTTTTGATATTTGCTATAGTATCTTATTTTTAAACGAAGTATTTTTAAAAAATAGGATATACTAGTTAATTGTAGTACACGTTAAAAGCTCAATATCTGTAACATCTAAAATCGCAAACGAATATTTCTCTCCGTAATTTCTATCGTAAACAGCTAAAATTCACAAATTTCAGCCAAAAATCAAAAGCCACAGCCATATCAAACATGCCCATAGCCCTTCGTAGGAGTGCAAACGGGTCGGGTTAATCCCGACCGATCCGGCATCGAATCCGATTGGTACCGAATCCGGAGAAAAAATATGGGTTAGGATATAGTAACAACAATATCCGTTCCGAATCCGATACGTTTTCAAGTTTGATTTCAGGTTAGTGCTACTATTTGACGTTTCATTTTCTTTTGCAATGGTAAAATAAAATCTTCCACATCAGCTATTAAGTAGTAACATCAAGTTCTTGATAGTACGTTCTCCTACTCCATTTGTTGTACTGCATGCATTCCTTACAAACAAGTAGGGGTGCAAACGGCTCGGGTTAATCCCGACCGATCCGGCACCGAATCCGATTGGTACCGAATCCGAAGAAAAAATATGGGTTAGGATATGGTAACAACAATATCCATCCGAATCCGATCCGTTTGCACCCCTAGCCCTTCGCAGAAGGAACACTAAGCTGGTGCTCAGCACGAAGATGGTTTATGGTTTTTTTTACTATAGTTGATTTATTTTTCACCATAACTAATGGTGTTTATTTGACATAATTAAATTTAAAAATAAAAAGATTAGCCTATCACTGGTAATAGGAAGGAATACGCAAAAAAAGGAAAAAAGTCTAAAAAAACTAAAAAAACTAGAAAAAGATGAAATAAAAGAATAATAAATTAAAAGCCAGAAGCCCATAAATTGAAACGAGCGAGAACGGAGAAAGCATATGCGATTGGCAGTAGTTGTCATGTGAAAAGAAATTTTAACAAGGCGCTCGGCAGTGGAGCGCTCAACTTCGCAATCAAGTGCCTTCCAAGCAACTGAAACACCGCACCATCTTTTTTGTAAATCTTTTGCAGCCAATTGGTAATTAGCATTCCATAGCTGCCTGATTGTTCCATCACGCACAACACACATATTTGAGTTGGACCCTATAGATATTAGGGGTGCAAATAGAACGAATACATATAGATATCGTTCATCTCGTATCCTTTTTTATATTTTTCTCGAAGTCAGAATCAGACACGAATAGTACTGGATACGAATACGAATGCGGATATTCTCGGTCACGAATACGGAGTGAATACAGATCGCTCTGAATACGGTTAGTCTTGGTCACGAATATTTAGTCGGATAATGCACGAAAACAGAAATGCATAACAAAGATAGAATTATCAAACCTCCTCATTTATGTTTGCAGTAGTACATTCTTTATCATCCAGCTCTAAAGCCAACTCATCAACAAGTGATGCTATCTTCTCCTTAGAATCTAAAATTCGGAAATAACAAGAAGTTAGTAAACAAAAGTTGTTTGCAGTGCAATCGATGAACTAAATGACTTATTATTTGCCTTTCCTAGATGAAGGTATCCAGTCATTTATACAAATTAGAGCCTCAACCACATTGGGCTCTAATCGACTATAAAATGGATCAACAATACGGCCACCAGCACTAAAAGCCGACTCTGAAGCAACAGTTGACACTTGAATAGATAATACATCACGAGCTAATCGTGAGAGAACAGAAAATTTCACTTGGTGTATGTTCCACCATGACAATGTGTCATAAAAAATTTGATCAGTATACAATGGAACAGATTGATCAGTAAAGATGATATAGGCTCTACATAAAAAAATCCAACAGCCTATAAGTAGTGCTTTAACTCACTACTCTTCGGAGAATTGGCTCTAACGATGAACAAAGCGTCTGCAAACTGTCCACCTTGAGAGCTTCAACAATGACACAGCAACATGTGATATTTGTTGAGTTATCAAAATTTCAAATTGTTGTAGGTAAATCACAAAAATTGCAACCTGATGAGCACAGACAACAGAACTAAGGATGTTTAACTATGGAGAAATTTTTGCATAGCATTTCTGGTGGGTCCACCCCCTCGTGCCCACCATCAACAAGGTTTCACACTTTTAAGTGATGACTTAACAGATCAAGCAATTGAATTAGGATTATTGATATTTAACATCAGGACCGCTCATATCGAAAGATCATCCATTTATTGACATTTGATAAGAAAAATAATTCATAGCTACATCTCTGATTCTCTTGACACTAGAAAGAATTCTATTTCAAGAGTCCATACAACACTTACAGAAATTTCTAAAATAAGCTATGCCTATAACAGGCATTATATTTATGTATAACAAAATCAAGAAAATGCCATTATGGAGGGATCAAAGATTTTTACTGTGAGTTGGTGCTCTAACACAGAACTGAACAGCACTCAAAGGAGCACCAAGTCCCTAACCAATGGCATAATGTATGGACCACAACACATTGTGAACTCATAATTATCCTATCGAGTCACTTCCTTTAGCTTCCAACAATTAATACATGTGTTATTCTCACAAAATCATCTCGGGTCCGATTTGCAATCCCACAACTTACTTAACCAATTTAACTTAGAAAGGACTAGGCAAACTTGCAGTGATAGCAGCATTACAAATCCAATTATCTCCCTCGGTCATCTCAGTCGAATCAAGCTAAGTCAATGATCTAAATTTCTTCCCAATTAAAACAACCGACAACCTAACCCACCAAATCGAAAACCTTAACTAGTCCCACACACCCCGCAAAGTAGCCAACGAGTTCATCAAACACGCACCTTGCAAGGGTGGGCACGCGAGGCCGCTTGGGCACATGGTCGTCGTCCCTGCCATCGTCGGTGGCGTCGAGCATGTGCCTCGAGCCAGATCGCTTTAGGTTTCGCCCCGCCTGCTGCATCGCGCAAAAACCCCAGCCCTAGCCTTCTCCTCCGCCAACACCGACGCCCATCAGATCTGTGCACCACCATGAATCCAGGTCAAGAAACCCCCCCCCCCACAAAATCCAGCAATGAGAGCTGAATTGAAGCTGCAAGATACCGAATCTGGGCGGCTGGCGGAAACTCCGACGAATTGATGGGGCAAGGGCGCGAGAGGGAGATATGCGCGCAGAGGCGGGTAGGCGGCGACGCCGGTCTGTGGGGGTGGAGAGGCGGGTGGCGGCGATGGTGTCGGTCTGTGGGGGAGGAGAGGTGGGCAACAATGGCGCCGGTTTGTGGGGGCGGAGAGGCGGACGACGATGATGCCGGTTTGTGCGGGCGATGAGGCGGGGCGGTGGTGCCGTGCTGTTCCGTGTGGGATGGAGGACCGAAGGACGGAAGGAGTAGTGAATAGAGATCAGGCTTGAGTGGATTTCGTCATCTGGATGATGGGCACCACTCCCGCTTGGCCGCTAGGGTTAAGGTGGTTAGCGTTTTTACCGGATTACTGGATAATGATCGGTAACTATCCGAAAAAATACTCAGATAGTTCCGTATCCATCGGATAATGTCTTTTCCAAATTCGTTTTCGTATCAGACAAAAAAAATATCCGACTCTATTTCCGTATCCGATAAAACCCCCGGATATCCGAGAATATGCTCTGAATTTTATCCGAATTAAAACGGACGGACGAGAAATATCTGCTCCGTTTGCACCCCTAGTAGATACTAGTGCAACATTCCTTATTCATAGACCAGTGTCTGTTTGCCTTTATCGAGTTAGATACGTAATTATTCATCTTTAAAATATGTATTAAGACGATTGATCTTTTAGCTCCTTATCGACATGGGAGAAAAACGGACTATTTGGGGGATTGAAGTAGAGAAAACAGTACTTATTATAGAATTAATCCATAATATTTCTAAAGCTCATGGAGACGTATCCCGTGAAGTTCTTCTGTGGTTGTCGTAGCCGGTGTTGCACTACACTAGCCTGTACAGTGTCTCACGTGACCGTTGGTTTGACCTGCGTGTAGAAAGTTTAAACGAGTAGATCAGCGAGCACTACAGAAACTTGAAACACGAGCGGATCCTGTTGGGGAGCATGGTGGGCTGACAGGCGTGATTAGGCAGCTCGTTTGACGCTCGCCGGTTGGGCACCTCGTGTCGCGTCCTTGCATGTAAAGCTAGCTTTTAACGCACCTTTGCAAGATCGGTCGATCTACGTGCACCACGACGCGACACCTATAGCCAGGTCGCACTGGATCGATCGGATCCCGGAGCACGCAGCTCGTGGCATCATAACTTCGCAATCTCCATGCGACACTTCCATTTATGTTAGTTCATGTGTGTATATGAATTTTTAGATTAGTTCTAACTTACTAGCTTATCCTGAGAAGCATTTATATATAAGTCTAGGAGTTCCAATGATAACATCTTCGGTTAACCGTTTTGCGTAAAGCGAAGACGAAAGCACAAACGAGTTGCTACGCGTGTGTGACGATTTAGATGAAAGCCACAAATCGTTTTGCGTAAAGCGAAAACGAAAGCCAGGTCGCACTGGATCGATCGGATCCCGGAGCACGCAGCTCGTGGCATCATAACTTCGCAATCTTCATGTGACACTCTGGCTTATGTTAGTTTATATATGTGTGTATGAATTTTTAGGTTAATTTTATGTTACTAGCTTATTTTGAGAAGCATTTATATATAAGTCTAGGAGTTCTAATAATAGCATCTTCGGTTAATCATTTTGCGCAAAACAAAGATGAAAGTGTAAACGAGTTGCTGTGTGTGTGTGATCTATCCAAAATATAATTAGATCTAAGCTGATTTAAACCTTAGAGCGTTACACTTGATAACTGGGGTTCTCTGTTTGACACGGCGATCTGGACCCTGCTTTTCCAAACCGATCGACCCATCACCTGTGAAAAACGCATCACCTTTTCTTCAAGGTAGCACAATTGGCCTGCTTCTGACAAACAAATTAGTGTTCTCAAAGGCGCCACACGTGAGCGGTGAGCCAGGTACGTGAGAGGTTCTGTGTTATATCGTCTTGTACTACCGATTACCGCGAAATTAATCACAACATGCGCCACTGCCGGAAAAGGAGGACCAGCCAACGAACAAGGTTCTCTGGTACTAGCAAAGTAGTCAAAGACCCATTTGACTCTGGCCTTTGACTCTGGGAGTCGGAAAATCTACTACTACTACTACTACGAAGTCCACAGATTAGTAGTTTGGTGTGTCTCAACCATACAGGAGAGACGAGTAACGGGCCTTGGTCTTTTCGATACGGCTGCTGACTTTTGTTTACGTCTTTTAAGAGTAGCGGATAGTGAAGATGTCAATATGAACGACGCACACGATTTTAGATTTAAAAACTGTTTAGAAAATCCATCTCAAATAACCATAAAAGAAGGCAACACAGAGTTATCAATACCATTTCGATATCGGTCGGTGTGTGTTATACCGTCATCTAAACTGGTATAAAGTAGCCTTACATACCGTAAATGCCTTAATACCGGTCACATCGGTTGGATACCATTCAATACTAGATATACCGGTGGAATTGATAATACAATCTATTGAACTATGTATTTTATTTGATAATACTGTTATGTATTAAGAATAATATTACAAGTAATATTTAGTGTACATATAATTAAATAAATATAGATTTTTATTATATTACATCTAAAATGTTACGTCGGTAGAAACCGATACCAGAACAAAATTGTATAACCACCGATACGATACCATATTGATAAATATCGTAACCCTGCTCCAACGGGTAGCCATCCAGTGTCCACAACGGCGGGTTAGATAGGTCGCGCCGCATTAGCGAGGGAGCCAGCCGCTCGGTGTGGGCCGAGGCGGGTGGGCTTGTCCCCAACCTCAACCCCGAGCGCACCACACCTTCCCCCTGCCCCGCAGGACCACCGTAACGCTGCCATGTCCCAGCCGCGAGCGGGCGAGGCGCGGCACCGACACCGCCCGCGCGAGGGGAGTTTACGCTGCGCCGCGGGGGCCGCGTACCGCAGTGGAAGCGCCGGTGCGCCTGGTTCTGTGGACATGTTGGGCGGTCCCTGGAGCGGCGGGCCTACGTGTCGGTGGGTGTGGCGCGGTGGACGAGGTGCGTGCCGTTTTATGGGCCGTGGGGGACGGACGGGGCTGTGGGCCTCCTTCCTTCCACTCACGCCTTCGGCCTTATTTTCCGCGCTGTGGTGAGAGGAAAGCGGCCTAATCTTTGCATCCCAACCCTTACGAAAAGTTATTTGGCATCTTGCACATGATGCTTCCCAACTCCTTTGTACTTTTGGAATCGGCCACCCCATTTCTACAATTCGCAGAACGAGTTCTGATTACTTTTAGCAGGCATTCGGTAGCACTGCTGAACAGTTATTGATGCATCTATACAAATTTAGCTAAGAAAAGGTTGAGTATAGATCGACGCCACCCCTTATACCGACAACACATATCACAAAAAAGTATTAGCATATGAAACTCAGAAACAATCAACTCAAATGCGCCACAAAAAAAAGGTTTGCAACTAGACATCAGTTGAGCTATCTTTCCATACGTATAATTCGCAATAGTACACACTATTGCTCCACTATAATATGCACAAATATAGTTTACATTTAACCTTCTCTACAGTGACAATTTTAGAAATATTTTCAGTATATGTGCAGCTAGTCGAGCGTGGATGGAGAAAAGTACAATGTCTGGGTGCAATAGCGCGATATTGAAAGGGCAAATCTGCAAAAGATGGTAACCCATGAACCCAACAATTTTAGTCAAAATTTTCCCACTAATTTAACCCGAACTTACACACACCACTGCTGCTCCTCCCTTGCGCTACCTGTACACTGCCCTCATAACGCGGCGAGGCCAGTGCAAAGCCAGAGCGAGCCCAAGAACGCCTCACGTCCTCTCCTCGCTCCTCCGCGAGATCCGCTCGGAGCCCAGCTCCCACGGTCCAATCCCGGCAGAGGTACCAATCCACCGCCTCTGCATTGCCGCCTCGCCCTTTTCCCTGCATCCGTTTTCAGGCGCGGATCTAGCTAGCTGAGCTTGTTCGTTCATTCCACGGATTAGCTAGTTGTTTAGTATACTTATTTTCTGATCAGTCTACCATAATTAGTTCGCGTTTGTACCCAGCTCGGAACCAGCTCAAGTCACAGATCCGGTTGCGATTTGTGCACGGAATAGAACTTGTCAGATTTCCATGTCTTGAGGTGTTTTAATGCACGCGCTTGTAGTTTTGTTTCCATGTTTGTTCATACGGGGAGATTTCTTTGTTGTTGGATGGCTTTCGTTCTTGGAAAGAGTTGCTTTACTAGGAAAGGAGAAACAAATAGTAAAAAAGAACGGATTTTTGCATTGTTGAGTTGGTTTTTGCTATAGCAGTCTAGTGTTTCCTTATTTAGATCTAGTGATTGATATAAATTTCCAGTGCTTTGAGTTTTTGACAATGTGTAGTTTGCTCTAGGTGCGAGCGGGTGTGGCCGAAAGCAGCGAAGTTGCAAACTTTGGGGTTCTTGGTCGGTCGAGTTGATACAGACAAACCGCGTGGAGTGGGTGTGATTCTGTACATGCTAGAGTGGGATCGATGGCATTTGGCCGAGGTGCAAAGATGGACGGCAGGCGGCCCTCGTCGTCGTCGTCATTCTGCACGACGACCACGGTCGTCGTCTTTGTGGCGCTCTGCCTGGTCGGCGCGTGGATGATGACATCGTCCACCGTCTTCTCGCTGGAGGTATCGTCCAATAAGAAGCCGGAGGTAAAGCAGCAGCCCCCACCAGTTGACTTTGGTGCATCCGAGGATGCAGCATCCAGAAATGCTGTTGAAGGTTCGGAGAAATTCGAGGATACCTATAATAGCGATAATGCAGTTCCAGATGAGTCCAACAATGACAAGGAGGCTCCTGAGGAAGAGAAGTTCACTGAGAACACAATGGAGAAGACTGAAGAAAAGGAACAACAAAAAGAAAAGGAGGAGAGTAAGGATACATTCGATGATGCAAATGGAAAATCAGAAGGGCAGAGCGCCAAGGAGAGTGAGGATGCTGAATCTGGAGCTGGGCAGTCTGATGGTGTAAAGAGTGGCGATGAAGAGAAGAGCGAGGAAAGGAAAGTTGATGAGACCACAATTGAAAATGATGGTGATCAATCTGACGGCGAGAAGAAAAAAGATCAAGATGAAAAGGTTGATGGTGATGCCACGCAGGATGCAACCGAGCAACCTCAAATAGAGGAGAAAGTGGAAGAAGGTGGAGATAAGGAACAGGTTGCAAAGTCTAATGAGGTATTTCCTGATGGGTCTCAATCCGAACTTCTGAAGGAGTCAAATACCGAGAATGGGTCATTCTCTACACAGGCTGCAGAGTCAAAGAATGAGAAGGAAGCACAGGCATCATCAAAATATTCAGGTGATGAAACCACCTATAGCTGGAAATTATGTAATAGCAGAGCCGCGACAGATTACATACCTTGCCTTGATAATGAGAAGGCTATCAAGAAGCTTCGATCTACCAAACATTACGAACATCGTGAGAGGCATTGTCCTGAGGAGCCTCCTACCTGCCTTGTTCCCCTTCCGGAAGGATATAAGCGCACAATTGAGTGGCCCAAGAGCAGGGACAAGGTGCTTCTGTCTTTTATAATGTTTTCACAGCATTGAGTAATCTTTAGCTGATCAAGATTGCCTTTTGCTTATTACAAGTGGCACTATTTTTGCAGGTATTGTATAGCAATGTCCCTCACACCAAGCTTGCAGAGTATAAGGGGCACCAAAACTGGGTTAAAGTTTCTGGGGATTATCTTATGTTTCCTGGGGGCGGGACTCAGTTCAAGAACGGCGCACTACACTACATTGATACTATTCAGCAGGTTTATTATCATTTCCCCAGCTGCCCTTATTATGTGTCATCCGTTAGTTAGATTTATACCATTTCACACACATAAGTCTTGAGGCAAGTGCCACTATTACTCCCTAAAAGAAGTTTGCACTATTTGAAGGAAAATCTGAATATATTCAACTTAATGACAACTGATTTCCACATTTGTACTTGTATTTTCAAGCACCCCTTTTAAATTTTAATAGCATTCCAAGTTGGATTTAGGGAAATTCAGCTAAGTACTCGTTTTTTGGTAAGCCATAAGTATCTCCCCCACTTTAATCTATAAAGAAAACAGAGTATTAAACCATGATGATGAAATTTGCATCTTGTGTTTTTGATGTAGATATTATCACCATATCATGTATGTTCACATTCTTTGCATTTACATGCCTTGATGTTTGATCAAACTGCTGTGTGCAGGCATTACCTGATATTGCATGGGGCAAACGAAGCCGTGTCATTCTAGATGTTGGTTGTGGAGTTGCCAGCTTTGGAGGCTACATGTTTGATAGAGATGTGCTCACAATGTCATTTGCTCCAAAAGATGAGCATGAAGCCCAAGTACAGTTTGCACTGGAGAGAGGAATTCCAGCAATATCAGCTGTAATGGGCACCAAGAGACTTCCATACCCCAGCAGGGTTTTTGATGTCATTCATTGTGCTCGCTGCAGAGTCCCTTGGCATATTGAAGGTTTGTCTTGTTTGTGGCATGTTTTCCTTTCTTTTATAGAACTGCTCTAAGTACTGTTGGTGACAACTGGTTACTTTCAGGTGCGATGCTTTTGCTGGAATTGAACCGCCTATTACGTCCTGGTGGTTACTTCGTCTGGTCTGCCACTCCTGTTTACCAAAAGCTCCCTGAAGATGTTGAGATTTGGAATGGTATTGTACTGACCAAGGTTTCAAAACCCGGAACTGGGGCTAATCCCGGCCGGCGGCCGGTAACAGTAACCAGCTATTATCGGAAATCCCGGGAAAAACCCAAATGAATTTCGTGATTTGAAATTTGAATTTGAGTGGTTTGAAACCGGTAACCGTCAAAAACCGGTGAAAACCGGCAAAACCGCTAGAAAAACTGGAAAAGATAGAGAAAACATGGGAGAAAAATTATTGATGCTTATTTACTTCATATAATAGGTAATCTAGCACAACATCATACAATAGGTAATCTAGCATAACAAATACTTAAACCAACTTAGGAAATGCATTATGTAGTCATAAATCTAAATTTATATTTGAATAATCCTAGCCGGTTTTTTTATCCCGGTACCGATCGGTTTTCTGGTAACCGGCGGTTACCGGCCGGTAACTACCGGTTTTTCGAACCCTGGTACTGACCACCTCTTTTAATTTCACTCTACTGAATGATGTTGCAATATCAATGCCCACATGCCAAAAGAAAGATCCTTTATTTTCTCATTTTGCGAGGAATAATTCAAATCCATGAGTAGGGTGAATGAGTGATACATCAGAACAAATTGACTTACTGCCTCTGAGATCTAATACAGAATCCAAGTTGGATGGTTATGCCAGATTTTCTTTCAAACCCCGCACCACATATAGAAAGACCATGCTGTTGCTTGTAACAAAAGTTCACAAGTTGTAAATCCTCTTTGCCTTCCTTTTCCCTATAATGACTACTGATGGCACAAGTTGAGCTTATTATCACAAATAGAATTAATCAGTGCTAAGCATTAGATGCACCCAACGTCATGAATGGGTCACGCTTGCACTTTTTTTATAAACGCATGCTATAAGCTAGCTGCAAAGTTTTTCATCCAGGTGGACCAGGTCTAACACACAATTCCTTACTCTTTTCAGCCATGTCTTCTCTGACAACATCCATGTGCTGGAAAATGGTTAACAAGACAAAGGATAAGTTAAATCAAGTTGGTATGGCCATATATCAGAAGCCAATGGACAACAATTGCTATGAGAAAAGATCAGAAGACAGCCTGCCATTATGCAAGGAAACTGATGATGCAGATGCTGCATGGTATGGTTAAGGTTCTTTCAATGGACCGTATTTCCATGCGTGAAGTACTTCTCTACTTTGCTTAAACAACCTTGTGTTATGCAGGAACGTACCTTTACAAGCGTGCATGCACAAATTGCCTGTTGGTCCATCAGTACGAGGATCAAAATGGCCGGAGACATGGCCACAAAGGCTTGAGAAAACCCCCTACTGGATAGATGGTTCTCATGTTGGAGTCTATGGAAAACCAGGAAATGAAGACTTCGAGGCAGATTATGCACACTGGAAACGGGTTGTAAGTAAATCATATGTGAATGGCATGGGAATCGAGTGGTCTAAAGTGAGAAATGTCATGGACATGAGAGCTGTATATGGAGGGTAAGTAAATGGTTTGCTTTCCCAATCTCATTGAACAAATAGTTTTTTGGTAGAATCATTACAACTTACAGATAACATATATATGGAAATTTATTGGCCAATGTTTGGCTGTAACAGCTGAAAAAATGAGAAATTTGTCAGTGAAAGGTAAAACCCCCACAAATTTGGCTTTGAGTTGCAAAAATTGTCATTAATTCAGATTGCACTACATTACTATCGGTCCAAGTTGGCACTGTGCTAGCAGCGAACATAATGGGCAACTTGTACCATGTCACTAATCATTGTTCTATTTTCATTTAAGTCGGGGGAAGATGTAAGATTATTTGTCTATCTCTTGATGATGCATTTGGATTTCAAAATCCATTCATTTCACAGTGTTTTATTGAAGACCACTGACAATGAGAACACATTTTGGTACCTCATTTTTATTTTCATTCCTTTGCTAACGTTTTGCATTGTTGCATTTCAGTTTTGCTGCAGCTCTGATGGACCAACAAGTCTGGGTTATGAATATTGTGCCAATTGATTCACCAGACACACTGCCAATTATTTATGAGCGTGGATTGTTTGGTATGTATCATGACTGGTGCGAATCTTTCAGCACTTACCCGAGAACATATGACCTCCTGCATGCGGACCATCTGTTCTCAAAGCTCAAAAAGAGGTCAGTATTTTATTGTCTCCGTGATCATAGTTGCTTCATGCTTGCCAGTAGCTTAGCTTTAACCAAAGCAAACATTGAAGGATTTATATGCTTGACGTTGGACTAGAATTTAGAATCTAGGTGATGCAAAATGGATCGCGAGTAGGCTACAAGAGCAGAAAACAAAATTTTTCTACCGCGCACACAAGAACATCATGCTTAAGGAGGATCATGGATCGTTACCACTAGACGCCAGCAGCAATGAAGAAGAGTTGAGAAGCCGATCCAACCACGGCGTCGAAGTAGTAGTGGAAGTAGTCGATCGTCCCGAACCGATCGTCTCCTCCACGCGATCAACCACACCACGCGCGATCCAATCAGAGGTTGTTGATGCCGATCAACGCCGCAACAAGCGGCGCCTCCACGGTATCCACACGTCCCGGTGAACGCCGATCGCGAGTGTACCAAAGACTCGCGAGCGGCTAGGGTTTGGCTCGGAGGTGGCGGCTACGGATTAGCTCGGGATTATCGGTGCGTTCCCTCACCCCTCGCCTCCATATATAGACCTCCTCACTTGGGCCTCGTGGACCGAGGCCCAATAGAGTCTATCCGATCTCTATCCGAATTGAGCCCATATCTCGAATCACATTGAATTAGTGTTCCAACCCGTTAAGTGTGCGACACAGAGGTTCACGTATACTTGGTCGCGACCAAACACCTTTAGGTCACCGTGTTAATAGCGGCCTCGAGAAGACATATTAACCCCAAAGTATACGTAAAGATCGTGTCGGTGAAACGTAATATTCTCATGTACTAATCCTTTGCCTCACGATATAGATTAAGCTCAAGGCGAGACGTGTCATCCTCTTAATAGCTCAATCACTCTCTCGATTCCGTGATGGATTATAAACTCGTGATTGACTCCTCAATCACCTTGGCATGACCATGCACTTTCATAATCCATTACATCGAGGGGCCCAGATATCTCTCCCATAAGGAGGGCAAATTCTATCTTGATCATTCACATCCCACTACATGTTTCATGGCAAACCCAAAGACTACTTTTATGACTACCCGCCACGGAGTAGTGTTTAGTAGTCCCAAAGTAAGCTACTACGCATCTTGGGAACCATGATGATCTCAAGTCTAAGGATTCCACATAAACACTACTTGAGACCAACCGATGACATATGGAATCTCTGCGGTGTCTCATGGCGGGTCTATCCAACATATGTTCACTAACACATGTCCATATTATTGATTTGGTATCTCCATACCATGATCCATGAGACATGATCATCAATCAATACATATGCTGATCTTTGAATCATATTTGTTCCTCATATGAAATATAATCAGGGATCATTTAGAAATAGCAACATTTTGGCATTAAGAGTCTCATGAATAAGTCACATACTCATTGATCAATAATGATAATGTCTATTTCAAGGAACAAAGCAATGTATCATAAACATAGTATGTGATATATTCAACATCTCCATGTTGCCTCTAGGGTATATCACCAACAAGACCTTACTTTCACTGACTGCTTAGTAGTGTATTATTCTGTAAACATATATACCGTTGGAGTGATGGTCTGAAGTACAAACTGACTTATGCGAATAATTCAGCTAAAAACACTAAGCATTTCCTACAGGGTTCTTCTATATGTGGCGACAGCATATTTGTGCATGTTATAGTCGTTGTATAATTGAATCTTCTTAAGCAATTGTATTGTTTGTTTGCAGATGCAAATTGTTGGCAGTGTTTGCCGAGGTTGACCGGATATTGAGGCCAGAAGGCAAACTGATTGTGAGGGATAATGCGGAGACAGTAAATGAACTGGAAGGCATGGCGAAGTCCCTGCAGTGGGAGGTGCGCATGGCCTACACCAAGGGTAACGAGGGGTTGCTCTGCGTCCAAAAGTCCATGTGGCGGCCCAAGGAGATTGAAGCAAGCGCGTGAAATACATGCTGAAGAAAACTGTTACTGGTTAGGGGTACATTAGACTGAATTTTTGGCTCTAGATAAGCATATGATTCTTGTTGATACTGAAAAGGCAAAAGCTTTGGTGTAAATGTATGCGATTTTTTCGAAAATGAATGCGCTCTTGATTATTTCTGTGCTTGCACAGCATTGCTGTAAGGTTGTATCTGGAAGCCAATAGGTAGAGCCATAGAGGGCATCTATTCTTTAGGAAAACCTCACTGCAGCAGATTAGCAGTCCAATATTTTTGAATTCATGGCATCTCTGAATTCTTTCACGAGTTCTCGCTCAACACGCTACAGTGACATAATTGGTGCGTTTGATATTCTTGTGGTTATATTCTGCCCAGCAGCGTGACAAGTTACCTCATCTACGGACATTGTATTTAGTGGAGCAGCTGAAGCTAAGGGTGTGCAAGTTATCAACTGTTGTGAGAACATAAGTGAACACTAGGAAAGATACAAAAATGTTCAGGATGTGGCATGGTTGCAAGTGGTTGAATGAAGAGATAAAATTGCATTAAGATATTTATGTGTCAAGCAATGGATTTTTTCTGGAGATGCAGGGATCAGTTGTTGATTTGTACTTGTAGATTTACGGTCTTCCGCGAAGCCTAGAAGCATGCAAAATTATTCTTCGCAACTGGCGCTCTTAAATAAATCCTGGAATCTAGTAGGCTCTGTCTCAAAAGAAATTGGCCATGTCAGGTCCATTCGCAAACAGGCTGCTTCCAAACTTGCAATTGCAGCTCACTTTTCCTGCATCCGGGTAGGGTTGAAGCTGACCTCACTCATTTGCTTCTGCCAATGACGTACTGCCCCAGCACATCGTAGCTCCAACGGATTTCGAGACGCGTAGACTGAGATTACATTTCCGAGCCAAGAAAGCACCCTATCTCGCCTTCCTCAACTCCGGCGGCTCACCGACGCTCCATTCCAAAAGAGCAGCTCTAACGAAGATAAGCGCGAATAATACAGTTCCCAATTTTTTTGTTTGTTCTAGACGAGGCCAGAGAGCTTTTGGGGCCATTGGTTTTCTGGAGAAGCGAAGAGCGAAGTGATCGTCCTCCGGCCGGCCCCACCAAATATCTGCCCTCTGCGCAGCGCTACGGAGCGTCGTCAGGCAGGTGAGCTTCGCGTCGCGTCCGTCCAGATTGGAAATTTCAAGAGCCTATTTGCGTGCAAGCATCCATCCATATATTCCTCTTACGTGCGGCAGCTCGGAGAAAGGGAAAAAACAATATATATATGTATGTACATGTACATTACACATCGGAGCAGAAGACTACAGGGAGCGCTAGCGTCCAAAAATGGAAGGCGGTGTGGGCCCGCGGGCCACGTGGGCGCCACCTCCACACGGGCCCACCGCGCCCCGGGGAGCACGTGGCCAATCCCGACAAAAAATCGTGGCGAATGAACTGATGGATCGATCAGGCCGCCTCCTGGGCCGTGGCGGCAGGGCCGTGGGGGGAGGCGGCGCCGGCGGCGGCGGGCGGCGGCGGGGCGAGCCACTGGGTGAAGGCGTCGAGGGTGCGGGTGTCGGCGCGGTAGTGGCGCTGCGTGAAGCGCATGAGGTCGGCCCAGGTGAAGTCCGGGTACTGCCGGGGTGAGGCCCCGCTCGGCGGCGGGCGCACCACGCGGTCCTCGCGCGGGCACAGGAAGAACGCCAGCGACCGCCGCTCATGCTGGCGGTTGACCACCGCGCGGTGCAGGCAGCTCTTGTACCGCCCGTTCGACAGCGCCTGCACGGATCGAGAAACACATGAAGACGCCGACCGGTTAGACGCGCGTAACAGCATTTGAAGCAGCGACTTGAATTGGATTTTTTCGCGGAAGGTTATCAGCTTGGAGATTTTACAATAATACAGGAGGCCAAACAAAGGCAGGAAATTTTTTCCTGCGTCCCGCGGGCCACGTATGGAGACCGCACGACCGGCGTGGCCCGACGACGGGGCAGCAAGTCGGAGCTCGATCGATCGGCGTGGGCGTCGTCGTGAGCGCGACGGGGCGCAGCGACAAACGCGGTGGAAACGGCTAGAAAGTCAAGTGGAGGAGCCGTCAAACATCTCGCCATGGGAGGAAGGAATACAGCGACGTGGAACCGAGCCTTGTACTGCTGCGGCTGCGCGTCACACGATACGATACGGCCAGGGCGGGCGGAACTAGCAGAGGGGATGAGCCTCCGCGCGCGCACCTGGGTGGGCGGACCCGCCACCGAAAGCGCCACCGTCCGCATCCACCCTCCGCGCCGCTACTGTACAAAACCCCTCCATAAAACTCCAAGAAAACACAAACAACAAAGACGATATATCTATCCCCTCTCCTACATGGCTTATCTATCTCCGACTCGCTCGGCTCCAATGCTCCGAGGCAGGCAGTTTTTCTGCGAAAGGCTCAGCCTTCTGATGACTGGATTGGATGGATGGAACCCTACTTTCTAGAGAGGTTACAGCACACTCGAAATGGAAGCAACTCACATGTATGTCTACATTGCATTCGATGTGTTAAGCTGCTAACTCCCCCTTGTCACATACTAAGGCCCCGCTTGGTTGAGCTGAAAAGTTGTGGTTTATGATTAAAATTACGCTGTAATAACTAAAATTACACTGTAGATAAAGTGATTTATTTGACATAATTAAATTTAAACCTTAGCAACCCTAGTGTCCCTAGAGAAGCTGAGGTGGCATTCGGTATCGCCATAGGAGTGGGCCTGTTCTTTTTGACTGCGGCTTGTGATTTTTGACTTTTAGACTGTTCATGCGAGAGATTACAGAGTAACATAAATTTACATGTGGTTTTTGCCGATATAAATAAAGTCGGTATAGTATGTACTACAATTAACTAGTAGACTCTATCTTAAAAAGATATTCTGTTTAAAAATTAGTTAGTGTAGAAAACTGAAAAATAGCTTTTAGAAGCCGAAAAAAACTGAGTCAAAATCGACATTCACGATCTATTCCCATGTTGTTTGGACGGCTCACAACAAAACTGGCGTGTTAGTACCGAGGAGGGGACCGTGTAACGTAACATGTACTGTACGTACGTTTGATTGAATTTGTCTAATCAGCTGAAGCCGTGTCTGCAACAGAGAAATCACCTCACGTCAGTTCCCTGCTTTCCACTGAGTCCTACCACAATCTTTTCTTTTGTTCCAAAACAGTTTCTTCAAGGAGTTGGAGCTCTTGCTAGGAAACAGAGCAGGCAAGGGCAACAACAGAGCAGCATGCACTAGTTAACCGAGGGAATTAAACTAACCGCTAATTAAGTAGCAATCAAGGTGAACGAATCGGTAGTTACCATGAATGTGTCGCCGATGTTGATGACCATGGCGCCGGGGACGGGGCGGACGGGGCGCCAGTCGCCGTCGACGAGGACCTCGAGCCCGCCGACGTCGTCCTGCAGGAGGATGGTGAGCGCTGTGGGATCGCAGTGCGGGCCCGTGCCGAGCGTGCGCTCCGGCTCCGGGCACGGCGGGTAGTAGTTGCACCGCATGATGGAGCTGCTGTCCGCGAAGAACTCCCGATAGTAGCCGCGCTCCACCCCCAGGCTCAGCTCCAGCAGCTCCATGATCGTCAGCGACAGTTCCTTCATCTCCTCACAGTACTTCTGGTACACCCTCCTGCACCGATTCATATAGGTACGTACGCACGCACGCACGCACGCACACACGCGATTAATACCACGTACTATTCAGTATGATGGATTGTATACATATACACACGACGACGTATACGGACGTACGCGTCGAAAAATGCAATGCCAAGATCGATCGATTGATAGGATAGGGGTGAATGGATTACCCCATTGGCTCGAAGTCATGGCCGAGGGTGCTGGTGAAGTAGTCGACGACGACGGGCGCAGCGCCGCGGTCGTGGAAGCCGAAGGAGAGGGTCTCCTTCCAGGGGAGCTTGGAGGCGAACCGGTCCGCGTGGGCGCTCGTGTACCCGGACACGGTCCCCGGGATGCGCCGGGCGCGCTGCTTCTCGGCCAGCGGCAGCCGGAAGAAGTCGCTGCCGCCGTCCAGGGCCGCGCGCGCCAGGGTGGCGTCCACGCCGTGCCCGGACACCTGGAAGAACCCGTGCGTCGCGCAAGCCGCGGCCACCTGCGCAGCGGCCCGGCGCAGCCCCGCGGCGTCGCCATTGCGCAGCACGCCCACGTCGACCACCGGCACGCCCAGCTCCTCTGCCGAGGTCGGGCGCACGTCGGCGTGCGGCCACACGAATGGCGCCGGGATCTTGGGCTCGCTCCGGAGGTCGTACACGGCGGCACCGCCCCCCTTGCCGACCACGTTCCTGTCCTTGGCGTCAATGCTGGGAGCGGGAGGGCGGAGGAGGAGAGGAGGCGAGGGGCTGGTGGCCTCCATGGCTGCAGCTCGGCGGTCGGTGGGGACGCTGCGGCGAGGCGGAGCAGGCAGCGATGGTTCTTGCTGTGCGGGCAGGGGCACCATGAGATGAGATGTGTGAGCTAGCTGCGAGTGTGCAGGAGAGCTGTCTGGGATGGTGGGGTATTTGTAATAGGGGAGGAGAGGGAGGCTGCTTTGGAAGCAGCGAGAGGACGGGACCCACCACAAGAGAGGCCATGCCATGGAGATGAACTAATGCACACATAATAAGCCCAAAAAAAAAAGCCTCACTAAACCATTACTACCCGGTGGTTTTCCGTCTCAAAAAAGGGTTGTACCCGGTGGTTTTCCGTGTGGTTTTTTTAATTTGATTGCACAGTAGATTAAATGGGATAGTCTTGGATTAATTAAGGACTTGTTCTTTTTAGCTTCGGCTATAGCTTATGGTTGCGTCGTGTAGCTTTTGGATTGTTCATAAGAGAGTACGGAGTAAAAAAAACTCGTGTACGGTTTTAGCTGATATAAACAAAGTCGCTACAGTGTGTACTTTAATCAATCTATAGACCCCGCCTTAAAAACATATTCTGTTTAAAAACTAGTTACTATAGAAAAAAATTCGAAAATAGTTTTTAGAAGTAAAAAAAGAAAAGACATTTTATTAAAAAAAATGTCAATATCAACTGTTTATGCCATCAGTTTTCTCATTACATGTACAGCCATCTTGGTCTAGGTGGGACGAAAGAGGAAACCATGCACGATCAGTGTCTTTCCCAACATGCTTTTATGTTTCATATTCTTTGAACTCCACATCGATTATTGCCATACTTCTACAGCAGGTGTCTCCTGTTATACAAGATTTGTTCAAATCTTTATTTTAATAACGCGATTGCCACGAAGCCCAAATACTATATATATTACGCCCGGGGTTAGCGGCTGGAGAAGCTAGCCACGTCATCATTTATATGTCAAGCTTCCTGCATTTTGTGAAATCGCATAGAGGTCCTGCGTTCTCGCAAATAGGTTCTTATTTCTCGCAAACAGGTCCCTGCCAGTTTTTTCGAAAGCCCTCCAATTTGCCGATAGCAGCCCACGGTTTCCAAAATTATGTATAAGTCATTGTTTAGTTACATACAGGTCCTTACGGGTCCCTGTTTTTATGCGAAAAAACCATTCGGTTCCTCCGAAATTACGTATCCGTCCTCGATTTTTTAAAAAGAACCATCTCACGAATTTTCATCTCTTTTATTTCGATCCACACGGTGGCTAGCGCGGCGTGGCGCCGCGCTTATATGACTAGTACTACTACAGTCCAACGATGAGAAAAGCATATAATTGAACTATTGCTAGTGGAAGTACCATGCACGACACACATATCCGCAAGATCACCATTCGCTTGCAACATAATAGGCTAGCCATCGATCAATGTCAGCTCCCAAAATTCGTGTTCGGCTAAGGTTTTGCAATGAATGAGTTCTCACCGCGCATAAAACGGTTTCATTTTCAAACAGTATAGCATCGATCAATGTCTGATCGCTAAGTTAGGGGCGGTCTGATCGGGGGTTTGTGGTCTGCTTGAATTGGTTCGTGTTTACGAGTGAATCATGTTGTGTTATATGTGTGTGGATTGATGTTGATCAAGTTAGAGAGAACTTATGCCGAAAAAATATTCTTTAGTCTTTAAATATGCAAGTTAAGCATGAAGACGATTATGATCGATGACAAAAAGTGTCGGGACTAGGATGGGAGATCCGAGGTTCAGATGGTCAAGAATGTCACAAGATAGTCGGGCTCATGTTTGAGTACGTGGAGAATAAAGGTGGATGATACGTGAAGAAGCTACGGGAGGTACGGTCCTGGAGGCTTCGACACGTGAGATGTTGAAACGTTGGAATTTTGGAAACCCAGTGTTTGGAAGGGTTTCGGGTCCCATGGTTGTAGGAGTTGGTTTAGGAATCGAATTTGTGATCTATTCGAAGAGGACTCTTAAGGAGTCAGAGGGGCATAGCAGATGTGTGGCTTTTTGGAGAAGGTTGAGGAGGCTTTAGTTTTGGCTAGGCTTTTATAGGTGCTTTTGAAGGCACTTTATAAACCTATGAAAATCCAGAAATAAACATCATCTTGAATCAATTTTGTTCTTGATTTGCTCGAAAAGTACTAGTGATTGTAATTGGGTCGAAGCTTACGAATACATGCAAATGTGTCGAATCATTGCTTGGAAAACAAAGGAAATACGAGTACTCGAAGGCGCTGAATTCTCGAAGGCACATATGATCGAGAGGTTCTGCTCCCGGTGTCAAGATCTCGAGTACATGCAAACCAGTTGAAGTCTCGAGTATGTACGAAGCAGTTGAAGTTACGACCTTGCACAACACAGTCGAAGTTTGAGTACATGCAAGTTCGAGTACGTGCAAATTGGTTGAAGTTCGAGCATGTGGAAAGCAGTCAAAGCTTACGAGTGCTAATCTATGAAGATCAGAGTATGAAGTGGTCGTAGTTTACGTGCGCAGAAGTGGTCGAAGGTTACGATTATCGATACTGGCAAAATCTACGACTGGTAAGGAGTTACGATAGCTGAGCGATTGAGTGAGCGATCAAGTGCTGATCGGTCGAAACCTACAACCGGTAAGAATTTACGACAACTGAGCAGTTGTGTGCCGAGCGGTCGAAATCATCATCAAGCACTAAGAGATTCTAAAAAGCGGAGGCAATCATTCACCCTTTCTGATTGCGATATTGGATCAGAGTGAGGTCGCGATGGCATCAGATAGGTATGTGAATCGCCCCCATGCTAGATGGTATTGATTTTATTTTTTGAAAGTGTCGTATGCAAACTTACATTGAGACTTAAGGTAGTGATGTTTGGAAAAAGTTTCTACACCTCATGAGGTTCTTGCTACTATTACTAATTTAAATAATATAGATGTTGATTTAAATACTCATGGTCGTAACTTACTATTTCAAGAGATTTCTCGCAAAGAATTTGATCGTATAACTCATATTAATTCTGCTCACTTAATATGGAAAACACTTTGCGATTATCATAAATGAATCACTAAAATCAATAAAGTGCGTAAGAATCTATATCAAAAAGAATATTGTGATTTTACTATGAAGGCTGGTGAATCTATTGATGATCTTTTTGCTCGTTTTGAGAAAATCTTGAGTGATTTGCGTGGTGTTAATGTTCTTCCTGATAATGAAGAAAATTTAACTAAAATTTTGAGATCTTTAGGTTCCAAGTGGTTGATGGTTGTCACAACTATCAATTAAATTGTTGATCTAGATACTTAACCATGGATGATCTTTGTTCTAGATTGAAAACCTATGAGATGGAAGCTTTACCATCTAGGATTGATAAACCTTCATTTTTAGCACTTATGACTAACCCTGTGTAGGCTGCTTCATCAATTCTTCGTTTTGTGTCCCTTTGTCTGTTTTGTCTTCTTTTTCAGAGGAATAGTTCGAACAACTCCCTGAAGAGGATTTGGTGTTGATCTCCTCAAGGGCATACAAGGTACTTAACAACACGAGAATGAGGAAGCGAGGTGGCATGTCATTTTCGATCAGGTGCTATGAGTGTGGTGAGCCAGGCCACATTAAGATGGATTATTCCAAGCTCAAGGGGAAGGTGATCAAGGAAGACAAGAATTATCGTCGTCAACCATCCAAGAACAACAACATCAAGGGTGGTAATTTCCGTTGCAAATTTGTTGAAAAAGTTCTTTCGGCTATCGAGCATCTTGATTTGAGTGATGTGGAATATGAGAGTTGCGACCACGATGATCATGACGATGATGATGGTAAAAGTAAGAAGAAGAATAACGATGACTTCATGGGTATGTGCTTCATGGCAAGAAACAACAACGACGATGACAGTGATCCCGATGAGGTAAGATCGTCATATGATGAGCTTGAAGATGGTTTGATTAAACTTGCTATTAAATTAAAAAAGACAAAAATAAATTGAAAGAAAATAATTTTGTTGTTGAAAGCCTAAATTCTGAAATTAATAGATTTAGAGCTTCTATTCCTGATGATGAATAATGTGAGTCTTATCAAGTTTTACATTCTGAGTTGAAAACTGCTAGAACAATTATTGCATCAAACTTGGTTCGACTTAGGGATGTAAATGCTAAAATTGATGAATTAAGATTGGTACATGATTCATGTGATGAAAAATTAAATTTTGCTAATGATGAAATTGAAAAGTGAAGTTCGATTCTTTTAAAACCTATTTTAACTGTGAATTGCTAGAAGCTAGACTTAATGTATCTCAGGAATCTATTCAACAAATGCTTTATCACAAAAATATGTGTTGCTAGAATTGTCCTAAATTAAATTTGAAATTGATGCTTTAACTAGACAATTGAATGATTTCACTGAAAAAGAAAGTTTGGCTTAATCTAGTGCTACCAAGAATCTAGTTAATGATCATGCTAAATGCACAACTTGTCCCAAGTTGACTAAAGAAAATAAGTATCTTAAGAACACCTTAGAAATATTTTCCTTCGGTGAAAAAATTGAATATGATCCTAGATAAGTTAAAAACAAGTGTGAAAAATCATGGTTTAGAATTCCATTTTGTTGACCATGCTAAGAATAATCCTCCTAAGATTGTTAAGTTACTTTGACCTAGAGAATTTGAAGTAAAATCTGAACCAAAATAAATTGTGTTTAAATCTGTTGGTGTTGCAAAGGATTTCATCTACCAAAGTGGATGTTGTGAAGGCAAGAGATACGACTTCTTATCAAGTCAAGTATCAATGTACTCATTGTGGTAGAGAGGGTCCTTTGGTTTAATTTTGTTTTCAAAAAGCAAGGAAAGAAAAGAAAGACAATTTAAGAAAGGTTTCTCGTTCTGGAGTGTAGTTTGTGCAAGCTCCTTATCGGCGTCTTGGTACCTCTAATCAATTTTCTGCAGGCTCGGGAGTTTTGCAACAGGATCGATCAGATCAACGTTTTTCACGCGATTAGAACGATTGGCGGTCAACCAACCTTGTTAAGGTGGTCAGACCACCCGGTGGTCAGAACAACGCGTCAACGACAATCTAACCAGAATCTGAAAGCGACTAACTCTTCACTTAAATCTTTATCAGTGCATGCTTTTGCTCATGTTCGTTGTGTATCTCAATATTGGTTACCTAAATGTTTATTCTCTAACCCTAGTACTAAGATGCCGATGATTGTTCGTGCTTTAGAGGATCGTCACAAGCGAAAGGAGAACATATGGTTCATTTACTCTGGTTGCTCTCGCCACATGGCCAGAGACTAACGATGGTTCTCCTCCCTCACTCGTGCCTTCAGTGATGACATGATTACTTTTGGGGACAATGCTCAAGGACGAGTTCTTGCAACATGTATTGTGCGCGTCAACAACAAATTCATTTTAAAAGACATTGCTCTGGTCGGTAAGTTGAGCTATAATTTGCTTTCAGTTTCACAGTTGATAGACGATAATGTTGAGGTGAGCTTTAAAAAGCATACATGTTGCATCTTAGACTCATCTAGAGATCTATTATGTAAAATTATTTAAGTTGGTCGTTTATTTAAGGGTGACTTATCATATTTCTCATCTTCTGATCTTAGGTATCTTGTTTCATCTGATTCTAAGGATTTATTTCACTGGCATCGTAGGTTAGGACATATTGGTTTTAATCATCTTGCTCGTATCAGTAATATGAATCTTGTCAGAGAAATACCTAATCTTAAAATTGAAAAGTCAATGAATTTAGTTGTTCACCTTATCAAGATGGTAAAATGGTCTCATCGTCACATCCTCCACTCACACTTGTTATGACTGATGCTCCGGGTCATTTGTTGCACATGGATACTGTAGGTCCTTCTAGGGTTCAGTCTGCTGGCGGTAAATGGTATATTCTTGTTATTGTTGATGATTACTCTAGATATTCTTGAATTTACTTCATGGCATCTAAGGACGATGCTTTTGGTGATTTTAGAGAACTTGCTCTTAGACTTGCTAATGAACTTGCAGGAACACTTAGAGCAATTAGAAGTGATAATGAAACTAAATTCAAGAGCACATCATTTGGTTTTTTTGTGCTGAAAAAGGTTTAGATCATCAATTTTCTTCAGCTCGTGTGCCTCAACAGAACGGTGTTGTAAAACGTAGAAATAGAACTTTAGTTGAGATAGTTAGAACGATGTTAAATGAACATGCTACTCCTAGGAAGTATTAGACCGAGGCTATTTATACTGCTTGTTATATCTCTAACAGAGTATTTTTGCGAGCCAGATTGCATAAAACTTCCTATGGGCTTCGTTTTGGTCGTACTCCTAATATCTTGCACTTGAAAGTGTTTGGATGTCGGTGTTTTATTCTTAAACATGACAATATTAATAAATTTGAATCTAGATCTTCAGATGGCATTTTTCTTGGATATGCATTTCACACTCGAGGTTATCGTGTACTCAACTTAGAAGCTAATAAAATTGTTAAGACATGTGAGGTCACTTTTGATGAGGCTAGTCCTAGTATTAGACCCGACAATATAGGTATATAAGTAACTGATGCACCCAAGACATCTTTTATGACTCTGACGATGATGAAAGGGAAACCCCAATTCACACTTCGACACACATATCTACACCAATGGAGTCTACAACTAGTGGCTCTGCTCCTATCTCCAATGAGGTAGATGCCATTACTGCTACACCTACATCACCAATGACTCCACAGGCTCCCCTACATATTCAACGGTGACATCCTCCTGAACAAATGATTGATGAGTTAAGTATATGAGTTCTTCTCAATAGGTATAACTCAAATGCTTCATATGCTCATACTGCTTTTGTTTCCTTTTTTGAACTCCAAGATGTAAGTCACGCTTTATCCGATGAATATTGTATTAATGCCATGCATGATGAATTATAAAATTTTAAGCGTAATAAAGTCTGGACTTTAGTTTGACCCCCTCATGGTCATAATGTTATTGGAACTAAATGTGTTTTTAAGAATAAACAAAGTGAGGATGGTATTGTCATTCGAAATAAGGCTACACTTGTTGGTCAGGGATTTACTTAGGTAGAATGTCTTGATTTTGGTAAAACTTTTGCACCTGTTGCTCGATTAGAAGCCATTAGAATTTTTTTAGCGTTTACTGCATCTAAGGGTTTTAGGTTGTATCAAATGGATGTTAAAAGTACTTTTCTTAATGGCTACATTGAGAAAAAAGTTTATGTTAGACAACCACCTGGCTTTCAAAATCCTAAATTTTCTGATCACGTCTACAAATTAACTAAAGTGTTATATGGTTTAAAACAAGCACATAGAGCATGGTATGATAGACTTAAATTATATTTGCTTAAAAACGACTTTCAAACGGGTAAGGTAGATAAAACATTGTTTACTCTCAAGCATGGCAGTGATCGTTTATTCATTCAGGTTTATGTGGATGATATCATCTTTGGTGGTTCCTCTTATGCTCTTGTTTTCAAGGTTTTAGATACTATGAGCAGAAAATTTGATATGAGCACGATGTGAGAACTCATGCTCTTCCTAGGCTTTTAGATCAATCAATCAAAGCTATGTACTTTTGTTCATTAGACTAAGTACACCAAAGATATGTTTCATCGCTTCAATATGGGGACAATAAGATCAATCTCCACACCAATGAGATCCACTGCAGTGTTAGACCTTAACGAGGATAGAGAGACTGTTGATAAAACAGAATACAGAAGCATGACTGGTTCACTTTTATATCTCACTGCTTCGAGGCCAGACATAGACTTTGATGTGTGTTTGTGTGCCCATTTTCATGCTTCCCATGTGCTTCACATTGACAGGCGGTAAAGCAAAATTTCAGGTATCTTCAGTCAAATTTAAAATTTGGCTTATAGTATTCTTCTTTATCATGTCTTACATTTCGAGCGTATTCACGTGTAGATTTTGGAGGCTGTTGAATTGATAGGAAGAGTATTTCTGATAAATATCATTTCTTAGGCACATCTCCTGTTTCATGGGTGTCTAGAAAACAATTGTCTATTACACTTTTCACTCATGAGGCAGAATATGTAGTTGTTGCTTCTTGCTGCTCTCAATTACTTTGGATGACTGCTACACTTAAGGATTTTGGCTTAGAATTGAATAGTGTTCCACTTTTTTGTGATAACACTAGTGCTATTTGTATTGCTAAAAATCTTGTGCAATATTCAAGAACAAAACATATTGATATTCGCTATCATTTTTTTAGAGATCATGTGAATAAGGGAGATGATGTCTTGCACTTCATTGATTTAGACTCTCAAGTTAATGATACTCTCAAAAAACTACTTGATTCTTCTTGTTTTGCTCTTTTGAGAAGTGAGATGGGTGTTCTACATCCCATGAGATTATTTTGAGGGAGAGCTTGTTGTTTAAAGATGTTTCAGAAACTTTGTTTATTATACTTGTCAAATATTTCATCAATTCCAAGCCATTGAATCAAAAGAGTTGTAGAGCTTTTTATCATATTTATTCATATACTATGTAGCTTTGATCATGACTAGGTTGTAAGTAACTTGCTACACTTGAACTAAAATATGATATGGTGGAATACTTTGATTAAATTGATTATAGATAGTACTTTGCGATGTTCATCTAAAAGGATTAGCTTGATTATGAGTCTTATTTTATATATTGATTATGAGGCTCGTATGTTTCATATTGTAATCTTTTGTGTTCACTCAATTTACCATGTTATGAAAAAATAAGAAAGAAACATTTGAAAAGATGTATGCTTCAAGCATGCCATCATAAAAAGAAGTATGTTACAAGCATGCCACACGCTTAAAACTTAAGTGTGGAGTAATAGATTGTTACATGAGATTGGTAGCTCGTCTAGATTTAAGATTTGCTTCATTTTTAGGCTTTGACTTTTCGTTGTGATATCTCATTGTGCTCTTTATAATTGGTTTGGTCATTATTGAGATGTTTGACATTAATATAAATTGCTTAATCATGTTTAAACACTTAGTGTGACATTGCTATATGATATGTGAGTTTTTATGATCCAGGTAGCTTTACTTAAAAAGATGGCTTGGTTAAATTATTAAATCAATGTAAAGTGGTTGGGATAATCTACAAAGTTTTTTATTTTTACTCTCATTGCTTCTTCTTAGAATTATTTCTTCTCTGAAGTTTCTTGATGATTATATTGCCAAAGGGGGAAAAATTGGAGAGAGTGGGGAGAGTTGGAGAAAATTGCTAAAATTGCTTCTCTTGTGTTGAGGGGGAGTTTTGAGTTTTCTAAGAGAGTTTTTGGCTGTTGTTTGTCCAATTTATTTTCTACAATTTTGAAACTTTCTTTTCGAAAATTTTACTTTTCTTTCAAAATACAACTCATTCAAGCGATTTTGAAGTATTGTCAATGTATTCATTAAGGAGGAGATTGTTAGACCATACAGATAGGTCGTGAATATTGTGATGATGAATAATTGACATTGGTTGAATTGGAAGAATAATTGACATGGGTTGAATTGGAATTTGCATTTGTGAAAGTTTCGGTTGATGCACTTGTGTGAAAATTGAAAAGTGCTGAAGTATTTAGGTAGTGCGGTCTGATCGCTATGTTAAGGGTGGTCTGACCGGTTTGTGGTCTGGTTGAATGGTTCGTGTTTAAGGGTGAATCATGTTGTGTTACGCGTGTGTCGATTGATGTTGGTCAAGTTGGAGAGAAATTGTGCCGAAAAAATGTTCTTTGTTTTTTGTATGTATAGGTTGAGCATGGAGGCGATCATGGTCAATAATGAGGAGTACCGGGATTAGGATGGGAGATCCGAGGTTCAGACGGTCGAGGATGTGATGAGATGATGCATGAAGGAGCTACGGGAGGTACGGTTCTGGAGGCTTTAACACATGAGATGTTGAAACTTTGGAATTTCGGAAAACCCGTGTGTGGAAGGGTTTGGGTCCCTTGGCTATAGGAGTTGGTTTAGGACCCGAATTCGTGATACATTCGGATTAGGACTTGAATTCGTGATCTTTTCGGAGAGGACTCTTAAGGAGTCAGAGGATATAAATAGAGTCGTAGGGGCATATCAGATATATGGCTTTTTGGAGAAGATTGAGGAGGTTTCAGTTTTGGCTAGGCTTTTAGATGTGCTTTTGAAGGCTCTTTGTAAACCCACGAAAATCCAGCAATAAACATTATCTTGAATCAATCTTATTCTTGCTTTGCTCAAAAAGTGATGGTGATTGCAATTGGGTTGAAGATTACGAGTTATGACTACGTGCAAAGGTATCGAATCGCTACCGGAAAAATAGAGGAAATACGAGTACTCGAAGGCACATGTGTTCGAGAGCTCCTGATGTCGAAGATCTTGAGTACGTGCAAACCAGTTGAAGTCTCGAGTACGTACGAAGCAGTCGAAGTTACAATCTTGTGCAAAGCAGTCGAAGTTCGAGTACGTGCAAGTTCGAGTACATGCAAATTGGTCAAAGTTTGAGCATGTGGAAAGCGATCGAAGCTTACGAGTGCTAACCGGTCGAAGATCAGAGTATGAAACGGTCATAGTTTACGTGCACTTGAGTGGTCGGAGGTTACGACTAACGATCATAGTTTACATGCACTTAAGTGGTCGAAGGTTACGACTAACGATTATCGAGCACTAAGAGATTCCAAAAAGCGGAGGCAATCATTCACGTTCTGATTATGGTATTGGATACTACATCATCTTTTCTATTTATTTTCATTTGTTTTGTGAAATCTTCACAGCAATCGCAGGGCATGACCGGTTTTTTTCTTTTCTTTTTTGTTGAGATACAACATGTCAACAAAACAAACTGGTCAGCCATGCATGCATGGTCAACGGCGCTCTCCGGCAAATACGTCACTAGCTAGTATTTTTGAGATATGGAAGAAGCCAATACGACGTTCATTTTGCAGCGACATCTGGCAAAGTGTCTCTAGAGCTCGAAATATGCGACAGAGCTAGCTAGGTTCAATCCAGGGTATTTCGTCGTTGCATCTGTGTGTTGTCACGTAGGAAACAAGAACACCTACAAAACCGCATATATAACCAGCAGTGCTAGTATTTCTCTCTCTCTCTTTTGGACGAAAGGGAGGGAGTTGAACCAATATGCACACATTGGAGAGGTCGAAGAAAGGGGATGGGAATCTTCCCCGCTTGCTGTTCTATATATATGTTCTCCACACTAGCATTGAGCCAATATATATATGTTCTCTGCTTTAACTTCACCGCAGGTCTTCCTCGCTTGGTGCACTGTAAGCTGGTGCTTCGAGGGACGCCACACGAGTGAGATGTCCCATTTGGTTTCCTTACCTGGCAAAGGCTTCCTGTTTCTCCTCTTGTCTTCATCTTTTCCCACTTTCCTTTTCCCAATCATTTAGGTTTGCCTAAAGTAAAAGGTCATGTTACCTGAGCTGACACTATATTATAAGAAAACATATTTGCAAAGCCAACGTACTTACAGATAATGCTAGGGCATCTCCACATCACATGAGTACATTCATCACTGTTCCCTTCAGAATGAGACGAATATTCGCATGCTTTCAGCTCAGAGAGAATAGGGGTGAATGGTTAGACAGGGTAGGTGTCGGACACATGACTAATTTCAACTGGGTAATTAATTAAGAAGCCTCGGTTGCTCACTGATCATGGCGTAAATAAGGTCCGCAATCTCTAAATGCTCTTACGAGTTAATTGCAACATCTGAATTACTAGTACACACATAGGATCCTCACTGCTCCTAGCACTACACCACGACACAGCGTCTAGGGCACTCGTCTTGCTAGGGAAAGTGGCCTACGAGGGCTAGCTGTCTTTAAGGAAAGGCTATTGGGTCTGGTTTTTATGGTTGCGGTTTATGATTTTTGGCTGAAATTTTTAAACTTTAGCAGTTTGTGATAGAGATTACGTACAGAGAGATACTCGCTTGCGATTTTGGTTGGTATAGATGTTAGTCTTTTAACGTGTACTACAATTAACTTGTAGACCATATTTTAAGAAAATACTCCGTTTAAAAATTAGGTACTGTAGCAAAAGCCAAAAACCGTTTTTAAAAACCGTTAAGAACAGACCCATTGCTAGCAGACTCTCCGTCAACACCGTCTGCGAAGGATTGTAGGTGGTTTGTATTATGAAACCAGTTGCGACTATGATCAACCAAATGGCTCCTAATTTTGGGAGGAAAAAACCACTAGATAGGTCTTTCTAGACCAATTAAATTGCCTCAAATTGTAAGCACGTCAATGGATGGAACTATGAAGGGATGAGGGCATCTCGGGGTACCCAGAAATCAGTATATGATACTCCTGGCACTGACTTGGACGTTTGCAATGAGTTGCTTGCTACATCCCAAGCTTTCACTGAAATTTTTACCTGCGCTGCTACTTTACGTTTGCACCTGTACGTACTTGTGTTTTTTCCGTGTTTTGTCCTTCCGTTCGCCTATGCATTTACTCAGTGGAAGTACATCCTGCGCGGTGCAGCTGATCGCAAAAGAGTGGAGCTATGCTACGTCCACTCAACCTTTTGAGCCTAGCTTTCAATCTAGATCCGAATTGTCTGCCTGCCCTTCAATCATTATGATCTTTTATTTGTTTTTTGCAACAAGAAAAAAGAATAAATTTCCTATTATTTTATTATTTTTTTTCTTATCAGAGTGACGACGTACTTTTCTTATGTTAAATCGTCTTACTCATTATTGTACCATGTCACGCTAATTCATGACGAGGCTATCTCCTTGGACTAATTTGTTCGCTTATTTGCTCTTCGAAAACTTGTAATATTTCTCTACGTTTATTCATAGACTCTAAGAAGTTAATTCCTATGAGTAGTATTTAGGACATATTCTTTTGGCTTCGACGGCTGGTAGTTTTTGACTTCGATCAATGGTTTTTGGCTTTGTCTAATAAATAGTGACGGTTGATATAGAAGTCATAGTGTTCTTTTGGGTTGATGGTTTATAGTTTTTTACCGATTAAGTTGAATTGTGCTAGCTTGGAAGCATAAAAACCAACATACGTACAAACGGTCTTCAACTATTAGATGCGTACATTACGTGGGTATGTGCGCGAATATAAATATAGAAGCATACACGTGTTCATTACGGGCATTCGTGTAAAAATATGAAATTACAGTCATGCATGTGTTCATTACATGGACAAACGCAAACATACAAACACACAAGCATATGTGCATTTGAACGTACCATAGCGATGAAATGATATCACACGACTAGAGTGTCTGCTACCACATCGCGTAGCTGATCCATATGTACATCACCGGTCTCTGAAGTGGCGTCTACTCCGGAGGTACTATTCCGCGCCTAGATGGGGATTGCCGAAATCCATGTCGTCCCATCTAGCATTTATTATGAAGTTATGCAACATCGTAGTAGTAGAAATTATCTTCTTCTGCGTCTCCGCGTTGAAGCTGGAGATGTGTTTAGGATGCACCATTTATTCTTCCACACACCAAAGGCACGCTCGATAACGTTGTGTAGTGAGGAATGCAGGTAGTTGAACATCACCCTGCGCCTATGTGGCCGACTGCCATTCGTGAACTCAGCTACATGGTACCGACTGTTCTTGAATGGTGCTGGATACTCTTTCCTGCTTGGATATTCCAAGTCGACCAAGTAGTACTTTTCAGAGTTAGAAAGTATCGAACAAATGTGTCAGATGGACGCCCACAAAAATCATATTTGTGATTGTAACAAGCAGAGTTCGAATTGTACTTGTGGGAGGATGCAGAAACACATGGTTGTAACTGGCAAGCATGTCAAGTAGGATGTGTGCGTTGTGCGCTAATCCGGGCCATCCGGTAACCACAAACGTGAATTGCATGTCAAAGTCGCATATGACCATTACATTTTGGCTCATATATCCGTGTTGGTTAGTGTGCATGACACGCATGTTGGCAGGGACTATGACCGGGATATGGGTCCCGTCGATGGCACCTATGGCTTCGGAGAAGTTAGGGTTAAACCTGTGTTCCCTCAATCTATCGTGCACAACACTGAAAGTTAGATCCACTGGCCTCACGTTGTCCGCTGACATGGCGTACAAGCACAGTGATGCGGTGAGGGCCGACCAACCGGGCATAGATTAGGCGATGGAGGAGTCAGCGACGAGGGGAATGTGGGTGAGTGTGGAGTGGGAGAAGGAGGCGTGCGCTGAGTGAGTAGGTGGTGTCGGTGGAGTGGGAAGCATGGCACAAGCCGACTTCTCTGGCTTGAAGCCAAAGCCAGTCCAAAAAGCCGGATCGAACGGACCCTTATACTTACTCTGCCAGTTCATTATATTTCTGGTACACCGGTTAGCTCGATGAATTCCAATGAAATGGATATGGAGAACTCAAGGTTCACCCTGTTCTTTTGGGCTACGGTTTATGTCTTTGTCTGCGCTTTTTGAGACGGCGGCAGACGTCAGAGACGTCAATGTAGATGACACACATTATTTTAGGTTTGAGAAATCGTTTAGAGAATTCGTTTTAATAAACCATTTAATTTATTTCGATTTTCGGATAAGCCAAAAGGCAAAGCCAAAAAGAATGGAGGGCTGTTGAACCGCTCCCCTGCTATCCATTGATCTTATGTGTTCCTCCCCTCGGCAAAGATCAAGGAGAAAAGTAAAGCAGCGTTCAGCTTCCCAAGGTGTTGGTACCATCGATCATTCCCAAACCTTGAAGCAACTCTTCTTGAGCTTGCAAGTGGGCGCACACACACAGAGGAGGGGGGACCTGCCTGCCATGTGAGGTCTCCATCTACGTTCCTCTTCTATCATACAAATATGTTGTTTGCTGTGTACGTACATGCGTGTGTGTTAAATCAGATGGTCGTGTGTCTCTTATCAGATGCTGCTCGATCTGCATCTGGTCACTGATTGGCTAAAATGTGGGGATATCTATATAATATACGGATTTCAGTCTATGTGAGTGACACTAGCTAAGCAGTAGGTTACAACACTTTTGAGCTGGGAAGAAGGGAACACGAAGAATTCAGGATTAGAGCTGCTGCTGCTGCATGCCGCCAATGTAAAATGGCAGTTCTTGCAAGTGACCACCTTCATTTCTGTGAGCATGCATGTCAACTCATGGTCCCGGAGATTATTTCTTGCCTTTGCCTGGCTCCAAATCGGGTGGACATCAATCGACTATGCATGTCCGTGCCCTTTCGTGCCTGAGAGAGAAAACTAAAAAGAGGGGGCAGGCCCAGCCATCATCATCTAGTCCTTGCTGCCAGTTAATGGAGATTTGGCCTGCAAAGACTTTTCGCCGTAGCCCCATCTCCCCTGTTTCCTTCCGACAAAATGTCTTGGGACATTGTAATAGCTCGACGGTTAAGATCAAGGAAAACAATCTTGAATGAAATTTCGTGAAATTCGGCGAATTTTGGTTATCTCGGGCCTCTCCGAGAAAAGCCCACTTCGACAAAAAAAATTCAGCCCATTTTAATTTTTTTCGATATTTGATCGGGATTTCCGAGATTTCGCCGAAAGTTCACGGAGATTTCGCTGTTTTCATATAATCATATTTCTTAAATTTGAACTGTATGTTTAATTTTTGACCGAATTTTTCCACAAAAGTCCGAAATTTTCAAAATTTCCGAATTTCAGATTTCTCGTAGGGTGAGAAAATTTTTCTAAACCGAAATTGTTTTCTCCAGGAAAGACTCTGGCCGGGCTACCTGTGATGCCGCCGCTTGGTAGACTTGAAGATTCAAAGAAATTAAAGGGGCGTGTGTTATTCTCCAGCAGGGCGGACACCGCACTACTTAAGGGAGGGCCTGTTCTTTTCCTCCGGCCGTGCTTTTGGGCTTTCTCACAAGATCTAACTTTAAACGAAGTATTTTCTCAAGATGGGGTCTATAGGTTAAACGATCTACATGTTAAAAGCCCAACATTTGTACCTGCCAAAATCGTAAGTGAGTATCTATCTCCGTAATCTGACCAGAACAAATTAAAATTCAAAATTTCAATAAAAGCCATGTCATGTTGAAAAGAACAGGCCGGAGAGTCCTAGGAGGAGCTCTGCCGCTCCAAATGCGCTCTCGGCGAACCCTTTGCCGCCTCTGTCGTTGAAACAACAAGAACTCAAAATCCACACCTTCCTTGTCCACCAAATAGTGCCTGGCTAAAACTTTTACGACTGTTTCGGTGCTATTTCAAAAGAAAACCGCGCGTGAATTGATTCTAAAGCGACCGCGGATTGGTAAGGTTCCTATCAGCGCCGGCCTCGGATTAAGGTTCACAGTTCGCGCACCTGTCTTCCAGAGAGGAGTACATCGACAACTTTTTTACAGCACTGTCGACGACCGGATTGGAGGATCTAGCTGAGATTAACGTGCGATTAGATCTAACTAAACATGAGTGAGTGGATAAATCGGCGGGGCCTTCAATCATGCAGGGTCATGGTGGGTCAAGGCAGCTAAGCCACAACCTACGATCGCAATGTGGAATTCCTGGAGTTGTCTGCTTATCGCAAGCTCATTCGATCTGCCCCATACTTCGCTGCTTCTCCTGCCCTGTCTCTCTCTCTCTCTCCTCACTCTCTCCCATTTGATATACATGAATAACTGATAAATAAACGTACCTACAAATTGTTTTTTGTTTCTATCCTGCTTTTGTCCATTCTGAGCTCTGAGGACAAGAGCCCTTGCTTGAGATGGGTACGATATATTTTTTCTTGAGATCCTACACGCTACGGTACAAGATTGTTCTCTTGCCCACAGATCAAGGTACGTACGTACTGGCGCATTATACTATTTGCTGGCTTACGTCCGGACGAATAGCAGTACAAGATGCAGGACTGGTGGCTAGATTCTCACTCGGCAGCATCGATAATGTGCAGATCCAGGCTAGGGGAGGAAGGAGAGATGGATGGATGGATCGATCGGTTCTGATTCGCGATGACGCCATGTTTCCATCGCATCAGAGGCCAACGTTGAGCCTCGATCAATCCTGGCTGGGCTTAATTAGAAGGCAGCGGCATGTGAAGCGCGCCGTGCTTGCAGGATGCGCGTCCATCCGAACCTGCCCTGTCCTTGAGGACAAAGCCATGTACTGTGCTGCGCGCTCCTCCCTCTCTCTCTCCGGCAGTACACGCATGTCGGACGCGCACGCATCGCGGCACCACCGTACGTGCCATACGTCGTGTGGAGCCATCGAAAACGCCGAGCTCCATAAACTGTCAAAAATGGCGTCCCTGCTGCCATATCCTACCATGACGCGAAAGGAATCCTTTAATATATCTCCTGTGTTACTTTGGAGGGGCGCTGACAAGCGGGCCCCGGTGGCGGTGGAAGCTCGGCGGGGCTCATCCGTCGGCGACTCGTGCGAGGAGTTCAGTAGTGCTAAGGGTGTTATTTGGATGAGTTCTGTCCAACCTGCACGCGATGTTTAGGAGTTTGTGTTACAGGAGCTGCCACCCAAGAGGATAAATGATCAACGATGACCTGGCCCCCCTGGGGACAAGAGAACATGTAGGTAGACAAACATTGCTCGCTTAATTTTGGTGCTTGCAACTTGTGCAACCGAGCCGACCTCCCACGGCTGTAACGACAGTGGCAGGGAAAATTCCACCTCGCCCTCACTCTCATCGGGAGAGCTCGATCTATTATATCCTCCTTTTGATTGTGAGTAGTTTTTTTTTTCTCCTTTGCTCTATCATAAAAAAAAACCCAACCTTTCATACATGGATAAGCTAGCTAGGGTTGCATTCTGTCCTCTTCTGGTTTTAGCTAGCATGGTGTTAGCCCGTTCTCTCCCATGCCGACTGATTGGCGCATTTACATGCGCAGCATTATTCTCAGACATCGTATAATGCGCACTTTATCCTGTGTTACTTGTTGTGATCTAGGAGCACTGAACAAAATCTCCTGGCTACAGGGCTCTATCTTGTTGAGCCTATCATTGAAAGAAGATTCAAACCTGACCTCTGCTCGGCCAACCCTGCCTCCCATCGTTGATCGAAATGGATCTCGACGGGATCCCGTAGAACAGCAGGAGCAGCAGGCTCCAGTTGCAAGCCTGCAACAGCCGCTGCTATGTAAAGCTGCGGATCAACAAATCACCGCTTTTTTCTCGCGCTAACAGTGCGCATGCAATTAGGCGGGGGCATCCCAGCAAAGGACAGGCCGCGTGACACGCTGCCGCCTCCGCTCCCGGCATATCGGTGTAGTAGGGCTGCGTGCATGGCCGGACGATGGGCTCGATCTGCTGTGCTATCACTGTCTTAGTTAATGATATCGGTACGTAATTATTATCTTATAAGACACAATAAATTCACATTTTATCGAATAATAAGCTACATCAGAGTATTGCATCACAACAATAACAAAAGACAATACTACAATATTACAGTCGCATTGACACGCAGGACTAAAGTCTTTGGTAAAGCTTAACAGCTTGCCTGATACTTAAATACCGTTGGAAACAGAAGTACTTCCAACTTGCAATATTACAAGTGATGAAAATAATATATAGAGAATTGATATTATGCCATGTATCGCATCCACCTCGTACGCGTCGTACTCGGGATCGACTCTATCCCACTCGGTATAGCTGCCCTCTAGGTAGGCATCGTCAGTATCGAGCATAACTCCGGACTGACTAGTCTCTAAACAAAGGAGAATAATAACGTAAGTACAAAAGTAATCAGCAAGCATTAATAGCAAATATGCAATTTTATAAACAGTAATCAATATTCCAATGAATCTTGTATCATCTCATATCATCTCGAAAATGAGGGTTGTGTTAAATCAGATGGTCGTGTGTCTCTTATCAGATGCTGCTCGATCTGCATCTGGTCACTGATTGGCTAAAATGTGGGGATATCTATATAATATACGGATTTCAGTCTATGTGAGTGACACTAGCTAAGCAGTAGGTTACAACACTTTTGAGCTGGGAAGAAGGGAACACGAAGAATTCAGGATTAGAGCTGCTGCTGCTGCATGCCGCCAATGTAAAATGGCGGTTCTTGCAAGTGACCACCTTCATTTCTGTGAGCATGCATGTCAACTCATGGTCCCGGAGATTATTTCTTGCCTTTGCCTGGCTCCAAATCGGGTGGACATCAATCGACTATGCATGTCCGTGCCCTTTCGTGCCTGAGAGAGAAAACTAAAAGAGGGGCAGGCCCAGCCATCATCATCTAGTCCTTGCTGCCAGTTAATGGAGATTTGGCCTGCAAAGACTTTTCGCCGTAGCCCCATCTCCCCTGTTTCCGTCCGACAAAATGTCTTGGGACATTGTAATAGCTCGACGGTTAAGATCAAGGAAAACAATCTTGAATGAAATTTCGTGAAATTCGGCAAATTTTGGTTATCTCGGGCCTCTCCGAGAAAAGCCCACTTCGACAAAAAAAAATTCAGCATATTTTAAATTTTTTGGATATTTGATCGGTATTTCCGAGATTTCGCCGAAAGTTCACGGAGATTTCGCTGTTTTCGTATAATCATATTTCTTAAATTTGAACTGTATGTTTAATTTTTTTGACCGGATTTTTTCAAAAAAACCGAAATTTTCAAAATTTCTGAATTTCAGATTTCTCATAGGTTGACAATTTTTTTCTAAACCGAAATTGTTTTCAAAGAAATTAAAGGGGCGTGTGTTATTCTCCAGCAGGGCGGACACCGCACTACTTCAGGGAGAGTCCTAGGAGGAGCTCTGCCGCTCCAAATGCGCTCTCGGCGAACCCTTTGCCGCCTCTGTCGTTGAAACAACAAGAACTCGAAAGCCACACCTTCCCTGTCCACCAAATAGTGCCTAGCTAAAACTTTTACGACCGTTTCGGTGCAATTTCAAAAGAAAACCGCGCGTGAATTGATTCTAATTAAAGCGACCGCGGTTGTATACAACAAGCAGTTGGTAAGGTTCCTATCAGCGCCGGCCTCGGATTAAGGTTCACAGTTCGCGCACTTGTCTTGCAGAGAGGAGTACATCGACAACTTTTTTTACAGCACTGTCGACGACCGGATTGGAGGATCTAGCTGAGATTAACGTGCGATTAGATCTAACTAAACATGAGTGAGTGGATAAATCGGCGGGGCCTTCAATCATGCAGGGTCATGGTGGGTCAAGGCAGCTAAGACACAACCTACGATCGCAATGTGGAATTCCTGGAGTTGTCTGCTTATTGCAAGCTCATTCGATCTGCCCCATACTTCGCTGCTTCTCCTGCCCTGTCTCTCTCTCTTCACTCTCTCCCATTTGATATACATGAATATCTGATAAATAAACATACCTACAAATTGTTATTTGTTTCTATCCTGCTTTTGTCCATTCTGAGCTCTGAGGACAAGAGCCCTTGCTTGAGATGGGTACGATATATTTTTTCTTGAGATCCTACACGCTACGGTACAAGATTGTTCTCTTGCCCACAGATCAAGGTACGTACGTACTGGCGCATTATACTATTTGCTGGCTTACGTCCGGACGAATAGCAGTACAAGATGCAGGACTGGTGGCTAGATTCTCACTCGGCAGCATCGATAATGTGCAGATCCAGGCTAGGGAGGAAGGAGATGGATGGATGGATCGATCGGTTCTGATTCGCGATGACGCCATGTTTCCATCGCATCAGAGGCCAACGTTGAGCCTCGATCAATCCTGGCTGGGCTTAATTAGAAGGCAGCGGCATGTGAAGCGCGCCGTGCTTGCAGGATGCGCGTCCATCCGAACCTGCCCTGTCCTTGAGGACAAAGCCATGTACTGTGCTGCGCGCTCCTCTCTCCTCTCTCCGGCAGTACACGCATGTCGGACGCGCACGCATCGCGGCACCACCGTACGTGCCATACGTCGTGTGGAGCCATCGAAAACGCCGAGCTCCATAAACTGTCAAAAATGGCGTCCCTGCTGCCATATCCTACCATGACGCGAAAGGAATCTTTAATATATCTCCTGTGTTACTTTGGAGGGCGCTGACAAGCGGGCCCCGGTGGCGGTGGAAGCTCGGCGGGGCTCATCCGTCGGCGACTCGTGCGAGGAGTTCAGTAGTGCTAAGGGTGTTATTTGGATGAGTTCTGTCCAACCTGCACGCGATGTTTAGGAGTTTGTGTTACAGGAGCTGCCACCCAAGAGGATAAATGATCAACGATGACCTGGCCCCCCTGGGGACAAGAGAACATGTAGGTAGACAAACATTGCTCGCTTAATTTTGGTGCTTGCAACTTGTGCAACCGAGCCGACCTCCCACGGCTGTAGCGACAGTGGCAGGGAAAATTCCACCTCGCCCTCACTCTCATCGGGAGAGCTCGATCTATTATATCCTCCTTTTGATTGTGAGTAGTTTTTTTTTTCTCCTTTGCTCTATCATAAAAAAAAAACCCAACCTTTCATACATGGATAAGCTAGCTAGGGTTGCATTCTGTCCTCTTCTGGTTTTAGCTAGCATGGTGTTAGCCCGTTCTCTCCCATGCCGACTGATTGGCGCATTTACATGCGCAGCATTATTCTCAGACATCGTATAATGCGCACTTTATCCTGTGTTACTTGTTGTGATCTAGGAGCACTGAACAAAATCTCCTGGCTACAGGGCTCTATCTTGTTGAGCCTATCATTGAAAGAAGATTCAAACCTGACCTCTGCTCGGCCAACCCTGCCTCCCATCGTTGATCGAAATGGATCTCGACGGGATCCCGTAGAACAGCAGGAGCAGCAGGCTCCAGTTGCAAGCCTGCAACAGCCGCTGCTATGTAAAGCTGCGGATCAACAAATCACCGCTTTTTTTCTCGCGCTAACAGTGCGCATGCAATTAGGCGGGGGCATCCCAGCAAAGGACAGGCCGCGTGACACGCTGCCGCCTCCGCTCCCGGCATATCGGTGTAGTAGGGCTGCGTGCATGGCCGGACGATGGGCTCTGCTGTGCTATCACTGTCTTAGTTAATGATATCGGTACGTAATTATTATCTTATAAAACACAATAAATTCATATTTTATCGAATAATAAGCTACATCAGAGTATTGCACCACAACAATAACAAGAGACAATACTACAATATTACAGTCACATTGACACGCAGGAGTTTAAATACTACAATATTACAGTCACATTGGCCGGACGATGGGCTCTGCTGTGTTTAAATACTGTTGGAAACAGAAGTACTTCCAACTAGCAATATTACAAGTGATGAAAATAATATATAGAGACTTGATATTATGCCCTGGGTCGCATCCACCTCGTACACGTTGTACTTGTAATCGACTCTATCCCACTCGGTATCGCTGCCCTCTAGGTAGGCATTGTCAGTACCGAGTATAACTCTAGACTGACTAGTCTCTAAACAAAGGAGAATAATAACGTGAGTACAAAAGTAATCAGCAAGCATTAATAGCAAATATGCAACTTTATAAACAGTAATCAATATTCCAATGGATCATGTCTCATCTCATATCATCTCGAAAATAAGGGTTTTTATGTTGTATAAGATTTCAGATTTTAATTCAAAAATTCACAGTTTATATAGAACTGCGCAGGTTTGTATCGCTTTACCCATAGCTACTCTGATTTTTATCGCGAATGGATATTTGCATCTTCTTATATGCGATGCCCAAATTAGAGTACAAAATATTTTCCTCTATTTCAGTATATTATACCTCCACCCAACAGAATCGGTAGTATCGTCCTAAAATTTTTAGCAAAGACAAAGATGCATGTACTTCAATGAATTTGTAACACATTAAAAAATAGTAGTACCATGTAACCAAGGGTCAAAGCATGTGAAGGATCGGTATGGCAATAGAGATGGGTGAACGATACCTTCACATTTTCCTCAAGTATTTGCCAATTCTTCACTCCAATAGCTATGAGAAGTTATGAAGATCAAGAACCCAAAATTCTGAAAATCGTTGTGCTCTAATAATTTCAACCCGTGAATAGTAAATCCAACACTATTTCAAAACAAAATCTATAAAACTTTTAATCCGTAGATCCAAAAGATTTGAAACTTGAACAAAAGCAAGATCGTGACCTTAGGAACCTATCCCAACCAAAAAACTAATAATCTGAACATAATTCTAGAGAATTGGGATCTTTTAGTTCATGGAGCTCTGCTGCACCAAAACCAGACCAAAAATCTAAAATTGAGCTAACTATTAAACCAAAACTCCAAATCACTTGAAAATTGGTACGCACCTTCTCCGGATGTCAAAACCTATTTTAAACAACGATCAAGAAAATCATTATCAATGTTCTGACATTTTTCTGTTTGAAGAAAGGTTGCACCAAAAACAGGTAAAAACCAAAATGGCAAATATGATTTTTTGTGAGTGAATTATTACCAAGATGTCCTTAGATGTATTTTCACATGTCACGACAAGCTAGAGTACCCAAAGAAAGAGAGGCAGAAATAGCTGGATCAAGAAATCACTTCGAGAGGCAAAAAAGAGTAAAAATCGGGCTTCTTCATGAACTTGCCATATAAGTGTCTAGATAGATGGAGATTGATTTCCAAAGATTATCTTTATTTCTTACACGTATTTATCACACCAAGATTAAGAAGGGGAGAGGATAGACCAAACCCGGTGTGAACAGTAAAGATCCGCTGTGAATAGTACCCAGACCCACAATGAACAGTAGCTATACCGTTACTATTCACCAAACCCTAAATTGCTTACATATGTCCATTTCGTCCATTTCGAGCCTGCCTACCCTATTCCCAACTTCATTTTCCCATACCAGGCATAGATAAAACCCAAAACCACCAAAACACTGCTTCAAACCCTAAACCAACACGATCCAAACTTTCACTGTTTGCCAAAACCTATACACCCGTCCTAGCCATTCTAAGCCATGAAATCCATTTTCAATTCTTTTAGCCCGAGTATGCTCTGACAAACCCTAGCCAGCTATATGCTATCCTGAATCCATGTCTAGAACTGTGCCGGTCGTTATTATTCACCGAAACCCTAAAAACATATATACCCATTCGAGTCATCTTGAGCCCATCTACATCATTCTCAGCTCGTCTCACCATTCTAGACTCCGATAAAGCTCTAAACCATCCAGATGATATTCTGACTCCAACCCAATATCATACATACCCATAGCCATTCGCAGAAATCCATATAATGCCTATATACCTATTCGATTGTCTCAGACCATTTAGCCCAATTCCAACTCTGTCCAGCCAAATCAAGCACCACCTAAACACTAACCACCCAACTTATTTTCTTTGTGTCTTTTGGTTATTTTATTGTATTATGCTCCCAGGTTGCATTATGCAAAGTAGGAACTCATTTGCATTCATTTTCCCACGTTAGTATTCGGACCTAGCGAGTTGGTCAACCGAAGAACTACAAGAGAAATTGAAGCAAACCCAAAGCCTACAAAGGAAAGACCGAAGATATCAAAAAAGCAGGCAAGTCCTTATATTGATCATGTTGAACCTAGTTTTCAAATGCAGTATTTGTTTTCAAATACAAATGCATGCTTGCCTTTATTGTGTGTATAGATTGCCTAGCTACATCATACAATGATACCTCTTATCTTCCCTTTTGATATTACCTTACTCTTGTCACCATAGGATTATCACAAGTAATATTACTAGATAATGGTAGTGCTTAGATATGCTTTAGACATAATAGTAAATACGACAAAATATTGCTAATTGAAATTTGAAACATGATAATGGTAGTTGTAATATGGGTTACCGTTGGAAATAGGGAATTTTTATAAAACGATGGGAGACCCGGGCGAGAGGTTGACTTAAGAACGGTGCAGGTACTGCCCGAGGTCTGAATTGTTGGTTTGTCTCGCTTGAGTCGATTAAGGATCGAATATGTGCGCTCATTTCTACACCTACGGTACAACCATAAGTCGGTATGGGACAGACCTAGCTAACTAATTTGTTTTGCTTCGATGTAGTCTCCTGTGCCAGTTGGAGGTGGCCTGCGGGGTCATTGCCTGGGGAGGATATATTTGGGGTGAACCTATAGGGGTCACTGCCCCGGGGAGACTCAAAAGATCTCTGCCCTGAGAGAGAGAGTGCACTCGTAATAATCTAATAACAGAGTCCCTTAGCGTTGAGGGTGGATAGCTCCGGAGCAAGAGAAAATACCAAAACAAGCATTGTAAATGCTTTATTATGATTATTCAGTCACATGTCTACGAAACGTGTAATGGCTGATATTATGAGATAATCATATCTTGTGAGTAAAGATGTACACTTCTGCAGAGTGTTAATAATCTATTCGAATAGCCATGCCCCGGTTATAGGCAACGTGTTGAAATACCACAATGTGCAGTTTTCGTAAAATGGTTATTAGTATGGGAGTTTGGTAAAGGACATGGGTTGAAGTCCATGGTCCGACATGTAAAATATCTGTGAAGAGAGTTGTTCCCACATAGTCAAATGTTTATGGACATTTTATTTATTTATTGTATTTCAGTTAAAGTGGCTAAGTCATATATTTGAAATCTAATTATGATATGATATTGAAAATCTGGCTTCACGCAAAAGAAACATAAAATCATCTTTTGATTTAACCTTCCATATAGATAATAGCCCTATAAATGCATTCTGCTATAGGGACTTGTTGAGTATTGTTGGTTGTACTCAATCTTGCTATATTTCGACCACAACAGATACCAGAAGAAGAAAGAATACTTCAAATTTACGCGTTAGGGTTACGATCATACTCAAGCGTTCCTGTGGGGATTTTCTTCGATTTTTGTGTATGTAAGTTGAATTTTTGGGCTTGGACGCCCGTAAAGTTATTAAAGTTGATCGTTATGTTCTATTTTAATCAAATTAACCATGTTTAAATGTTAGTGAGTAGACATGATACTCCTTTTATCCGTAACTGAATTATTGAACTGTTACGAAGGTAACGATGACCATGTTCCTAGAAACGGAGGCATTACACCACCCATACATGCCTCTCACTGCACCCCTGCTACCACCGCTCTCCCACATCTCTCTCCACCGCCGCCACCAACTCCATGCATCCTCCGCCCTAATGCCTCCTCATCTTCATAGTGGGTCGGCCCTAACCTCGGGTAGCACCCTCGGTGCTCATGGACAATCGACCGCCACCGCCACCAAATCTTGGGTTGGCCTCATTGAATCCTAGTGGTGCAAATCTGATGACAAAGATGGATCGAGAAGCCTGATCGGATGGCCACAAAAAAATCACCTGATCAAGCGTGAGAAATCAGGTAACTACTTAACAGATCCTTTATTTAAAATTTGTGGCACCAAGTTAGGTAGAGCTAGAATCATTTGCGAAAAGGCTACATATCTAGTCACAAGCACTATTTGGTGCCAACGTGTGCAAATTTTAGTTTGAGCATTAAATAAATATAAAAATCCAAAAAAACTCTAAATGTAAACTATGGTGTGGTGTATCACCTTTTGAAATTTGAAGTTCAAACCCAAAGTACGTCAAAACAAACAAAAAAAAGATAAGTTTGCTATAAATGGTAGCACTTGTTTTTTCCTTTTGATTTATCATTTGTCAAAAATTTCTCATGTTTGTTATTCTAAATATGATATCAGTTTGAACTTGGAATCTTATATATAAGTAGAGTAATTTCAGAAGAACATCTATATTTTTTAGAATTTTTATGCTAATTTGATACCAAAACTAAAAGTTTGCGCATGTGTGCACCAAATGGTGCTTGTGCAGTACAAGATATCTTCCCTTGAAAAAAGCTTTTAAATGGTTGGATCTAGACTACACTTGGTGAAATTATATTAGCTAGTCTCACTTAGCGAGTGATTACTCTCTTTGTTTTAGTGGACAAAGGGTTGTATGACTTTTCAAAACGCTTCCTTTCCTGATGCAAGATGAAGAGAGATTATTAAGGTAGCTTGGGCATCTCGTCAGAGTATGCTGCCATTGCAGAGGGCGACCCCCTGAGCTGCCGAGATGAGATGAACTGCTGCAGCTAAGCTGACTTGAAAGGCAACTGTCCCAGTTACAACTTGCAGAAATTATATTAGCTAGTCTCACTCAGCGAGTGATTACTCTCTCGTTTTAGTGGATAAATGGGATGTATGATTTTCAAAACGCTTCCTTTCCTGATGCAAGATGAAGAGAGATGATTAAGGTAGCTTGGGCATCTCGTCAGAGTATGCTGCCATTGCAGAGGGCGACCCCCTGAGCTGTCGGGTGAGATGAGATGAACAACTGCTGCAGCTGAGCTGACTTGAAAGGCAATTGTCCCAGTTACAACTTGCTGAAATTATATTAGCTAGTCTCACTCAGCGAGTGATTACTCTCTCGGTTTTAGTGGACAAATGGTTGTATGACTTTTCAAAACGCTTCCTTGCCTGATGCAAGATGAAGGGAGATGATTAAGGTAGCTTGGGCATCTCATCGAGTATGCTACCATTACAAGGGCGATCAACCCCTAAGTCCGTGGTGAGATGAGATGAACAACTGCTGCAGCAGATCTGACTTGAAAGGCAACTGTCCCAGTTACAACTTGGGTCTTGGTGGGTCTGGGCTGAGGCCCAACTCAGTCCATTCCTATTGTCCTAGCTCTCACATGAGGACATAAGCCTTCACGTGGGCTTGAAGTGAGTGGTGGGCTGTATGACTACGAGAGGGAGGAATTGAAATAATGGATAGAGTGGAGTGTTATGAAGGAAACAGTAGAACAATGCTAAGAATATTCATGATAATTTGTAATCGTGTCGAGTTGAAATTTAAATTTGTAAGAGTTTGCAAGTTTTCGCCTTATCGACTTTGTGATTCGACCAACGAGTAGCATCGGATCGCCATCGGTTGGCGGTCGATGGTCCTCTACACTTTAGATTTTGAGTGCTTTGATCCTTCTCGATTTAATCCAAAATCTTCAAGTGCAATAGTACCGGTTTAGGATATGGTATGACCAGGGCTTCGATCGTACAAGTTTCTAGTATGCGGTACTTATTTTCCAGAGGTGCATTTTAGGTGCTCAACACGAGTTGTTAGACTGGCCATGGGGGTAGTTTGACTAGGTCCAATGGTTTGACCGGCCACCCAATGATGGTCAGACCGGTTTTGACTAAAAGTAACCGAGAAGGTTTGAAAATTTACATGAAATAATCGTGAGTTGAGTTTTGGAGTCCTAGATCATTGCATTTATGGTGCATGAAGTATATTTAGACTAATATGGGTCAATTGTGAAGAACTTATGCCTAAAATGATTTATTGGTCTTTGATGTGGAAGCTTGGAAGCAACCATGGTCGAGATATGGACCTGACTAGGCGCGAGGATGAGTTAAGGTATGATCAAGGAAGCCAGACGGGATGGTTGAGCTCAAGCAAGGTATAAGAAAGACTAGAGGTGTTGAAAGGAAGGTTTGAGCAACGGTTCATCAAATAATGTGGTTGGTGCAAGTGAGACATGGTTGAGGAACCACAGGAGAGACTTGGCGATGCATAAGCCATTTGTAAACCTACATGTTGCAGGCATGGAGATTACTTGCAAAGAAGATGACCATGGATTAGGCTCGGAGAAGAGGTGAGATCCACGATCAACGAGGGTGTTTTGGTGGGAAGCAAAATCGAAAACAACAATAGGATCAAAACCGTGGCGCTTGGAGGCGTTGGGAGGCGGTTTAGATCAAGGATACCGAGGAGACTAAGTAGATGGAAGCTTACTCCTTAGCGGGTTCGAGCTTATGTATTTTGAGAAGCATGCATAAGTCATGTATAAATGTAAACCCGATGTGTAAAAGGTTAACATGTTTTTTAGTTATGCTAATGGATAGTATCCATTAGAGTTACATATGGACTAGTTGCTCATCTATTTGAGTGGGATGGGTAGGTGGCATGTAGAGAACCAACCATCCATTCACTAGTTTTGCGAGAAAGACTTTCCCGTGGTGGAAACTTTAGGTGCGTACTCTTGTGAGAGCTCTGTACTCTATGTTAGTGACTATAAAAATCTTCATCTTCAAATTACAATAGATCAATTATATTCATCCTTCATGGTGTGTTCTTACTCTTGTTCTTGGGCATCTCGTCGAGTATGTCGCCATTGCAGAGGGCGATCGACCCCGAAATGTCGGGTGAGATGAGATGAACAAGCTGCGCAGCAGATCTGACTTGAAAGGCAACTGTCCCAGTTACAACTTTCTGAGATTGTATTAGCTAGTTTCACTCAGCGAGTATTACTCTCTCAGTTTTAGTGGACAAATGGGTTGTATGACTTTTCAAAACGCTTCCTTTCCTGATGCAAGATGAAGAGGGATGATTAAGGTAGCTTGGGCATCTCATCAGAGTATGCTACCATTACATAGGGCAGACAGACCCCCTAAGCTGCCGGGTGAGATGAGATGAACAACTGCTGCAGCAGATTTGACTTGAAAGGCAACTGTCCCAGTTACAACTTGGGTCTTGGTGGGTATGGGCTGAGGCCCAACTCAGCCCATTCCTATTGTCCTAGCTCTCACATGAGGACACAAGCCTTCACGTGGGCTTAAAGTGAGTGGTGGGTTGTACGACTACGAGAGGGAGGAATTGAAATAATGGATAGAGTGGAGTGTTATGAAGGAAACAGTAGAACAATGCTAAGAATATTCATGATAATTTGTAATCGTGTCGAGTTGAAATTTAAATTTGTAAGAGTTTGCAAGTTTTCAGCCTTATCAGTACTTTGTGATTCGACCAACGGGAGTAGTCGGATCGGCCATCGGTTGGCGGTCAGATTGGTCCTCTACACTTTTAGATTTTGAGTGCTTTGATCCTTCTCGATTTAATCCAAAATCTTCAAGTGCAATAGTACCGGGTTTAGGATATGGTATGACCAGGGCTTCGATCGTACAAGTTTCTAGTATGCGGTACTTATTTTCCAGAGGTGCATTTTAGGTGCTCAACACGAGCTGTTAGACCGGCCATGGGGGCAATTTGACTAGATCCAACAGTTTGACCGGCCACCCAATGATGGTCAGACCGGTTTTGACTAAAAGTAACCGAGAAGGTTTGAAAATTTACAGGAAATAATCGTGAGTTGAGTTTTGGAGTCCTAGATCATTGCATTTATGATGCATGAAGTATATTTAGACTAATATGGGTCAAGTTGTGAAGAACTTATGCCTAAAAATGATTTATTGGTCTTTGATGTGGGAAGCTTGGAAGCAACCATGGTCGATGATATGGACCGGACTAGGCGCGAGGATGAGTTAAGGTATGATCAAGGAAGTCGGACGGGATGGTTGAGTTCAAGTAAGGCATAAGAAAGACTAGAGGTGTTGAAAGGAAGGTTTGAGCAACGGTTCATCAAATGATGTGGTTGGTGCAAGTGAGACATGGTTGAGGGAACCGACACAGAGAGACTTGCTGATGCATAAGCCATTTGTAAACCTACATGTTGCAGGCATGGAGATTACTTGCAAAGAAGATGACCATGGATTAGGCTCGGAGAAGAGGTGAGATCCACGATCAACGAGGGTGTTTTGGTGGGGAAGTCAAAATACTGAAAACAACAATAGGATCAAAACCGTGGCGCTTGGAGGGCGTTGGGAGAGCGGTTTAGATCAAGGATACACCGAGGAGACTAAGTAGATGGGAAGCTTACTCCTTAGCGGGTTCGAGCTTATGTATTTTGAGAAGCATGCATAAGTCATGTATAAATGTAAAACCCGATGTGTAAAAGGTTAACGGGTTTTTTAGTTATGCTAATGGATAATATCCATTAGAGTTACATATGGACTAGTTGCTCATCTATTTGAGTGGGATGGGTTGGTGGCATGTAGAGAACCAACCATCCATTTACTAGGTTTTGCGAGAAAGACTTTCGTGTGGTGGAAACTTTAGGTGAGTACTCTTGTGAGAGCTATGTACTCTATGTTAGTGACTGTAAAATATCTTCATCTACAGATTACAATAGATCAATTATATTCATCCTTCATGGTGTGTTCTTACTCTTGTTGATTTTGCACTTGTTGTGGTTGGTGTTTTGCTTTCTCCTTCCCTTTTACTAGGTTTCAAAGATGTGTAAGTGGTGAAGAAGTCTCGTGAGGATCATATTCCATCCATTTAGGGACCAGCTATAGCAATATCTTGAAAGTTGCCTAATTTAGTTCGATTTGGAACCCTTTTAGTGAAATCTTATTCCTAAGGTTTTGATTTTGAATCTTTGGATGCTATTGATTGTTGTGACATGTGACAAGTACTACCTTGTAGGCTCTGGGTGTGCAAACAGAACAGGATATATAGCTCCGTACTAGAACCATAGGTACCATCTAATAGAATTCCAACATGGCAATCACCCTGTCGGGATACAAGAGGTCTTCAACTTCCATCACTCGTCCTTCACAACATTGTAGAGCACATATTTGGCATGTGAAAGATGAAGTGGTATATATTGGACATCTCTAGCTAAAAGCAAAAGGCAATAATTGCTGCAACGATGGTGTTGCATAACTTTATTTTAGACAATGATTTGCCTGACATACATTTACTAACTAAGAGGTCAAGAGGCATGAAATGCAGATCATGGCAAAGACATTGCACCACAAGGTGCAAATGATGCAAACTCTTTCCATATGGACATAGTGCGTATCATATTGCAGCGTCTTTGGTGGCTTAACGCAGGTACCATTTTGCCAATTTCAATTATTGTACTATGTACATTACAAATGTCCACGTGTCACCTGTAATATCTGTAATCCAATTTGCATGTCAACTTTGAACCAAGGTAATTCAACGATTTCACTTTGTCCCACTTGCTAAAGTGCCAACTACAACGCTTCTCAGATTAGCTCAACAAAAAGTACAAAGTCAAAAGTTGAATTGAACATCTCAACTCTTAGCCGCGGCATCTTCCAGTCGCCTTATTGTTGAGTGCACAGTTTGTATACCCGGTGAGCAAGCTTCCGATGACCAGTGTTTGTTTGGTCAGTGACTTCTGCGAGAACATAGGTGTCTATTCCTACCAGCATATCTGAGTAAGGGGGTAAAGGATCCATCTTGGCCTTTGCATCATCACAAGAGCTCCTACTTTTCAAGTTATCACCTTTTTGTGCAGCTCGCTTCTTCCGTCTCTCTCTTTTCGCGTCCATGTCCTTTTTTAATTCATCAGAGACATCCTTTGGAACATGTGGGCACTGTTTTAATTTCTCATATCACCAACAAGATGACGCTTGAGTCTTTGAACAATATCTGCACTTCCAGTGTTGTCTATTTTCATCAATCTTTATTCCGTGCTTCCATGCCTTATCCCTACTTTTCCATAAAGCATGTAAATTCTGCAAAGTTAGAAAGTCTTAAATAAATGTACAAAACAGGCAATAACAAATTTTGGCATAATATATCGAGAACAACCAAGCCATAGTAGCTGAATGTTCTGAATAGAAGTGATCACCAATTGCACCAGGAAACTACATAATTTTTAGGTGCCAACACAAGCAACACTATAATGCTAAACATCAATTATTGAGCAAAATTTACTCATTAACTCAAGCAAGGCAAGAGAAGGTTGTACACCCACAAACTCTGTCATTTTTCTAATCCTCTAACCTGAAGAGGCGATACTGGCAACTCATAAAAAAAAACCTAACAGCTGCAAGATACATATTACTGATGCCCTCGCATTGTCATGCAATTAGGAGATCCCTGACATGCAGGTTAGCACTGAACCCTGGGACAGCGATTCCCTGACATGCAGCTTTTCCTTCCCCTTGCTCTTCTCAGCATCCATACTCCACAACAGGTGTTTCAGACTTTCAGCCCAGAAACCAAGAGCCCACATCAAAAGCAACCAAACTTGTCAGTAACACACAACGAAAAATCCAAAGAAGATATGAAACGAAACCACTCCTGCTATTGCCAACCTAAGCGCCCAATCCTGACCAGAAATCGTCGATTCTACTTACGAAGCATCCAAAGAAGGTATGTTTTCTACCAAAAATACCTGTTTATGCGTTTCTTTCTAAATATACATGACATAGTTTCCAGTCCAGATGTTTGAATGCTGGTATAGGTGTGATGCAATGCCTTACATTATTTGTCGCTACACTGGATTTCTGTATTTGGCAGTGGTTCCAGCACACTGATAACTGATAGAATGATGCAATGTTTTGTCCTGACATATATTAGTGCCGTGACTCAGAAGGATCTGAAAAATCTTGATGACTTTACCCAATCTTTTAAAACACACAGGATAGGAATACGTTTCTTGTAGCTTTTTTTATTTTTATTTTTGGCTGGATGCATAACGGTTACTTATAAACATAAGTTGCTTGAGAGCCATGGGATGGGGAGCACTACATTAGCATTAGTAGTAGGTTTATTAGTTTCTTACCAAAAAGATTTGCCACTGCTCTTCATGTTCCCTTCTATGTTCGTCATCCCCAGAGATGCAAGTGCCACCTGTACCTGAAACGGCAATGTGAAAAGGCTCATCTTTCTTGACCAAAACAAAACAAAACCAACGGGAAACTTCTTTCCATTGAATTAAAGACGTGCATATCTTTATGGCTAGTTGGCTACATTAATTTCTTTCTTCGTTCATCTCAGAGATTTCCTTCTTGGTTTTCTATTCATTATACTGCATAAATGGCTACTAAGCCTACTATATCAAGAGACCCGATGATGCAATCTGATCTGTTGGCAATATCTTCCCACATTTGTATAGCAACATATACAAACTGCAGGGCTAAGTTGTTGTTGTGCACATAGAATACAACAAGAGATTTAACTGCAAGATGGGTTAAAACTTTAAAGTTTCTTTTTCCCTTCGCTTACTCTTTCGCTTTGCTTTTTTCCTGTTGATCATGCTTTGTGGTTGCCATGGCATTGCTAGTACTGATAACTGGAAGCCTCCCCATCTCAAGCTGTCCCTTCGGCAAAAAAGTTCAGGTAGTTACTAATATGGCCAAAACTGAAGCTGCTAGTTTGTTGGGCTGGACGTGCCAAATTGTTTGTTAAGGGTAACTGGCATGAAGCCATGGACCAACAAAGGTTAGCAGAAAAGAGCATGCAAATTTCTCAGAAAACCTTTTTTAGGGAATTGTGCAACTTGACTCACATGATTATGGCAATCTGGAAAAATGTTGTTGTTATGTGCTTGATTGCTTTTTTCATCATTCTAGAAAAATGGAAACCACTAATTCTAGTGCTAGAGAGGAGAAAAACACCAGCAATAGGTTGAAGCCTCCATTGTGGAATCATGTTGATGTTCTAAACAGGGGCGGTCAAGGGGGAGGAAATGTGAAATGGAGATGCAAGTATTGCAAATATGTTGACACTAGTAGCTACTCTAGAGTCAAAACACACTTGCTGAAAATTACTAATGGTGGATGCAAGATATGTCCTAAGGTGACAGTACCTATTCTTGCTCAACTTAAAAGTGAAGTTGCAAAGGCTGAGGATGAACAAGCAAAAACAAGGACAAGAAATGTGCCCTTACCACCATCAATTGTTGGTAGTGTTGCACTTAGCGCTAGTGTTTCTTTATCAAGCATGGACTCATCTATGTTCGGAAATAAGAAGCGGAGGGGACCTCCTTCACCATTAGAGAAAGCTTGGGCCAATGATTTGCACAAGCAATTGGATGCACAAATTGCAAGGATATTTTATTCTAGAGGTATGCAATCAACTTTTAATCATTGTTTCAATTTTATCCAATGTACCATTTGCATTCAACTAATTTTGGTTATGTGAAATTTACAGGATTATCTTTCAATCTAGCAAGAAATCCACATTTTCAACAATCTTATAGCTTTGCTGCAAACCATAACCTTTCTAGTTATGTCCCACCTGGGTACAACAAGTCGAGGACTGCACTTCTTCAACAAGAAAGGACTCACATTGAGACCTTAATGGAGCATACGCGGAGCACGTGGCATGAAAAGGGTGTCACCATTTGTTCAAATGGATGGTCAGATGCACAAAGGCAGCCTCTCATTAACTTTCTCGCTATTTCTGAGGGTACACCGATGTTCTTGCAAGCTATCAATGCAGAAGGCGAGGTAAAACAAAGTAGTACATTTCTGAGAAGTTGATTGTTGTTATTGAACAAGTGGGTGTAAGAAGTGTTGTCCAAGTCATCGCTGACAATGCTACAAATTGCAAAGGTGCGGGTTTGATTGTTCAACAGAAGTACACTCATATTTTTTGGACTCTTTGTGTTGTTCATACTCTTAATCTTGCTCTCAAGGGTATGTGTTGCTAAAATACCAAGAACTGATGAGGAAGAAATAGTCTTTCATGAGTGCCATTAGATAAGTGAGATTGCTGCAGATGCTAATATGATCAAGAATTTTATAATGAACCATGTCATGAGGCTATCAATGTTCAATGAGTTTAGCAAGCTGAAGTTACTTGCTATTGCTGAAACGAGGTTTGCCTCAGTTGTAGTTATGTTAAGCGGTTTTGCATGATCAAGAGGGCTCTCCAAAACATGGGATTAGTGACAAATGGGAGACATATAGAGATGACAATAGAGGGATGGCACAAACCATTAGAGACCTAGTACTCAATGAAGTGTGGTGGGACAAGGTGAACTACATTGTTGAATTACTAAGCCAATCTATGAAATGATACATGTGGTGGACACCGACACACCATACCTTCATCTGATTTATGAGATGTGAGATACAATGATTGAGAATGTCAACAAAGTGATATATAGGTATAAAGGTAAGGAAGAAAATGAGGAGTCCCACCTTCTACTCGGTTGTTCAAAGCATATTGGTTGATCGTTGGGCAAAAGGCAACACTTCACTCCATTGTTTGGCACATTCACTTAATCCAAGGTGAACTACAATGTTCCTTTGCTTTTGCTAACATTTCATCATTTCGGTTATAATCCAATAATCTATTTTTGTTTGCAGATATTATAGTGACAAGTGGATAAACCAAGAAGGTGTTGTTGGCCGTGTACCCCCACACAAGGATCTTGAGATTTCACAAATAAGAATAAAGTGCTTCAAAATGTTCTTCCCTGTCCTTGAAGATCTCAAGAAAGTGAAAGAAGAATATGCAAGATTTTTCACTTGTTCTGAAGAATTCAATGACTTTGATTCTGTTTATGATAGAACGATCATTGATCCAATGAATTGGTGGGCAAATCATAGATAATCCGTTCTTGATCTTGTTGTTTTTTATCTTCTCTCTCCTTGATCTTGCTGGATGCTAAGGACGAGTAAGTGATAAAGATATTTCATGACAATCAATCATCATCCATCTAGGCATCAAGCTTGGCAAGTTCTTAAAGTTGCCTGGTTTTTATTTGAATTTGACCTTTTTATGAGATTTCTTGTTCCAAAGGTTTTTGCCTCTAATCTTTGGGTGTTTTTGCGTGTCGTGATATGTGATAATATATCTAGAGCTATCTTGGCCATTATCTAACCACGAGTAAGTCATATTCCTCGTTTTCAGTTTTTGTCAGATTTTAGTGCAATTTTACTTGATTTTGAGAAATATTTGAATTTTGTCATAGATTATGTTATCCTTAGATGGAATGGGTTATGAGATCTTAAGCAAGATATGTGTAAAATTTCATATATTTTACACTTGGATTTTTGGAGTTACATGAAAAGTTGATGCTCGGGTTAAAATTTTCATTTCTGGAATAGGGAAGCGGTCAGGCCGCACCCCCTCCGGTCATACTACTAGAGGCCGGTCAGACCGGCATCTAGCCGGCGATCCGACCGCCAATCACGGGTCAGACCGTTCCTAGCAGATGATCTGACCATCTGAGCTCTTAAATTCTTAAGATTTTGATTTCTTAATTTGCTAGATTTACTGTTGGCTTTCTATTATAATTTTCATAACTCTATAACTATCAGAGTGAATAATCGGTGAATACTTAGACAACAATTTAAGACAGTATTTACCCTCCTGTGTTGCCATATCGATTCTACATGATCGCATTGCATGGCACAGACGACTGGCCAGCGCCGCACCAACGCCGACGTCTGCGGCCGCGGCACCGGTCGTTCGTGTTCGAGTTTGCCGGCGATGGGGATGGAGTTCGAATTAGTGCCGCTGCTCGTGTGCCCGGCGAGTGCGCTCGTGCCGTGCTGGAAAGGCAAGGGATGACGGGACGGGAGGCGCCAAGGAAGCGTCTCTCGCTGTGCCCGGCGAGTCGCGGCATGGCACGGTTAACACCAACAAAGCGCTACATTCTGAAGTTGTCTGGCATCCTTCCCGTATGGCTGCGTCCACGCTGCTACAGGGGTGCGCACTTCCTTGACAAAAGCACCCGGCTGCCGATGCAGGCAGTCTGATCCTTGCTGCCAAGCGAAGCTTCTTCTCTGGAAGTGATGAATTGTTTACTGGGTGGAGTGCTTCAATCGCAGACATGATCCTCGCGATGAGTGTGATCAAACTGACTTCCACACATGGGTAGGAGAGAAATCACTAGCGGTGGTAGGGCAGTTCTATGACATTCACACACTGAATAAACAAGTCTCAACGACCAGAAACAGGACGAACACATACTATACAACCAATATTAGGGGCGGAAAGTAACTATGCAATCATGAAAAATTACAAATGACCAATGCCATCCTCTCCACTAGGATATTTGTTACAGCATCCGGCAAGGGCCTATGAGGTGAATTAAATTTTCCGATGCCACACCGAAAATAATCAGCTAGGTTGTTGGTCATAGCTAGGGAGACCAAGCACGGGTACAGCTGCCTTGGAGGGCAGGCTACTAGCACTTGCCTCATCTGCATGCTTCGGAGGCTTTTGGTTCTCACTACCATGTTGCGAGGGATCCTTCAGTGGATTAGCTTGTGTATCTACAAGATCAGATTCTGACTTTCTTTTCTTCTTCTTCATCTCGCCAGCATTTCTGTTGCTGTCATCAGGGGCTGCAATGGTACTTATTTCACGAACCCTTTCAAAACTTTTTGATCCCTGGTTCTGTCCATAGTCCGTCACAGGGTATGCGGTAATAGGGTTTGTTATGGGTGGTTGTGCGACTTGCGGGGCCAGTGCACTTTGCATTACAACAGGGTAGCCATCTTGCCGTTTAGCTGCCGCAGCCAGCCTTTTCCTCTTAATCCTCTCCTCATTGCGAACCTGGTTTAATTGAAAAGGAAAGAATAGTGCTACATCATGTGTACTTTACTTTGAAGAACAGCATCTATAATGGGGTTACATCACAAAATGAGTTTTTCAGCAAAAGTTACATGAACTATTCAATTGCAATGTGATAATTGTTAAGATAGCAGGTTTCATACTATCACGGGATACCTTTAATCTATAGCCGTGCATCATTATGTTGCTTCTGCTTTAACCTTTAATTCTACCCATGTATATTTAAAGAAGGAAAAAGGACGTGTATAATGATGACCTTCTGCTGGTTGTACAATGATCTCCTTCGCTCCTTCGATCTATATATGGCATCTTTGATTCCAACATTATCCATGTACCCTTGTGGCCATAACTCTGCAAGCTGGTGAAAAAAAAATGAAATTATATAAGCATACTAAAGATAAATGCAGATTACCCACGAGATAAAAGGTGCACCTACAATAATAGCTCCATTACAAGCATCCCTTACTCTGTTACTCAAAACAAGTAACTAAATTGAAATCCCACTTCACAAATCATGATCCACAATTCACATAACTATTGACTTTGTATACAACAATACAGCTGAAAAAATGCCTATTTAAAACTTACATCTAAAAGCAGTTCAAGGCATTATTTGACAACTTTGGATTGCTCATCTGTCTTTGACATAAGACCAAGAATACCAGCCCCGTGATACAAATTGAAAGAGCAAGTAGAAGGGGCGTTACATTCAGCTTTAAGACACTATCAATCTATCAAGTGAAAAACAAAAGTGCATTTCTTTTGAGTAGCCAAATTTGTACTTGTTTGCTACATCAAGGAAAACGGCAGTTTGACCTTGCTTTTTGCCAAAAGAAAGCACTACAAGAAAAGGCACAAATGCTAATGAGTAATGACAAAGATTTCCAAAATTGAACAAGGGACAAGTTTTGAAGCACAATGTGAAAGGGAGACTAAGGCAAAGAAATCTCCTATCCATACAAAAAGTAATATTAAATAGAATCAGTTTGATAACAAACATCGCAATGGTCCTTTTAAACAGATGATTTAAAGAATCAAGCATGATTACTTCATCAATTTAGATGCCCAAGAATCTTTTAAAAAGAGAGGAAAATGAGGGAAAAAATTTAAGGTTCAGGGCTAGTACCTCTACATATAACTTCCTGCTTTGAGGGCCCTTGTCTTCATCCATACCCTGACAAGCATGCAGCCAGACATTTATCAACTAAGCCAAACATGTTAAAGGAGGAACGAAGCTAGGATCTCAATCAACCTGCTTTTGTTCTAAAACAACTCTGCTACTTGTTTCACTGATAAAAAATGGCATGGAATAAACAAAACTCAAATGTGCCCATATATTTACTTTCGCTAACCCAAATGATAAACCTAATAAATTGACAAAAAATGCTCATCAAGATTGCAATTTGTCCGAACTTCAAAATGGTCATATATTTACAGGTTTATACCTCAACGTAAAGATCATACAGATCACATATCCTGTCCTCCAATACAGTATCCATTACAGACTTTCCTTTTAAATCTCTTTTTTCATCATTGACAACCTGAAAATCATCAGCTGAACCATCCTGTTGTTCATTGACCTGGTAGCACATAGATAACAGAACATCTAACATTAAAAGTAAAAAACAGGAATGCTAACTTCAATAAGATAGACAGAAATTGCATACTTGTTACACATATATCTTTAGTTCTTTACCTTGGCCTTGGCAGCCACGCGTGCCTTGATCATTTCGTTGATCTCCAGTTTTACACGCTGGAATCTATCGGCCTTCTCTTGTTTAGCAGAAAGACCCGATTCTACCATTTCTTTCATGTTTCTCTGTTGAAAATAACATGAGTTAAGAGACGGGGACAAGCGATGCACAAAGGAGTGATATTGTCATGGGCACGTAGTTTGAGTGAAGCCATTTGGTCACTCTACAGGATCAGTACACCACATGGAATGTCAACATAAATATTACTTAGAAACTACAAATTAATGGACAATAAGAAACTCTAGCTAGCAGCATCTCAGAATATTTTTTTACTGCAGATGCATCAAAACAGTAGATTTGTTGCTCAGTTGTTCTTCTTTTTTGCCAATATATTATACTGACCTCATGGTGGTGGTGGTTGTAGTGTTTGAAAGGATCTCCCATAGTTAAATTGTGGCTTGGTTTCTCAGATTACCATAAACTTTCACAAGGTCAAATAAGTATTAAAGATAAATATAGTATGGGACTTGTGCAGGTGTGCTTGAAAAAGTTTTTTCTCATCCTATTATACTCTGGGTCTGTTCTTTTGTGGTTGCGACTTATGGCTTTTGGCTACGGCTTGTAGCTGTTCGTGTGAGAGATTAAAAAGTAACTGAAATTCATGAGCCGCTTTTGCCGATATAAATGAAGTCGGTACAATATGTACTACAATTAACTAGTAGACCCCATCTTGAAAAGACACTCTATTTAAAAGCTGATTATTGTAGAAAAGCCAAAAGCTAAGGCCAAAAGCCACAAAAGAACAGATCCTCTATCTAATTTGATGAGAAAAACTAAATTGAAATGTACTACCAAAATTAGTTGCCATATACCCCTATGTCCAAAAATACATCACGTTTTAGATTGTGTGAAATCAAAATTTTCTAACTTTGACTACTAATACAAACAAAACTATTTAAATTGATCGTGTGAAATGAAAAGGTAACATTAGTTTCGTCATGAAAAGCACTTCCATAATGTAATATGTTGTGATTTTTTGCTATCATATTACTATAAAAATTGATGGTTGATGTGACTTATTGGAGATCATGTCAGTTTCCAAAATAACATATACTTTAGAACAGAGCAAGTAACCTTTTTTTTCAAATTTGAAATGTACAAAAGTAATCAGTCGATTCAGTCCAATAGATAGATGCAATCAATCAGTGTCCAACTCTACCAAAAAGTCAGGTGCCAAGGACATGTTTGTTTACTTCCATTACTGACCTTCAGTGTCCTACGCTGCACAAGATGTCCAACTATGCCCATGAGGCGATCAATCAACTCGTGTTCTTGGATCTTTCCCTGATTTGCCTGCACAAATCGACAGCATTACGAACAGCTAGCGGCTACTGTGCCGTTTATAGTCAGGCGGCACAGGCTAAAAGTTCATCAATGTGAGCAGTCAAAAGGGTTCTGATAGTTTAAAGTTTGATATACAAACTGAAAGTACTAGCAATTAGTACCAACGAACTACTATCCAACTAACGCCGTATTGAAATAATCAATAGCAGTATCACAAGAATTTTGAATAATTGCCACTAAGCGCCCCGCGTTAAATATAACTCCAGAGAAAGCAAAACTGCATAAGACAGGTTCATATATACGTTCGGTATACAACCATTAGTTTTCAAAGATACAAGGTTGAATAAATTCTGGACTCGCATGATGTCTATTCACTAGTCAAGAACATGTACACATAAGAAATCACATGGCATACGAGATTCAGAATTTCAGATACACTTGAATCACAAGTAAATTTGATTGTGTTACTACATACCGATAGCCTTGCAACCTTGGCAAGCTTTTGTTTTACTTCTTGAGGCAACCGTCTTTTAACTGCTGCCTGACCATTTGGGTCTACCTCATTAATATCGATAGCTGGTGACCTGTCTGCAAGGAGAAATTCCAGTATCTGAAATTACTTCCAGCACTACTCCGTGGTCAACAGAAAGACTCCAGTACAGAAGGGGAATGCTATGTAATACTCACATTCAGCAACAATCTTTTGGAGATCCCGAATGGCTCGCTCAAGCCTGGTGCCTTTAGGTTTGGTACCTGAACCCTCCCTAGCAGTAATTGGGTGCTGAAAAATCAATACAAAATGTGAGTTAGCATGCATGTCTCTAAACATACAATACAACTATATCTAGTCTGTGGGAGTGGTTTGATGGTAAATTGGTAATACAACCATATCTAGTCTGTGGGAGTGGTTTGATGGTTATCTTTTGTGTAAATGTGTTCACTGATACGACTAACAGAACAGAATTCTTACCATTGCTTGTGTAGAATAAACAGTACCAGTCCTAGCCATGCCAGGGAATTCACTCATTCCATGTTTCTCTTTGTGATGTATTTTGTTTGATGGATCTTGATTTTCTCCACTATAAGCCATTTTTTGTTGGAAATCAAGTGGCATTGAAGTATCCTTATCCCTGTATGCTGAATAAGCATAGTCATATGTATCACCGGTTCTTGACTTATGAGCAAAATCAGTAGGCTGGAGTGCTGCAGCTTTATGCTTTTCCAAGTCTTTTAGCTCTGAAGGACAATATGACACATCCTTACTATATGTCCTTGTATGTGCTGCAGTATCAACACCCATGGCAAAATCAGTGGATTTCCGTTTTGGGACTCCTCCAGGGGCACTGGTTTTATTCTTCACCATTCTGTTGTCTTCATGATAATATTCACCATAAGAACCTAAGTTGCTACTAGCTAATTTCTTCCCAAGATGTGCAGCACCTCTTGCAGAGAATTTTTCAGGTATGTTGCTGATGCTCAAATAATCACCTGGAGCACCCTGATTGTTTCCAATATAGGCACTTGAGGAATCTTTTCTTCTCCTTTTCTTTGGGGCAACATTTGTTGATGTACCAGGTTCACTGAAAAAGAAGGTCACATTGATGTATATCATCCATGATACCATATATGTAATGCATGTGCACAAGTAAAAATGTGTTGCTATATTTTGATAGTTGCTTTGATTAAATTGGCACAAATCATCCATGCTGACATATATGACTACATGTGCACAATATGTGTTGCTTTTAATTTGATATGTAGCTTTGATTATTATAAGCTTGTCCTTACATGCCACAATTATGGCATGCTGTGTTTTTTATGTCAACTGGCACAAATTTGTATAGTGAATAGCTCAAAAGTCAAAACTAGCCACAAGTGCTCCCAGGGCCATGGTTTCTAAAGGTTTTGGTAAGCAAGAAGGTGACCCCTATGCATCCAACAAGATATCATACTAAAGAAATTAAACGTCCATTAGGATGGCATGGCAGGATGTTCTCTACCAGCATTAGTAAATAAAAATAGAGAATGAATTTTGCATATCAATTGACTCCAAACTACAGAGTTTTGAGGAATCTTACATCTGTTCCAACTTCCCTTTGTTCACAAAATACCCATTGTGCTTAGTCGTCAAATTATCAACTTCAAAATACTCATCCTGCAAAGACAACATGAAAGCAATCACTAATGATAATTCATTATCAATGCATATAACGAATAGCAATGCAAAAAAATGTTTCAGCATGTCACCTCACATGGATAAATTCTTTTAGGCATGCTATTACATTTACACGTATAAACTGGCACTATGCCTTGCACGTAAACTTAGTCAGTGTAAGTAATTAGACAAAAGGGTTATCTAATATGCTGAGAATATTTGAGTGCCATCTTTTCCAGACATATAAGTCACATTATGTGTAGACAAAGAACCAACAATTTGTACTGCTAAAGTGGCCATGTCATATCAAACTATGGAAAACGAAATTTTCTTAGCAGCAAACCCAAAGTTCAGACAGGCAGAACAGAGAAGAAAAATGGGGTGCAGATTGGTAGTAAAAATGGAGTGGACTGACAGTAAACCAATAGTTTATCTTAGCATATTATTTCATGCAGTCTGCATCATCACACTACAACATACACAGCAAGTACCATGGTAAACATTTAACTAGCACAGTGCACAGAAATGAGATCAGAAAAGATCCAGAAGTAACAGAACCATACAATTATTCCCACAGTGCAATATGTACAAGATCAGACTCAAAAAAGACGAACAACTAACCAATTCAGCATCATCAATAAAAGAATCCTCAGTGTCATATTGATCATCATCTGGTACATCATCAAGATCTTCTTCATCGCTGCTGTGTTTACCCTGGCAATTTGAATACGGAGTCAAAACTCAATGCATGGTGTATATGGAGCCAAACAATATCATGCATTTGTTACCATGTAAAGGCGCTCGATTTTCTCAATAACTGCACTGAACCGATTTGGCTGCGCCGGATCCTCTGGGTCATTTTCTGCAGGGTGTGCCTGATTCAAATAATATGATAAGACTCAATGTTAAATACAGCACCTCTCGAATGTCCAGCACACACATATTCAATGCGCTCTATATGCAAAAACAAAAGGTTTGACTAAGAGCACAACCTATGGGAATGAAAAGGTTGTAGCATAAACAACTACCATAAATTACAAAGACAGGAGGCAATGTCACTGAGGTATGGCACACCTTGCTTCTAGAACAGCGTCCTTAAACGTTTTTGGTCAGTAAGAGCTAGTCATTAGTTTCGAACAGAAGGTTAATCCCAAGGTACCAGAAACAGACATTACAAGTTTACAACCAATTCCATAGCAAAATATGAATTGAGAACACCAGTATCCAACCAGGGATAAACACAGCCACCTGCTCATAAATCAGATACTGGCTATTGACTAAGAATGTATCATTGTCATCATAAAAATCACGCTGAACAGATTACTGCACCTCTTGAGACGTAAATCGTCATAGCTTTTATGCCCTGTACCCTGACCCTAACAAAGCTAATTTCCTATTAGAAGCTCAAAAGGGCCACTTTTCCAATTCCGGATGTAACATTAAGGCATCAGCGAATCCTTCTAGTTCTAATTTTCCATCTACTCGCAAAGCGAACCTAAGCAGCGCACAAATTACAACAGGTAACCAACAGACAACAACATCAGCAAGAGTGCTGCTTACCGCACAGGGTGGTCCCGGGTGTGCAGCAAACGTCGGCTTGGCAGTCCCCGCCGCCGGCACCGGTGGTGGAGGCGGGGAGGTGGCAGCGTGGCCGGCCTCCTTCAGCAGCTTCTTCCACGACACGATGGTGGTCTCCCCAGGCCGGAGCTCCACGGAGAACACCTGCCTCAGGCACGCCGCAGCGGCTTCCGGAGCCGCCGCTCCCACCGTCGGGGCGGCAGGCACCAGCTGCGGAGCGAGAGGGGGCGGCGCCACGGCGGCGGAGGGCGCGGCAGCCGTAACCCTAGCTGCTGCGGCCACAGAGGCGGGGGCGGAGGTGGAGGAGGACACAGCCACGGGGTCTTCCATGGCGAGGAGGGGGGAATTGGGAGGTCACAGCATTAGATCGAGGGGCGGGAGCTAGGATTTTGGAGGGCTGGGTTGGGGAGTGGAGGAGGAGGTGGGGAGTCTGGGAGGAGCAAGGAAACGAGTCGCCCTCGGTTTTGGTCGGAGAGGACGCGGCGGGCCGCGCGGGTTGGGAACGCGGAACGGCGGGGCGGGGTGCGGTGGGGTGCAGATTCCGGAATTCGGAGGGACCCATCTTTTTTCAACTACACGGAGCACGCACGCACATCACACACACATCACAACTACACATGTATATACACATATGCATCATACGAAAATCATACCATTTATTTAAGAAAAAAGTCTATATAACACCTTAAATTTTGCTCAAAAATTCATCCAATACTCCGAACTATGACACTAGGCATTTAACTTTAAACTTTGTAATACAATTCAAATAACACCCCAACCCAATTTTAGATGATTTTACCACGTGGGACAACACGCTGGTCTAGTTTAGATCAATGACATATGGTACTCACAAGGTCTTTTCTCCCAAATCGAAACAGAGAGGGAGGAAACTACAGGGGACGGTAGCTATGGAAGCACGATTAGGAGCTCGTTGAGGGAGAAGTTCTTGTGCGCCCCATATGTCATTGACTCAACTTGCCCAGCGTGTCATCTTACATGGGAAAACTGCCCACTCATCGCACCACGCGGACAATACCACCATACAAAACCGAATCAGAATGTTATTTGAACCGAATTACAAAGTTCGAGGAGATCAAATATCTTATTCAATAGTTCAGATAATAGACGGACTTTCAAACAAAGTTTAGAGTGATAGATATACTTATCCCTTTATCAAATACCTCACTGAATAAGCTTTCCCACTAAGGTGGTGATCATTTTGGCTTATTTTTGGTGGCTTATGGCTGAAAAGCACTGTAGCTGGCTGAAAAAATACTGTAGCTGACAGAGGCTTATTTAACATAATTAAATTTTTAAAAATATAAAAATATGTTAGCCCATCACAAACAACGCATAACGAATACGAAAAAAAAAAAAAAGAACCAAAAAGCTCAAAAAAAGTCAAAAATTCAGAAAAAGATGAAATTATAAATAGTGAAAAATAAGCCAGAAGCCGAAACAAGCGGGGCCTAAGGCCCTGTTTGTTTCCACTTAAGATTATTATAATCTAGCTCATAGGTGCAGATTATATAAGCTAGCTTATAATAAGCTGGTGGGAAATAAGCTGTCAGGTGTTTGGCAGCCTGGATTATCAGAGTTATGAATTGTTGTATTCGAATGTTTAAAGACTACAATGCCCTTGAGCTTATAATGTTTAAAGATTGGGGAGTTAATGAATGGCAAAGGTGGGTATTTTTACAAGTTTTATGGTCATTTAGATAAAGGTGATCTATAAGTGAAATAAACTTCTTTTTGAGCTTATTAGATTACAATAATCTGGGCTATTAGATTATAATAAGCTACCTTATAATTTGGACTGTTTGTTTCCACTTATAATTTATAAGTTAGATTATAATAATCTTAAGTGGAAACAAAAGGGCCTAAATCACGTGTATAAAATGGGGCACTGGGATCGAACATGGGATCAAATCTGGATAAACCCCTCGCAGGGCGGCGAAGCTTGCCCGATCAAGCAAAGCTCGGTCCTCTTTGGAGGGACCAATCGAGAATTCTATGTGCATAGCCTCTGCCGCCCACCCTAAGCCCATGGCCCATAGTTGATTAACCAAGCTAGTTGTTTTTTCGGTCAAAGGCTAGTAGGGCAGTAGCCATCAAGCACATCAGGTTCTCCAGCGAGATCCCCGCCATTGTCAGCATGTCTTGCCTTGGTTAATTCCCACAAACAAATCAAAGAACGTATTTCTACTACTTAAAAAAAAGAGTTGATAAGTGATACATTATTCTCCCTCGCACTTCCTCCTGAAAATGATTCGTGTGTGCCCCGTCCTCTCCGACTCCTATTCCCCGTACACTCCCGCACATATCACCATGCACCTCACCCTTCCTCGCGCCGCCGCCTCCCCCTTCATCCACTGCATCAAGTCGCTCTAGAGGCCGATAGTCCTGTTCCGAGCGGCCTTTCCCTCCTCCACGTAGCGTCGCCTTGCATTTCCCCCACGCTCTTCACCTTCCCCACGCTCTTCTCCTCCTTCGCACTCTACAGGAAACCGACGCTGGCAGACGAGCAGTCGAATATGGCTTTAAACACCCTCCAGTGCTCCTTTTCCAATCATTGTCCACCACAATTAGCGCGTACTGAGCTACGGCGCCGGTCGATTCCAACGCCAGTGGCTTCAATCCATGCAGGTCAGGCAGACCACTGGCCTCTCTCTCTCTCTTCATATGTGTTCACAATTTCTTGCTCATGGCTGCATGCATCTCCCTTTGGTTTTTTGTAGAACTGGTTTTAATTGTGTTTGTTTACAGAACTTTCAGTACATTTGTTCCATTGTGGTACGAAGTTTTCGGTTGCTCTGTACACTGATATTCTTTACACCAATCCTATAATACTATATGCAGGTACATCTAGATGATCCTCACTTTCTAATGTCTTCTAGGTTTCAGAAATTTTAAGCGATTACTCCGGCCGATTCCGATGTCAACGACTTCTTCCAGCGAACCTCAACCTCCTGCCGTTGACGATGTTGCAACAGGCCGTTGACGATGTTGCTACTCCTGTTGCCGATGAACCATCCGCCCAAACCATATTCGTTAGATTTGTTCTTTATTTTGATCAAATGACTAATTGTTCGCTGATTAGTCCTTACACCTCATTCTGTAAAAGTGCTTGGCATGCCTCCAATTTTTCGGCCACCTGGTAAGGGTTGATTTGTATGTTTTTCTTGAAACATATGGGTTGATATGTGTGTTATGTTCCCTTTTGCTGGTAGATCCTACACTCAGGACTTAATGTAGGTAAGTCAGATTCAGATCTCCTATTTTGTTTTCCTATTCCTTAGCACGTCACAAATTAGCTTTAGGAAACATCCTTGTTTTGTGTCTTTAATGTTCTACATATACTTAACAGAGACTGATCGGTGCCATTTGTACTTAACAGAGACTGATTGGTGCCATTTACCTTACAGGATTGTTTTTCCCTTTGTTGTGGCACGAAGATGCGCATGCAGTATTGATTGAGAAAATTTTCACTTCAATGATGTAATCACATCATGACTTATTGTCAGAAGCGTGCTTTTGTCGCTGAGCTTTCTAAAGAAAAGAAAGTTGTATATTTAGCATATTATAATCTATTGAAGCGGAAGATACACCAGGCTAAGGTCCTTTTCCATTCACATTCATTAGCTGACATATTAATCACCAGTTGTATTGCGTACAACTGCAAGAGATTCATCGCACCCTATCTCAGATTTCTATGTTCAAATATAACGTTTTTTTTTCATATTATGACTCTAAAATAATTAGGTTATATGACTTATGAGAAATTAGGTGTCCTCATAGATTTTTACGGTTAAAATTTTTATGTGATAAAAGGAAGTGTGGAAAGTACTACAAAGAGATTTTTCATTGTAGTTCTTAGCAAAATCGAATATGGTGGTAACTTCATTTGATCTCTTTACAGCCATATATGTATGTAGTAGACAAGTTATGTTGATTTTTTTAACCTTTGTTCGACCCTCTCAATCTTCAAACTAACAACCTTCATAGGACATTTATGTAAAGCTAGCCTTTTCCCTTCTAATGACCTCATAAAATGCCACTACAAGTTAGATTACATATAATAATGTCGTCTCTTAACTACTGTGCAGTGGTCTAGAATAGAGCTACTGATAAATCCAAAAGTTAACTACCTTGGTCTTCACCTATTTTATTTTCTACCCACACTAACTAGCAATATATTGGTCTGTTCTATAACATTGCTTTTTGAGCTCATGGCATGCCGTAAAGATTTAGTTTCACTGTACACTAGAACAATTCTACTAACATTCACTTATGTGAGGGCCATCAGTTCGCATATGTACTTATCCTTTTTCCCAGCGTGCACAACTCTATCTAGATGCATAGCCCAGCACTGCACATTACAGAATCCTAAAGTACTTTACAATATATGCTTCATATTATTTACCATAGGCATTTAGATCGGAAAGACTTCCATTGACTACCATCTTTCTTTACTGTTGTTTAGTGAATCTTTTTTCCATAGCATGTATTCCTACAGCAATGCGTAAGGACGCTTGCCACAGCGGGCCTGTCCGTATGTAGTGGTAGAGCTGAGGGCTCAAAATTGGCTGAGTACAGTCGTGTGGATGAACTATGCGGGACTTAGCGAAGTACGATGTGACAAAGCATAGCGGCTCCATGTGCTGGGATAATAATATGATTTTTTATCCACAGCAAAGCACGAGTATTCAGTTATACACCATTGCTACTTGAATCGCTTGCTTGGCTCATATGGTTCTGTTTAATTATATTTCCATTGCGTTGTAGCATATCACCCAACTCTGTTTTCCTTCCTGAAAACTAAAGGAAGCTTTAACTGATAACATGCATATTCTTATTATCATTTGATATATGTAATTTAGTTTTAAAGACCACAATGAGTTTTAGGTGGAAATTTAACTTCTGTATTTTTTGAAACTTTGTTGCAAAGTTTAACTGTTTGTGTCAAGTTGTACAAAGGCATAATAAATCTCTAGAGTGTTGGAGCGTGAGAACTGATAAGCTAACATTAGTTCATATCAAAACCTATCTAGTTGAGTGATGCGTTTCCTTTTCTATCGTGTCCTGTGTACGTCCACCTCTTGTAGATCATGTCAATTGGATTCTTAGGGCCCGCATTTTTTCTTAGGGCCCATATTTTTTCTTACTCAACAGAGCCATATCGATTCACTTGCAATGGCAGTGTTGTGCATGGCTTGTAGCCATATAACTGTCCATTTGGCTTCTTATTGATCGCCATTTTTTTGTCAAAGAGCACCAAATGACCATTTAAAAGGTTATTGTGGTATTTGAAGCACAATGTGTTTTCCTTTTAAAAAAATCATAATACGTTACCTTCTTTGGATCTCAGGGAACTGATGAATTCTTGCAGTCTGGTCTATACTCAAATCATCAAGATATTTGTCCTCCATACGCTGTAATCATTTTTCTCTATAGCACAACCTTTCACCAGATGACGCAGTCTTAAAGAGTTTTGGTGTTATTTTGTGTTAAAGTTCTAAAACATGCAGTTTTAACTGAGTTCATATGGTGCTAAACGGTGATTGCCTTCTCCTAGCTTGTAGGGTGTACTGCTTGGTCTTTCTAACACAGTTGGGCTTCTAGCTGGTGTATTTGGCACAACAGCAGCATGATACATACTGTAGCATGGTTTGGCCTAAAGTACCATTTTTGCAATATGCATGTATCGTGAACTGGCATCAACTACTAATTGTAGACATTTGTTTCCAATTTCATTTTCTTTACCAGGTTGATATATGTGTAAGAGAATTTTGATGTTTATTGTACGATTTAGGATCAAGTTTGATAATATGTATCACTATTTTTTTTAGAACTCCGTTGTAATGCCGGGTCACCTGCTAGCCATAACTAAATGGGGAGAACAAATATAAAAATAGCAAGCATATCATTTTGTTTCTTGCCTTTGCTGATTCACGCAAGTGCCTCATTTATATTATATATATATATATATATATATATATATATATATATATATATATATATATATATATATATATATATATATATATAAATAACAGGGCACCATGTCCAGTGCTCCAATAGTTTCGGCCGTCGGATTGCTTTACAATTCGTGCAAACTATGAACTTGCTAAAGTGCATGTTTGTATAAGAAAACAAATATCCAACCCGTTAAGAGCATTATCCCCTGATTTTTGGATTCCTTTCTATTGATAACCCATGCGGCACATTCCATTTAAAGAGGATCTTTGTTTCCTTTTGAATTTGTTTGAACCGAACATGCTCTTTCCTATTTTTAAATGATGCAGATTTGCTTGTGTGTCCAAAAGTACACACGTTGGCCATCAACTCTACAAATGATTCAAAAGTTGCAAGTGACAAAACATTTGCGGAAAGCCAATTGTTTCACATACCTTTTGAATTTCCTATACTAATAATTGTCAATCGATCTCAATGTCAAGGATACTTTTAAGACAATTTAATTGTGAAATGAATTTGTAAGTATATACCCTTTTAGATAATTTGTGAGTATATACCCTTTTGAGATAATCTGTGAGTATATACTTTCACATACCTTTGAATTTCCTATACTAATAATTGTCAATCGATCTCAAATTCAAGGATACTTTTTTAAGACAATTTAATTGTGAATTGAATTTGTGAGTATATACCTTTTTTGAGATAATCTGTGAGTATATACCCCTTTTAAGATAATTCAATTGAGTTTAATTTCAAAAATAAAACTCTAAAGTCAAAGACTTAAAAATAATTTCTGCAAAAATATCTTCATACAATAAGTAGATACCCACATGATTTTGGAATTAATACAAATCAGTTGTTTATTGCCTTGCCGGTGGTTCAACTAATCAACATTAATGCAAGAGTAAAGCAAGAAGGCACGCCAAATTAAATACCACGGCACCATTTTCTTTCTATATCAGTGAATGCAATTGGGTTGACCCGTTATTTCTTGTACCCATTCCAATGGCACAAAAGTATGGATGAAGAGTATTTAATATTCAAATGACTGATATTTCTTCATCCATACTTTAGAAATTTAGAAACACTATTCAAATTCATTTTGAATAGTAACCAAAATATCAGTCATTTGAATATTAAATACTCTTCATCCATACTTTAGAAATTTAGAAATTAGTGGTATCAGAGCAAGGTTGTCATCATAGAAAAACTAAAATATTTAAATTTAGAAGTTAGCACTGGTAAAACCATTAATACTAAAGATCATACCAATATAAGGTGTAGAATAAACCCTTCTGAAGAACATAGCTGGCATAGCTCTCATAGTCAATTAAATTTGCTCGTTGATCTCCTACATAATTTTTATATAACTTGGGGAAAAAGGCAAGACGAGTTAGATTTAAAATTAGAAAGATTATATAAAGAGCACAATCACTTGGTAGAAAAATATTCTCTTATAAATAATAATATAAGTTTAATTTTGCAAAATATAGAAGAAAGTAAAATACAACAGAATAAGATTAGTAAAAATAGTGACTATCTTAAAACAGAAATTACAACTAAATTAAGTTCTTTACCAAGTTCTAGCAAGATTGTTAACACAGAAGCCATAAAGGCAGCAGAAGAATTAAAATATTTAGATCAAGAAGTACTTAATATTAAGAAACTAATAGAAGAAGTTAAAATTCGGTTCTCTCTTAGTTATATGACTGAATATAGTAAAGCATTAAAAGAAACAGAAAAATATCTTGAGCACCCTATTGGCTTTTCAAACTACGAATCATCCAAAGAAGATTCTAAAGTAATAATAAGACAAAATAATACCATCTTGCAATTGTTAGTTCAGATTCTAAATAAAATTAATTCAGAGGAAAGAAGTAAAGAAATAGTTCTAGCCTCATCTGGCATAGTTTCGTCCACTAGATCTTTAAACTCAGAAAAATGGACATATCTAAAAGCTTCTCTAGAAGATATAAGGGACTCCAATTAGTTAATACAGACAATAGACCCTTAACCCTAATGGATAAATTGAAAGGCAAAAGTGAAGATATCGATAATTTAGAAGAAGTCATAGATTTGGAAAAAGACTTGGAAAGATATCAAAAGGATACTTTAAGAAAGCTAAAACCTCAACAGATATATCATATGGGTATGTTTGAAAGCAAGACATGATTATACAGAATATCTAGAGAAGTGGAATTAAGTGTTTTGACACAACCCGTAGAATTAAGAATTGTGAGCAAACAATTTGAAGGTGGATTAAAATATTCAGGCTACAAATATATTCATCAAGGAGTGTATATTATAAGAGTCAAAGGAATGACTAGAAAGAAATTAGGAACTAAGGTTTTAATAACTCTATTAGATAAAAGATGGGACACAGTAAATAAAGCAGCATTAGGTTTTCTAGAAGGAGATATGAATGAAAATAACCTAATAACTTATATAGCTCCAGATTTAATAATGCCTATAAAGGAGTTTATAGAAAAAATGAGTTTTGGTTTCCAAACTAAGTGTTATGAAGAATTTAAAGGAACAAATTTATTAGTAAGCATAGAATTTATAGGCAGACTAACCAACAAAAGTAGAACTAAGTATAAAGTAAATGTAAATGATGTAATAGAAAGTATGCAATCTAAAGGAATAAAGTTTATGAGTCCTTTAAAGATTGGTGCTGAAGAACGAGCGGGTGAAGAATGGAATATAAGTAATTTAATAGAAGACAAAGTTCTAAAGCAGCCTGAAGATTATATTAGCTATGAAAATAATAAAGGAAAAACTAGCATTAGATTTATAAATTATAAAGCAAGAGCGTTAGATGATTTAGATTCAGAAATATCGGAGCAAGATATTGTAGATAATAGAAGACATAGTGTCTCTGAATTTATGGAAAAATTAGATTTAGACAGTGAGATTAAATATTGTGAAGACAAGTTAAAAGACATATCTGAAGAATATAACAATACTATGAAAAGTGAATGGCCTATGTTAAGAGACAAAGAAACCTATTTCCACAGAGAATTATTTAGGTTAAAGAAGTTGAAAAGAGATAAAGATTCAGTTATAAATAATCCAAAGGTACAAAAGGAAAATACGAAGCAGCCTAAGAATAAAGAAAGAATAGACGGCAAAGATATCAAAGAAAAACAGATAATAACTGAAGAAGCACGGTGGGATGAAAATGATAAATTGTTATTAGAAAGTTATGAAGAAGAATTAGAATTATTAGGCAATGAAGAAGGAACTATAGATAATGCAGAACAGTATAATGATTTTATAGATTCTCTAGATGAGATAGGCATATACAACTTAGACAATGCAATGGAAGCAATGGAGGTAGACTTAGGAGGTAGTAAGAAAAGAAGGTATGGAGAAAGTTCTGTAAAAAATGAAGGAGAGAAGGAAAGACAAACTAGAATAGCAAAGCATGGCCTCACGAAAAGAAGATTATTCATACAATTATATCCCTGGACAATATAGGTATATGGGAACTAAGAGAAGAGAATTTGAAAGGGCTGTCAAATTTCAAAATAACTGAAGTGATGGTGCGAGATTAAACTTGGTCGCACATGATCCTATAGATTGGCCAAATATCATAAGTATATGGAAAGGCACGATAGTACAAAAATTCATACAAAACCAAAGATAATATTGGAAATAAAGTTGAAGATATGCTAACATATTTAGAAACATTCCTAGGTGAATCTGTGAAAGTTTTATGGGAACAATGGGTAGAAAAGAATCCTAATCCCTATGAAGAATTAAAAAGAGCAGGAAACAACCCTCATAACTTTGCCAATATAATATCAAATATTATTATAGCGTAAGATCCGAAATGGGATATACATCACTGCAGAATGAAAGGCTAAGAGAAATAGAAAAACTAACGCTGACGAGCTGGAAAGGAATAAAAGAATTTTCACAGCATTATCTGTACAATGCCACTACTGCAAAACAAGGATATAATAAAGGTATAGTAGAAAGATATTTTAATAAATTACCCGATCCCTTAGGAAGTATGATATTTGATGAATATAAAAAGGAGACTGCAGGAGCAGTTATTAATATATCTCAAGCTATAACTTTTGTGTTTAAGCAATTAAGGAAAATATGTATAAACATACAAGCTCAAAGATCTATGAAATATGCAGATTATAATTTTTGTAATAAAATAGTTCAAATACCATTGACATATGGAGAAGATAAGCCCAAAAGCAGAAGGTATCATAAGCCTCAAAATATAGGATATAATAAATACAAAACAAAAGAAGATATTTCCGAGAAAATCGAGATAACAAAGTGCCATATTTACACAAAAGAAATGTAAGGCGCTATAATCCTAGAAGAATTATGATAAAACATGCGGATGTTTTATATGTAATTCGCCAGATCATTTAAGCAAAACTTGTCCTAATAAAGATCAGAAAAGATATTCTAGTAAATATGAAGAGCAAGAAAGGGTCTTAATAATAGATGATGAAATTAAAGATGATGAGTCAATATATTCAATAATAGAAACAGAAGAAATTGAAGCCAATGATGATGAATATGAATCAAGTAATGAAGAAATAGACCTAATAGATGAGTTAGCTGGGTTAAAAATAGAAATGATGAATCAAACAATTTGTGAACATGATTGGATTAGAGGAAAAGGTGACTATAGTATAAAATGCATATTTTGTATATATTACCCTAGCCAAGAAAATAGAGCAACCTGCAATCTATGTCTAAAGCAAGCATGTTCAGAATGTCTAAAAGCAAAAGGACATAGTTGGCGAAAGGAAATAGAACTAGAATCAGATGAAAGAATACTATCTAGTAGAGTTAGAGTATTAGAAAATAGGATGAATAAACTAGAAGTAGAATTAGAAGAGCTTAAATATCAATTGGACTCTAAAGAACCTCAAGATGATAAGATAAAAGAGAATACTGAGTTCAAAGAGCAAGCTATAATCTCAAAAGAAAGCAAAGGGACTAAGATGATCCAATTAAAAGATGCTATAACTAGTTTTGGAAATAAATATATAGTCAAGTTACCTTTTAAAGATATATTAGGAATTAGAATCCCAGTAAAAATAAAATTAAAACCAAATATCTCTTATAAACTATTAGCATTAGTAGATACAGGATGTACCAAGAATATTATCCATGATAAATATTTTATAAAATGTCCTGAAATAGTTCACACAATAGAAGATAGTAAGGCAGAAATATCTACAGATATGTCAGGAATAAAAAAGATCCATAATCAACTAGCATATAATGTTGAAATGTGCATAAATGGTACAAAATATATAATAGATGAAATTACAATAAGGGATTTATCTATGATAAATGACGAAATGATAATTGGTCTAAGATTTTACAACAATGCATGCACCACAATCATACATGAACTTGGTATTACATTTATTCCATATCAAGATAATGTTCCTTATATCTCGAAGTGCGAAAGCGTGGTGAGGCATCCCGAACTTCGAATATAGAGGGACAAGAAACCAACGCAATACCTGAAACGCAAATAGTAGAGATTAGTGAAAACATAGAAGAATATTATATAAATAACTCATGCGAAGAATGTATAGGACTACAATCATTTGCGCCCAATTGGTATAGGGATATAAAATCCAAAAATGACATACAAAGGATAGTACAAAGATTAGAAGACATCCAAATAATCGGAGAAATTCCCATGAAACATTGGGATAGAAACTCAATAATATGTAAAATAAACATAATAAACCCAGAATATATAATCAAAACATGTCCAATAGAAGCTACGCCTAAAGATATAGAAGAGTTCAAAATGCATATAGAAGAATTATTAAAACTAAAGGCTATAAGAGAAAGTAGAAGTCCATAGATCAACCGCTTTTATAGTAAGAAATAGTTTGAAATCGCTAGAGGCAAGTCAAGAATGGTGATTAATTATAAAAGATTAAATGATAATACCATAGAAGATGCCTACAACATTCCGAACAAACAAGAATGGATCAATAGAATACAAGGAAGTAGATACTTTTCTAAATTCGATTTAAAGGCCGGTTTTTGGCAAGTTAAGATGGTGAAGAATCTATAGGATGGACACTTTCACTTGTCCACAAGGACATTTTGAATGGTCGGTAATGCCTTTAGGACTAAAAATGCACCAAAGATTATTCCAAAGAAAATGCAAAATATATTCAACGAAAATCAAGAATTTGTATTAGTCTACATAGATGATCTTTTGATATTTTCAAAAACTTATAAAGAACATATTGCTCACTTAGAAGTATTCTTCAGAAAGGTAGAGCAAAATGGGTTAATTTTATCCAAAAGAAAGATGGAGATTTGCAAAGAAAAGATTAACTTTCTAGGTCATGAAATAGGAGAAGGCAAAATCTATTTACAAGATCATATAGCAAAAAAGATTCTACAATTCCACGACACTATGAATGATAAAAGACACCGCAACAATTCTTAGGGATTGTAAACTATGCTAGAAATTATATAGAAAACTTAGCCAAATTAGCGGGACCATTATATGCTAAATTAAGAAAAATGGTCAAAAATACTTTAATTTCAAGATGTTAAACTAGTCAGAATAATAAAAGAGAAAGTTAGAGAATTAAAGCCTCTAGAATTACCATTAGATGATAATTATTTTGTCATTGAAACTGATGCTTCTCAGATAGGATGGAGAGCAATATTAAAACAAAGACCTAACAAATATTCATCAAAAACAGAAGAAAAGATTAGCAGATATGCTTCAGGAAGTTACAAACTAAAAACAGTAAACAACACTGATAGAGAAATTCTAGCAATAATCAATGCAATAAATGCCTTTAGATTATATTTAGGCTTTAAAGAATTCTGATTAGAACGGATTGTGAGGCTATTTGTAGATATCACAATCAAATAAATAGTAAGAAAAGTTCTACCAGAAGATGGGTTTTATTCAAGATATTATAACAGGAAATGGATATAAAGTTATATTTGAGCATATAAAAGGAAAAGATAACAAATTACCTGACTTATTATCTCGTTCTCCTATCTTGCAGGAATGAAGAAATCAATGAACTACAATGGGAGCGAGTTCTTTAGTTTTGGTACTGAGAATAAGCTTAAAATATTCCCTCCAAATTCATATAAGTTCAAGCCAAAGGATCACATAATTATCGATGAAGTCCAGGAATGCATATTAGACAATTTCTGGTACCAATATAATAATAAACGAGAAGAGAAGGGATACATGCTATCAATATTAAATAGTCTTGCTGAATACTTTCATATGATGAATGAACTTGTAATACCCCGGATTATTGTATGTAATTACTTATTTGATTAAAGAGAGGTACGTGGGGAGAAAGATTTAAAATTAAAAGTGTTTGAGGGTTTTCAAAATCTAATCAAACACGGGCCAGGCCTTGACCTGTGTGGGTTTTCTTGGCCCAAGAGGGGAGGCCACCTTAACCTAGCCTCACCCTCCCTTGAGCAGCCACCACCCATTCCTTGCTTCCCGATCCGCGCAAGCTTGCCTCGCCGCCGCTGATCCGCCGGCCGTCACGCCGCCGCTTTTGCCGCCGCTACCGCCGCCGTGCCGCCCCGGGTGGCGGTCGGTCGCCGCGTCGTCGTCGGTCGTTGTCATCGTCGTCGTCTTCGTTCGTCGTCGTCGCTCTCCCCGGCGCCGCCGCCGACGCTCGTCATTGCATCGCGTGGATCCGGAGGAAGGAGAGGAGGAGATCGCGGCGTGTTCGTCGTGTTCATCGACGTGTTCGTCGTCGTGTCGTCAAGGGTAATCCCGCTAGTCTCTAGATTGGTTTTAATCGAGTTAGATTCGCCGGTTTTAAAATTTCTTTGGGATAGTAGTTGTTTCTCGGCGTTTTGATCTAGTTTCGTCGGGATTCGTGTCCGGACCCCTTCTAGAAAGTTGTAGAGGTTCGATTATCTTTCAGGAGTACAAGAACACATTATTGGATCCGTAGCAAAAGTTATGAATTTTCTAGTGCGACTGCTCAGATCGGGGTAGTTCTCGGAGAGTTTAGTAGATCGGTTTGTGCGACGGAAATAGTGGCGATTCAGAGTCCTTCAAATTGGGAAAGTTGTATATAAGTTTCTTAGCTTTCAATAGAGGTAAAGAAGTCCGGATTCGAGTTTCGGGTGAATTTGGATGCTTTAGAAAAGGGTTTGATCGGTTAGTAAATTGTCGAATCGAGAGTCTCCCAACTAAGTTTTTGTAGATAATTTAATTATCTTTACATAGAGTCCAAGAACGGTTAATTGGAGTTACGATCGAAAGTTATGATTTTTGGAAGTCGGCTATCCGTGGTTGGGCGATTTGGCCGAGGGAGTTGGGGATTTAATTGAGATAAATTGTTGGGTTAATTGGGGTTGTTGTTATTTTATATCTAGAAACCTTCACCGTCATGTTAGTAATTATTAATTAATTATTCAGAGGAGAGCGGATTCCGGGGTTTCGCCGCCGCTCTTCGTTGTCTCGCGGTTGAGGCAAGTATAACCTTGCTATGATTAACTGTGTGATTGAGTGATTTGGATGATATGAGTGGTGTTTGAGTTATGAATGCTTTACTTATGAATTTGAGTAATGTTCGAAAGTTGTTAATGCTATTTATGTTCTGTTTACATTATGGCATTTATGAGATTTGTTGATGCGTAGTATGGTGAATGCATGTTATCTTGTTGATACATTCACATATATGCATCATATTGAGAACTGTTGAAGTCTTGGTCATGTGGTGATCAAGCATCGAGGTCCCCACACTTGCAGTGTGGTTAACTGGTCCCCTGCACGGTAGGGTATGCATGGGTGTGCATTGACGGATGCACACCCGCACACGGTAAAATGCGAAAGAGATGAGAAAGAGGAGCTTTTGATCATAATGCATAGCATGAAATTCATATGTAATATGTTTAACTTGAGAGTTAATGTTCATGCTTGCATTTGATACGATTATACTTGCCGAGTCGTTGGACTCACTCTTGTTGTTGTTTGTCTATTTTAGGTACCAATGTGAGATCAAGATACATGGGGACATGAATGGCTAGTTCGATTCACGTGCACAATTCCTTCATTAAGAAATAAAGACAATCATGATAATCTTGTTGGCTTGATAGCTTAATTGGTTCGATTTATATTTCATCGATTAAATGTAATAAAGACTTAGTACCTTTTGATATTATCTTTCCGCTCATTATTTAGAACTTGTGCTATTCATGCTTGTCGAATCTGTTATTACGTTAATAAACAAAGGAGGTCATGCCGAAATTTTAGGTAATTTATATTAGTTGTTGATATATTGTGGATAGTTAGTAGCATTTCGTGCCTATGTTAGGTCGGGGTGTTCTGATTGGTATCGAGCGCGGCTTTAGGTCCGTGGTAATTAAACTATTAAATTGACACCGTGCATGAGGATGTGATGAGTCAAGCATTGTAATTATGCTTTTGACATGTTATATTGATGATTTACATGATGAGATAATCTTGTGTGCTTATTGATAATCTTGTATGATTATGATATGCTCCTATGATTATGAGTGAGAATAGTCAATGATATGATGTAGATGTCGTGATGTGCTACCTTGGCATTGCTAGATTATATCATTATTTGTAGTATGAGGATTAGCAATGTAGTTACCTCGTGTAACTTAATTGCAGTGTTATGTGAGTTTCTTAGAAAAGTTGTTATTATCCTTAAAGTTGAATTCACCAATTCTTGGTCGATTGCGTTAATGAATTTCTTTTGAGATTGTGGTTCTTGCAGTTGAGGGTATGCAATTGGTCTCACTGCTCCTTGAAAATGCTTATGGTTTCTTCCTGATCACCGAGATACTTTGCTACCGTGCTTATTGTTGATTTGTAAGGTTAGTTCCTTCGTGGGACTTTTGTCTTGTTGTGATTCATGACTTATTGGTTCGCTTGGTATTTTCTCTTGTTGATGCAAATTTTGAAGTTGCAAAACTCGTTATGTGAAAGCTTTGGATCTATGTATTCCTTTATCTCGAGCGTTGAAGTTTATTGTTCCTCTTCTTTTGAAAGAGAGTGCTAAAATCCATTATGATTGTTTTGCTATGCTTAAGTGGAAGGTTATAATCATATAAACTAATTCATAAGGTTTGAATTATTGTTGATATGATAGCGTAGTGTATAATTAATTTCTTTTACTAGTATCCTTGGAAGTGTAGTGGTTTAATTTGATATTGCCTTGTAATAGTTTTGAGAAGAACTACGATTAAGAAGTTGTCTATTCATGACAAGAACTCATGGAGTTATTGAGAGAGTGCAAAAAGAATTAGAATGATTATTATGATTATTGAATTTCTATCATGTTGGACAAATTGAATTATCTTTGTCTTTAGTAATTAATCCAATCGCTTGGAATAATTAAGTAAGGAGGTGTTAGAATATTACCTTGTAATATTGACCTTAACATGTCTTTTATTTAGATGCTTTATGAGCATGCACAATTGTTGATTTCATCTATCTTTACCATGCTAGATTGTTGAAAATGTATAAAGAAATAGATGAAGGTTGATGTATTGATTTGTAGAAACTTGTCTTACAAGCGGTATTATTGGAGTATAAAGTCATTTCCGTTCTAATTTTCGAATGTAAGGAAGGATACATAATCTATGCTCATGATGGTTTTATGATTGTAAAATGGAGTTAGGATCATAAATGTTGTATGACCCAATAATAATCAATTATTGCTTTAGTGACTAGAGTACAATTAATCTGCGCTAAAATTAAAGTTGAGCATCCATAAGAATTGAATATATGAAATCTAGTAAGAGATGTATGCTAGTGTGTCTTGTGAGATTGTCATGTTCTAGTATCATCTTGTTTAAGAGCTTTGATCTATTGTGTGGCTTATGCACAAGGTTCCTAGACTTAGTAGTTGCACCCTACTTAAGTATTAGAACATGATGAAGAAATTTCTTATGTTTCTTTTGGAAAAGTTTATGAAGGAGTTGAGGATATGATGATGCTTGTTAAGAATGTATTATTCGATATTAGTATGTTGGTCAATTGGTGGTTATGATGGTAATATTGAATGTTCATTAAATAGAAGAATTTGAATAAATTCTATGGTACTATTTAAATCAAAAGTTTTGATAGTTGCATGCGCGATCTTTTGATCTCATGACTTATGTGGTAGCTGAAATTGTTTTAAGCAAAGTGTTGTGTTGAGAGATTTTAATTAGTTCTTAAAGAATTAATGTGTTGTGGTCTTCAACTCTTCTTTTGTTGGAATTGTTAAGGTGATACCGTATTCAAAGAAGGTTGTTCTCTTTGTTAAAAGGAAAAGTTTGATAAAAGTTTTGAAGGTTGAAGTCAAGTTGTGCAATCTTTGTGAAGTGTGTTTGACTCTTATTTTCACCGCTTAAGAGTTTCTGAGCTCAAATGACAACATCAGATTCGTATTGGTTGAGATTTGATGTTTTCTTCTCGAGGAGGCATGCGCCTTCACCGTGGTCTTATCCTTTGTTGTCCAAGATCTTTGTTTTCTTGGTTTTGTGTTTATTGCAGATGGACCTTGTGCTGAAATTTTCTTCTTTTGCTTCTCCAAGAAAGGGGTACGCAGCTTGGGTTGCAAAGACCTTTAAGAGGTGTATGGCAACTGGTTGGTGTGGTTTTGTGATTAGTCCGGTGAGATTGTGGGTATCAAGATGCTTGAGATTCTTGGAGTGATAAATTGTTCGTTGAATAATTTCGATGAGAATTTGATTTAAAGAAGATGTTGTTCTTAGGGCTAAATAGTTTTATTGTTGCAACTAGAAGAACCTAATGTGGTTCAAGAGTGTTACGCTCATTTTGATGGAACATTAGAATTATTAGAAGTATGAGAATCTTGATCAATTTTATTGGAGCATTATGATTGGGTAATTTGCAAGGATTAGGTGATAATTATGATGGTGTAGTTAATGAGTGTATAATTGTGAAGAAGCCCAATCGATACGAAATTTTTGGGATAGTGAGGATTGTTGAAAATTATTGCCATGTATGACTTGGCTTTCGAAAGTAACCTCCGTGAGTTAGAATCTTCCTACGATAATCCTGTTGAGATTATGCTTTCATGTGGTTGTGAAGGATTGAATATGGTTGATTGTGGAAATTTTAGTCACCGGATTTAAGAGTCTTTGTATTGAATATATGAAAGTACATATATAGGAGTCCCGAGACGGAACTTTTGGGTTTGGTGTTCCATATTCGGACCTTGGAGGCTAATGATGTGGGTGAAAATAGTGAAAGGAGTGGATTCAATATTATGATGTTCCTTGATAGTATCCTTTGGATGTAGTAAATGGGTGTGTGAGCCGAGAAATTCATGTTGATTGTCCTTAAGATTTGTGGTGAAGTGTTGGTGGGTGAAAAATAACGATGAGGTGCATTGGAAATTATTCGTTAAAGTAACATGTGGGAAGAGGAGTTGACTAGAGTATGTTATTGTGAGAATAGTAGAGTCCCACTACAAAAGTGTGTTGGATGCACTGGTTTGAACATAGAGTTGATGTTGCCAATTTAAGAGAATTGAGCTAGTATGGTATGGGATGATTTAGAACCTCGTGATTCAAGAGGAAGTTTATTCCTAAAAGAAAAAAATGGATGTTTGATATTTGAGTGATTCCCTTTATGTTTGGGTTGCTTATGTGCAAACTACCCACTGGAAAGTGGGAGGTTTTTCGTGTTGAATCCTCATTTTCTCTTCTTTGATTTGACCCTTTTATGGGGAATTGGTTTTGTGTGGTTGCGATGAGAATTCTTTATGTTCGGTTGAATTCTATTTGTGAAAGAGTGGGTTTACCTTGAGCCCGTGGTGCCCGTGTTTAAGGGGTGCTCCTTATTAAGGTAAAAGATCGATTGAGAGTTGGAATAAGAGTTGCATGTGTTGTGCAGATTGTGTGGGTTAGTACCAAAGGGAATGATAACCCGATGTGTATTTAATCAATTTTATTAATTACAGTATTAGGGGTTTGTGTATCACTAGGACTACCTTGGGTTCTAGTGTGGGATACACTGCCGCTTTGTCTGACCCGGTATTGAGGAGAACTTGAAAGATCCGGAGCGTGGGTTCATTAAAATCGTTGACCAACCAGTAAGACCACCACCATTCAAGAATTAAAGCTACACCATTCGAAATGTTGTAGGCGTAAGTTCAACGAGTGGCCTTGGTGAGTCGAATCATTGTCGCCCGAATGGTGAAAAGTTATGCAGATGTAAGGAGCAAGGATCGGGAGGTTGGCAAACCACTTGGATCTTCAAGAACCTATGTGCGAGGTGCAAGCAATTAAAAAAAATTTAGTATGTCAAAGTGCTTTGGTCGCAGCAGCATCGAGAGAGAAGCAACTTGGGAGTTGGAGTCTCGTGATGCGGAAAGCATCTTGCCGTTGTTCACGCCGGGTGCTAGTTAATTGCTAGTTGGTTGTTTTTGTTTTCTGTTGAGGTTGCGGTTAGAATTCGGCCGATTGCTTAAGGGGGTAGAATGTAATACCGGATTATTGTATGTAATTACTTATTTGATTAAAGAGAGGTACGGGGAGAAAGATTTAAAAATTAAAAGTGTTTGAGGGTTTTCGAAAATCTAATCAAACCGGGCCTAGGCCTTGACCCGTGGGTTTTTCTTGGCCCAAGAGGGGAGGCCACCTCTTAACCTAGCCTCACCCCTCCCTTGAGCAACGCCACCCATTCTCTTGCTTCCCTTGCACGCGCCTCGCGCTTGCCGCCGCCGCCTTTGCCGCACCGCCACCGGCCGTAGCTTGCCGCTACCGCCGCCACCATCGCCGCAAGCCTCGCCATACCGCCGCAGCGTCGCCAGATGTCGTTTTCTTTGCCGCCGCACCGGTCGGTACCGCCTCCCGTGACGATGTCGTCGCGTCGCCGCCGCCGCCGCCGCCGCCATCGCCGTCGTCTCGCCGCTCCTCCCCGCGCCGCCGCCGACGCTCGTCGCCGCACGCGTGGATCCGGAGGAAGGGAGGAGGAGATCGCGGGCGTGTTCGCCGCCGTGTTGTCGTGTTCGCCGACGTGTTCGCCGTCAGGTCGCTCAAGGGTAATCCTCGTAGTCTCTAGATTGGTTTTAATCGAGTTAGATTCGTCGGTTTTCGGGTCACCGACGAGAGTTGTTTCTCGGGTTTTGATCTAGTTTCGTCGGGATTCAGTCCGACCCTTCTAGAAAGTTGTAGAGGGTTTGATTATCTTTCCGTGGAGTACAAGAACACATTATTGGATCCGTAGCAAAAGTTATGAATTTTCTAGTGCGACGCTCGCAGATCGGGGTAGTTCTCGACGAGTTTAGTAGATCGGTTTGTGCGACGGAAATAGTGGCGATTCGTGAGTCCTTCAAATTAGGAAAGTTGTAGATAAGTTTCTTAGCTTTCAATAGAGGTAAAGAAGTCCGATTCGAGTTTCGGGTGAAAGTTATGCCTGTTTTAGTGCGTTGTCCGAGAGTTCGACGTGAATTTGGATGCTTTAGAAAGGGTTTGGATCGGTTAGTAAATGGCCGAATCAGAGTCTCCGAACTAAGTTTTGTAGATAATTTAATTATCTTTACATAGAGTCCAAGAACGGTTAATTGGAGTTACGATCGAAAGTTATGATTTTGGAAGTCGGCTATCCGTGGTTGGGCGATTTGGCCGAGGGAGTTGGGGATTTAATTGAGATAAATTGTTGGGTTAATTGGGGTTGCCGTTATTTTATATCTAGAAACCGCATCGTCATGTTAGTAATTATTAATTAATTATTCAGGAGGAGAGCGGGTTTCGGTTTCGCTCGTTCTTCGTTGTCTCGCGGTTGAGGCAAGTATAACCTGCTATGATTAACTGTGATTGAGTGATTTGGATGATATGAGTGGTGTTTGAGTTATGAATGCTTTACTTATGAATTTGAGTAATGTTCGAGTTGTTAATGCTATTTATGTTCTGCTTACATTATGGCATTTATGAGATTTGTTGATGCGTAGTATGGTGAATGCATGCTATCTTGTTGATACATTCATATATGCATCATATTGAGAACTGTTGAAGTCTTGGTCATGTGGTGATCAAGCATCGAGGTCCCCACACTTGCGTAGTGTGGCCATTGGTCCTCGCACTGCAGGGTATGCACATGGGTGTGCATTGACGGATGCACACCGCATTACCCGTAAAATGCGAAAGAGATGAGAAAGAGGAGTTTTTGATCATAATGCATAGCATGAAATTCATATGTAATATGTTTAACTTGAGAGTTAATGTTCATGCTTGCATTTGATACGCTTATACTAGCTGAGTCGTTGGACTCACTCTTGTTGTTGTTTGTCTATTTTAGGTACCAATGTGAGATCGGCATACATGGGGACATGAATGGCTAGTTCAGATTCACGTGCACAATTCCTTCATTAAGAAATAAAGACAACCATGATAATCTTGTTGGCTTGATAGCTTAATTGGTTGATTTATATTTCATCGATTAAATGTAATAAAGACTTAGTACCTTTTGATATTATCTTTCCGTTCATTATTTAGAACTTGTGCTATTCATGCTTGCTCGAATCATATTACGTTAATAAACAAAGGAGGTCATGCCGAAATTTTTAGGTAATTTATATTAGTTGTTGATATATTGTGGATAGTTAGTAGCATTTCAGCCTATGTTAGGTCGGGTGTTACAATTGGTATCGAGCGGCTTTAGGTCCGTGGTAATTAAACTATTAAATTGACACACTGGTGCAGTAGGGATGGGATGAGTCAAGCATTGTAATTATGCTTTTGACATGTTATATTGATGATTTACATGATGAGATAATCTTGTATGCTTATTGATAATCTTGTATGATTATGATATGCTCCTATGACTATTATGAGTGAGAATAGTCAATGATATGATGTAGATGTCGTGATGTGCTACCTTGGCATTGCTAGATTATATCATTATTTGTAGTATGAGGATTAGCAACGTAGTTACCTCAGGTAACTTAATTGCAGGTGTTGCGGGTGAGTTTCTTAGAAAAGTTGTTATTATCCTTAAAGTTGAATTCGGCCTAATGATTACTACCTAATGATTTAATTATGATTAGGAACCATGGAGAGGATCAAGAAGTACTTGGAGAAGGGCTACGAGGCGCACGAGTCCAAGGGCGGACGAATCATGTTGGATGTCCAACTCAAGCCCACTTCGAATCCAATTTGGAGTCCGGACAGCTGCACTAAACGGACGCCCAGATCGCATCCGGACCGCTTTGGACGTTCCACATATGTATGGAAAGCAGAAGACAACCTTTCCAATGGATCGGTCTCATATCAAAATTCCTTCTCGAGTCAACGGAATCGTCGAAACAAGTGGACGTCCGAATCTGTCGTGGTGTCATGACACCGCTCTTTTGGGCCGCTCGGCTTTGTATCGTGTTGGAGTCCATTAAGGACGCGCCCGTGGGTTTTGCACGCCCTTACTCCTTTATATATACCGCCACCCCACCATTAGGGTTGGGTTTTGCTTAGATTAATTCGTCTTTGAACAGCCACGACATCGGTTTGTGAAACCCCAATTTTCGAGTGCTTCATCAATATATCGCAATTTGGTTGTGTTCTTCCTTGTTCTTGCTTGTGTTCTTCGATTCGCAGCGAGGATTAGCCTTCTTGGCAAGGTCAACCGGCAACAGCACGGTTGATAACTTGAGGAGACGTGGTGCTGCGATTGCGGGGTTCTAACGTGTCGTCGGGCCGGATCGATTTGTGTCGCGCTCCACCAAATCGAACATACCCGAACTCGTTGGAAGATCGGGACCCGTTCCCATCAATATATATATATATATACCATATATATATATATTATATACCATATATATATATATATACCATATATATATATATACCTATATATATATACACCATATATACCACATATATATATACCATATATACCATATATATATATATACCATATATATATATATATATATATACCATATTAATGAGAAGAATTTTGTATATATTACCCTAGCCAAGAAAAGACCCTAAGCTAACGAGACAAATAAAGGACGCTGAAGGAAGCCAATTATCAACCCACTCTCGGCCTTTCCACCGAAAGAAGAAAATCTACCAAGCATCGAGAAGATAGGAAAGCAAGATGCTTCATATGTACCCAAAGTCACTTAAAATATTCAGACATGATGCTCCTCCCACAACTATATAAGGAGAAGCAAGATTCAAGAAGGTCATCAAGAATAGAAGAGAGCATAGCTAAGCTTGAGTCTTCAAGACTTCCAATCCTCTAGTCTCAGAGAGCTTAAGTTCCAAGATATCCATTGTATAATTCATCCATCGAAGTGTGTTGTAATACTACCGTAAGGTATATTTTCGTCTTTGTGTGTTAATTGTCGGATTCCGAAAGGGAAAACCATATGTGTCGGTTTGTGGAAATGAAGTAGTTTCCTTTAATTCTGGTTGTTCTAAGCTTTGATCATATGAGACAAGGTTTTATGCTAGGGACCCTATAGGAGAAAACTCTTTGGCAATTCTCCCGAGCCCGAGGTTGGCTAAGGAGAACGGTGAGGCCATAAGAGAAGTGTTCCCTTTGGGTGCAACTGCCTGGGGAGACGATAAAAAATTATCTCATATGATCATTACTCTGAGTTTCCAGGAAAAATCTAGCTACTCCTAAAACAAATTAGCAAGAAGTATGGTGAGTACCGAGTATGATTTTTACACCATTAAAACTCATCCTACGACTTGTTGGTTTCGCCAACCCAAGATCCTCGAAAATCATGTTCAAAATTAATTAGCATCATCAAAGAAGAAACATCCATTTCGGTGAATAGTAATCGAAATAGTAGTGAATAGTATACCCACCATTGTAGTGTATTTAATCACTGCTCATGATCGCTCACAAGTGGAATATCACTATACAAATTCATTTTGAATAGTAACCAAAATATCAGTCATTTGAATATTAAATACTCTTCATCCATACTTTAGAAAATTAGAAATTAGTGGTATATATATGGTATATGGTATATATATATGGTATATGGTATATATGTGGTATATATATATGGTATATATATATATATATATATATATATGGTATATATATATATGGTATATATATAAGGTATATATATATGGTATATATACGGTATATATATATATATATATATATATATATATATATATATATATATATATATATATATATATATATATATATATATATATATATATATATATATATATATATATATATATATATATATATATATATATATATATATATATATATGGTATATATATATATATATATATGGTATATGGTATATATGGTATATATATATATATATGGTATATATATATATATGGTATATATATATATATATATATATATATATATATATATATATATATATACCATATATATATATATATATATATATATATATATATATATATATATATACCATATATATATATATATACTATATATATATATATATATATATATATATATATATATATATATACTATATATATATACCATATATATATATATACCATATATATATATATACCATATACCATATATATACCATATATATATATATATACCATATATGATGAGGACATCACTTCTTCGGATATACACAACACTCCTCCACTTGATATTCAAGGACCAATCACTAGAGCTCGCACCGACAATTGAATTTACATGTGAGCTCGCTCCTAAGTACTTCTTTTTTGTTCATTTGAGAATCGATTACTACCTAATGATTTAATTATGATTAGGAACCATGGAGAGGATCAAGAAGTACTTGGAGAAGGGCTACGAGGCACGAGTCCGGCAGAAGGGCGGACGAATCATGTTGGATGTCCAACTCAAGCCCACCGAATCCAATTTGGAGTCCAGGACCAGTCGCACTAAAACGGACGCCCGCATCGCATCCAGGACTGCTTTGGACGTTCCACATATGTATGGAAAGCGAGAAGATAACCTTTCCAATGGCTCGGTCTCATATCAAAATTCCTTCCGAGTCAACGGAAATCGTCGAAAAAGTGGACGTCCAGAATCTGTCGGTGTTGCGACACCGTCTTTTGGGCCGTTCGGCTTTGTATCGTGTTGGAGTCCATTAAGGACGCCCTGTGGGTTTTGCACGCCTTACTCCTTTATATACACCGCCACCCCACCATTAGGGTTGGGTTTTGCTTAGATTAATTTGTCTTTGAACAGTTTACCGACGCTCGGTTTGTGAAACCCAATTTTCGAGTGCTTCATCAATATATCCGCAATTTGGTTGTGTTCTTCCTTGTTCTTGCTTGTGTTCTTCGATTCGCAGCGAGGATTAGCCTTCTTGGCAAGGTCAACTGGCGCGCACGGTTGATAACCCGAGGAGACGTGGTGCGCGATTGCGGGGTTCTAACGTGTCGTCGGAGCCGGATCGATTGTGTCGCGCTCCACCAAATCGAACATACCTGCACTGTTGGAAGATCGGGACCCGTTCCCATCAATATATATATGGTATATATATATATATACCATATACCATATATATATCATATATATATACCATATATATATATATATATATATATATATATATATATATACCATATATATATACCATATATACCATATATATATACCATATATATATATACCATATATATATATATATATATATATATATATACCATATATATATATACCATATTAATGAGAAGAATTTTGTATATATTACCCTAGCCAAGAAAAGACCCCTAAGCTAACAGACAAATAAAGGACGCTAGAAGGAAGCCAATTATCAACCCACTCTCTGGCCTTTCCACCAAAAGAAGAAAATCTACCAAGCACTGAGAAGATGGGAAAGCAAGATGCTTCACATGTGTACCCAAAGTCACTTAAAATATTCAGACATGATGCTCCTCCCACCACTATATGAGGAGAAGCAAGATTCAGAAGAAGGTCATCGAAGAATAGAAGAGAGCATAGCTAAGCTTCAGAGTCTTCAAGACTTCCAATCCCTCTAGTCTGTAGAGCTTAAGTTCCAGCATATCCGCTGTATAATTCATCCATCGAAGTGTGTTGTAATACTACTGTAAGGTATATTTTACGTCTTTGTGTGTTAATTGTCGGGGTTCGAAAGGAAAACCATATGTAAGTCGGTTTGTGGAAATGAAGTAGTTTCCTTTAATTCTCGGTTGTTCTAAGCTTTGATCATATGAGACAAGGTTTTATGCTAGGGACCCTATAGGAGAAAACTCTTTGGCAATTCTCACGAGCCCGAGGTTGGCAAAGGAGAACGGTGAGGCCATAAGAGAAGTGTTCCTTGGGTGGAACCGCACTGGGAGACGATAAAAATTATTCCATATGATCATTACTCGAAGTTTGTGAAAAATCTAGCTACTCCTGAAACAAATTAGCAAGAAGTATGGTGAGTACCGAGTATGATTTTACACCATTAAAACTCATCCTACCGACTTGTTGGTTTCGCCAACCCCAAGATCCCGAAAATCACTGCTCAAAATTAATTAGCATCATCAAAGAAGAAACATCCATTTCGTGAATAGTAATCGAAATAGTAGTCGAATAGTATACCCACCATTGTAGTGCGAACGAATACATCTCACAAGATCGTTCACAATCGAATATCACTATTCAAATTCATTTTGAATAGTAACCAAAATATCGACCATTTGAATATTAAATACTCTTCATCCATACTTTAGAAAATTAGAAATTAGTGGTATATATATGGTATATGGTATATATATGGTATATATATATGGTATATGGTATATGGTATATGGTATATACATGGTATATATATATATGGTATATATATATATATGGTATATATATATATGGTATATATATATGGTATATATATATATGGTATATATATATATGGTATATATATATGGTATATGGTATATATGGTATATGGTATATATGGTATATATATATGGTATATGGTATATATATATATATATATATATATATATATATATATATATATATATATATATATATATATATATATATATATATATATATATATATATATATATATATATATATATATATATATATATATATATATATATATATATATATATATATATATATATATATATATATACCATATATATATATATATATATATATATATATATATATATATATATATATATATATATATACTATATATATACTATATATATATATATATATATATATATATATACCATATACCATATATATACCATATATATATATATATACCATATATGATGAGGACATCATTTCTTCTGATATACACAACACTCCTCCACTTGATATTCAAGGACCAATCACTAGAGCTCGCACCGACAATTGAATTTACATGTGAGCTCGTTCCTAAGTACTTCTTTTTGTTCATTTGAGAATCGATTACTACCTAATGATTTAATTATGATTAGGAACCATGGAGAGGATCAAGAAGTACTTGGAGAAGGGCTACGAGGCGCACGAGTCCAGCAAGGGCGGACGAATCATGTTGGATGTCCAACTCAAGCCCACTTCGAATCCAATTTGGAGTCCAGGACCAGGCTGCACTAAAACGGACGCCCAGATCGCATCCGGACTGCGTTTTGGACGTTCCACATATGTATGGAAAGCTGAGAAGATAACCTTTCCAATGGCTCTGGTCTCATATCAAAATTCCTTCCGAGTCAACGGAAATCGTCGAAAAAGTGGACGCCCGAACTGCGTGGTGTCATGCGACACCGTCTTTTGGGCCGCTCGGCTTTGTATCGTGTTGAGTCCATTAGGACGCGCCTGTGGGTTTTGCATGCCCCTTCCTTTATATATGTACCGCCACCCCACCATTAGGGTTGGGTTTTGCTTAGATTAATTCTGTCTTTGAACAGTTACGACGCTCGGTTTGTGAAACCCCAATTTTGAGTGCTTCATCAATATATCGCAATTTGGTTGTGTTCTTCCTTGTTCTTGCTTGTGTTCTTCGATTTGCAGCGAGGATTAGCCTTCTTGGCAAGGTCAATCTGGCAACGCACGGTTGATAACCCGAGGAGACGTGGTGTCGCGATTGCGGGTTCGAACGTGTCGTTCGAAGCCGGATCGATTTGTGTCGCGCCTCCACCAAATCGAACATACCTGCACTGTTGGAAGATCGGGACCTGTTCCCATCAATATATATATATACCATATATATATATACCATATACCATATATATATATCATATATATATATACCATATATATATATACCATATATATATATATATATACCATATATATATACCATATATATATATATACCATATATACCATATATATATACCATATATATATATATACCATATATATATATACCATATTAATGAGAAGAATTTTGTATATATTACCCTAGCCAAGAAAAGACCCCTAAGCTAACAGACAAATAAAGGACGCTAGAAGGAAGCCAATTATGAACCCATTCTCGGCCTTTCCACCAAAAGAAGAAAATCTACCAAGCATCGAGAAGATGGGAAAGCAAGATGCTTCACATGTGTACCCAAAGTCACTTAAAATATTGGACATGATGCTCCTCCCACCACTATATAAGGAGAAGCAAGATTCAGAAGAAGGTCATCGAAGAATAGAAGAGAGCATAGCTAAGCTTCAGAGTCTTCAAGACTTCCAATCCCTCTAGTCTGTAGAGCTTAAGTTCCAGCATATCCGCTGTATAATTCATCCATCAGAAGTGTGTTGTAATACTACTGTGTAAGGTATATTTTCTGTCTTTGTGTGTTAATTGTCGGGGTTCCCGAAAGGGAAAACCATATGTAAGCTGGTTTGTGGAAATGAAGTAGTTTCCTTTAATTCCTGGTTGTTCTAAGCTTTGATCATATGAGACAAGGTTTTATGCTAGGGACCCTATAGGAGAAAACTCTTTGGCAATTCTCCGCTGAGCCCGAGGTTGGCTAAGGAGAACGGTGAGGCCATAAGAGAAGTGTTCCCTTTGGGTGGAACTGCCTGGGGAGACGATAAAAAATTATCCCATATGATCATTACTCTGAGATTCCAAGAAAAATCTAGCTACTCCTGAAACAAATTAGCAAGAAGTATGGTGAGTACCGAGTATGATTTTTACACCATTAAAACTCATCCGGCTGACTTGTTGGTTTCGCCAACCCGCAAGATCCCGAAAATCACATTCAAAATTAATTAGCATCATCAAAGAAGAAACATCCATTTCGTTGAATAGTAATCGAAATAGTAGTGAATAGTATACCCACCATTGTAGTGCACTAACATGCTCAAGACTGCTCACAAGTGGAATATCACTATTCGAATTCATTTTGAATAGTAACCAAAATATCGACCATTTGAATATTAAATACTCTTCATCCATACTTTAGAAAATTAGAAATTAGTGGTATATATATATATATATATATATATATATATATATATATATATATATATATGGTATATATATATATATATATATATATATATATATATATATATATATATATATATATATATATATATATATATATATATATATATATATATATACCATATATATACCTATATATATATATATACCATATACCATATATATACTATATACCATATATATATATATATATATATATATATACCATATATATATATACCATATATATATATATATATATATATATATATATACCATATATGATGAGGACATCACTTCTTGGGATATACACAACACCTCCACTTGATATTCAAGGACCAATCACTAGAGCTCACACTGACAATTGAATTTACATGTGAGCTCGCTCCTAAGTACTTCTTTTTGTTCATTTGAGAATCGATTACTACCTAATGATTTAATTATGATTAGGAACCATGGAGAGGATCAAGAAGTACTTGGAGAAGGGCTACGAGGCACGAGTCCAGCAAGGGCGGACGAATCATGTTGGATGTCCAACTCAAGCCCACTTGAATCCAATTTGGAGTCCGGACCAGTCGACTAAACGGACGCCCAGATCGCATCCGGACCGCGTTTTGACGTTCCACATATGTATGGAAAGCGAGAAGATAACCTTTCCAATGGCTCTGGTCTCATATCAAAATTCCTTCCGAGTCAACGGAAATCGTCGAAAAAGTGGACGTCCAGAATCGCTGGTGTCTTTGCGACACCGCCTTTTGGGCCGTTCGGCTTTGTATCGTGTTGGAGTCCATTAAGGACGCGTCTGTGGGTTTTGCACGCCCTTACTCCTTTATATACTGACCGCCACCCCACCATTAGGGTTGGGTTTTGCTTAGATTAATTCGTCTTTGAACAGTTTGACGCCGGTTTGTGAAACCCCAATTTCGAAAGTGCTTCATCAATATATCCGCAATTTGGTTGTGTTCTTCCTTGTTCTTGCTTGTGTTCTTCGATTCGCAGCGAGGATTAGCCTTCTTGGCAAGGTCAACCGGGCGGCGATCGTTGATAACCCGAGGAGACGTGGTGCTGCGATGCGGGGTTCTAACGTGTCGTTCGGAAGACGGATCGATTTGTGTCGCGCCCACCAAATCGAACATACCGAACCTGTTGGAAGATCGGGACCCGTTCCCATCAATATATATATATATATATACCATATATATATATATATATATATATATATATATATATATATATATATATATATATATACCATATATATATACCATATATACCATATATATATATATATATATATATACCATATATATATATACCATATATATATATATATACCATATTAATGAGAAGAATTTTGTATATATTACCCTAGCCAAGAAAAGACCCTAAGCTATGAGACAAATAAAGGACGCCTGTAGGAAGCCAATTATCAACCCACTCTCCGGCCTTTCCATCAAAGAAGAAAATCTACCAAGCATCGAGAAGATGGGAAAGCAAGATGCTTCACATGTGTACCCAAAGTCACTTAAAATATTCGGACATGATGCTCCTCCCACCACTATATAAGGAGAAGCAAGATTCGGAAGAAGGTCATCGAAGAATAGAAGAGAGCATAGCTAAGCTTCGTAGTCTTCAAGACTTCCAACCTCTAGTCAGAGCTTAAGTTCCAAGATATCCATTGATAATTCATCCATCGAGTGTGTTGTAATACTACCGTAAGGTATATTTTTGTCTTTGTGTGTTAATTGTCGGGGTTCCGAAAGGAAAACCATATGTAAGTCGGGTTTGTGGAAATGAAGTAGTTTCCTTTAATTCTGGTTGTTCTAAGCTTTGATCATATGAGACAAGGTTTATGCTAGGGACCCTATAGGAGAAAACTCTTTGGCAATTCTCCACGAGCCCGAGGTTGGCTAAGGAGCGGTGAGGCCATAAGAGAAGTGTTCCCTTTGGGTGGGCGCACTGGGAGACGATAAAAATTATCTCATATGATCATTACTACGAGTTTCGGGAAAAATCTAGCTACTCCGAAACAAATTAGCAAGAAGTATGGTGAGTACCGAGTATGATTTTACACCATTAAAACTCATCCTACTGACTTGTTGGTTTCGCCAACCCCAAGATCCCGAAATCATCTGTTCAAAATTAATTAGCATCATCAAAGAAGAAACATCCATTTCAAGGTGAATAGTAATCGAAATAGTAGTTGAATAGTATACCCACCATTGTAGTGCATTTAACATCTGCTCACAAAGATCGTTCACAAGTGGAATATCACTATTCAAATTCATTTTGAATAGTAACCAAAATATCGATCATTTGAATATTAAATACTCTTCATCCATACTTTAGAAAATTAGAAATTAGTGGTATATATATGGTATCCCGTATATATATGGTATATATATATGGTATATGGTATATGGTATATATATATGGTATATATATATATGGTATATATATATGGTATATATATATGGTATATATATATGGTATATATATATATATATATATATATATATGGTATATATATATGGTATATGGTATATATGGTATATATATATATATATATATATGGTATATATATATATATATATATATATATATATGGTATATATATATATATATATATATATATATATATATATATATATATATATATATATATACCATATATATATATATATATATATATATATATATATATATACCATATACCATATATATATATATATATATATATATATATATATATATATATATATACCATATATATACCATATACTATATATATATACCATATATATACCATATACCATATATATATATACCATATAACATATATATACCATATATATATATACCATATATGATGAGGTCATCACTTCTTCGGATATACACAACACTCCTCCACTTGATATTCAAGGACCAATCACTAGAGCTCGCGTCCGACAATTGAATTTACATGTGAGCTCGTTCCTAAGTACTTCTTTTTGTTCATTTGAGAATCGATTACTACCTAATGATTTAATTATGATTAGGAACCATGGAGAGGATCAAGAAGTACTTGGAGAAGGGCTACGAGGCGCACGAGTCCAGCAAGGCGGACGAATCATGTTGGATGTCCAACTCAAGCCCACTTCAATCCAATTTGGAGTCCAGACAGGCGCACTAAAGCGGACGCCAGATCGCATCCGGACTCCGTTTTGGACGTTGCACATATGTATGGAAAGCGAGAAGATAACCTTTCCAATGGCTCTCGTCTCATATCAAAATTCCTTCGAGTCAACGGAATCGTCGAAACAAGTGGACGTCCGAATCCGTCAGTGGTGTCGCGACACCGTCTTTTGGGCCGCTCGGCTTTGTATCGTGTTGGAGTCCATTAAGGACGCGTCGTGGGTTTTGCACGCCCTTACTCCTTTATATATGCCGCCACCCACCATTAGGGTTGGTTTTGCTTAGATTAATTCGTCTTTGAACAGCCACCGACATCGGTTTGTGAAACCCCAATTTTCGAGTGCTTCATCAATATATCCGTAATTTGGTTGTGTTCTTCCTTGTTCTTGCTTGTGTTCTTCGATTCGCAGAGGATTAGCCTTCTTGGCAAGGTCAACCGGCAGGCGCGGTTGATAACCCGAGGAGACGTGGTGCTGCGATTGCGGGGTTCTAACGTGTCGTTCGGAAGCGGATCGATTTGTGTCGCGCCTCCACCAAATCGAACATACCTTAACCTATTGGAAGACCGGGACCCGTTCCCATCAATATATATATATATATATATATATATACACCATATATATATACTATATATATATATACCATATATACCATATATATATACCATATATATATACCATATATATATATACCATATATACCATATATATATATATACCATATATATATATACCATATTAATGAGAAGAATTTGTATATATTACCCTAGCCAAGAAAAGACCCTAAGCTAACGAGACAAATAAAGGACGCTTGTAAGGAAGCCAATTATCAACCCACTCTCGGCCTTTCCACCGAAAGAAGAAAATCTACCAAGAATCGAGAAGATGGGAAAGCAAGATGCTTCACATGTACCCAAAGTCACTTAAAATATTCAGACATGATGCTCCTCCCACCACTATATAAGGAGAAGCAAGATTCAGAAGAAGGTCATCGAAGAATAGAAGAGAGCATAGCTAAGCTTCAGAGTCTTCAAGACTTCCAATCCCTCTAGTCTGTAGAGCTTAAGTTCCAAAGATATCCATTGATAATTCATCCATCGAAGTGTGTTGTAATACTACCGTAAGGTATATTTTCGTCTTTGTGTGTTAATTGTCGGGGTTCCCGAAAGGGAAAACCATATGTAAGCTGGTTTGTGGAAATGAAGTAGTTTTCTTTAATTCCTGGTTGTTCTAAGCTTTGATCATATGAGACAAGGTTTTATGCTAGGGACCCTATAGGAGAAAACTCTTTGGCAATTCTCCGCTGAGCCCGAGGTTGGCTAAGGAGAACGGTGAGGCCATAAGAGAAGTGTTCCCTTTGGGTGGAACTGCCTGGGGAGACGATAAAAAATTATCTCATATGATCATTACTCTGAGTTTCCAGGAAAAATCTAGCTACTCCTGAAACAAATTAGCAAGAAGTATGGTGAGTACCGAGTATGATTTTTACACCATTAAAACTCATCCGGCTGACTTGTTGGTTTCGCCAACCCGCAAGATCCTGAAAATCACTGTTCAAAATTAATTAGCATCATTAAAGAAGAAACATCCATTTCAGTGAATAGTAATCGAAATAGTAGCTGAATAGTATACCCACCATTGTAGTGCACGAATACTGTTCACAGTACTGTTCACAAGTGGAATATCACTATTCAAATTCATTTTGAATAGTAACCAAAATATCAGTCATTTGAATATTAAATACTCTTCATCCATACTTTAGAAAATTAGAAATTAGTGGTATATATATGGTATATGGTATATATATGGTATATATATATGGTATATGGTATATGGTATATATATATGGTATATATATATATGGTATATATATATATATGGTATATATATATATATATATATATATATATATGGTATATATATATATGGTATATATATATATATATATATATATATATATATATATATATATATATATATATGGTATATATATATATATATATGGTATATATGGTATATATATATATAGTATATATATATATATATATATATATATATATGGTATATATGGTATATATATATATATATATATATATATATATATATATATATATATATATATATATATATATATATATATATATATATATATATATATATATATATATATATATATATATATATATATATATATATATATACCATATATATACCATATATATATATATATATATATATATACCATATACCATATATATATATACCATATAATATATATATACCATATATATATATACCATATATGATGAGGTCATCACTTCTTGGGATATACACAACACTCCTCCACTTGATATTCAAGGACCAATCACTAGAGCTCGCGTCCGACAATTGAATTTACATGTGAGCTCGTTCCTAAGTACTTTTTTGTTCATTTGAGAATCGATTACTACCTAATGATTTAATTATGATTAGGAACCATGGAGAGGATCAAGAAGTACTTGGAGAAGGGCTACGAGGCGCACGAGTCCAGAAGGGCGACGAATCATGTTGGATGTCCAACTCAAGCCCACTTCGAATCCAATTTGGAGTCCAGACAGTCGCACTAAACGGACGCCCAGATCGCATCCGGACTCCGCTTTGGACGTTGCACATATGTATGGAAAGCGAGAAGATAACCTTTCCAATGGCTCTCGTCTCATATCAAAATTCCTTCCGAGTCAACGGAATCGTCAAACAAGTGGACGTCCAGAATCTGTCTGTGGTGTCATGACACCGCCTTTGGGCCGTTCACTTTGTATCGTGTTGGAGTCCATTAAGGACGCCGTCCGTGGGTTTTGCACGCCTTACTCCTTTATATACACCGCCACCCCACCATTAGGGTTGGTTTTTGCTTAGATTAATTTCGTCTTTGAACAGCCACGACATCGGTTTGTGAAACCCCAATTTTCGAGTGCTTCATCAATATATCCGTAATTTGGTTGTGTTCTTCCTTGTTCTTGCTTGTGTTCTTCGATTCGCAGCGAGGATTAGCCTTCTTGGCAAGGTCAACCGGCAAATGCACGGTTGATAACCCGAGGAGACGTGGTCTGCGATTGCGGGTTTGAACGTGTCGTCGGAAGCCGATCGATTGTGTCGCGCCTCCACCAAATCGAACATACCGAACCTATTGGAAGACCGGGACCCGTTCCCATCAATATATATATATATATATATATATATACACCATATATATATACTATATATATATATACCATATATACCATATATATATACTATATATATATACCATATATATATATATATATATATATATATATATATATATATATATATATATATATATACCATATTAATGAGAAGAATTTTGTATATATTACCCTAGCCAAGAAAAGACCCTAAGCTATGAGACAAATAAAGGACGCCGGAAGGAAGCCAATTATCAACCCACTCTCCGCCTTTCCATCGAAAGAAGAAAATCTACCAAGCATCGAGAAGATGGGAAAGCAAGATGCTTCACATGTGTACCCAAAGTCACTTAAAATATTCGACATGATGCTCCTCCCACCACTATATAAGGAGAAGCAAGATTCGGAAGAAGGTCATCGAAGAATAGAAGAGAGCATAGCTAAGCTTGAGTCTTCAAGACTTCCAATCCTCTAGTCTCAGAGCTTAAGTTCCAAGATATCCATTGTATAATTCATCCATCGAAGTGTGTTGTAATACTATGTAAGGTATATTTTCTGTCTTTGTGTGTTAATTGTCGGGGTTCCAAAGGAAAACCATATGTAAGTCGGTTTGTGGAAATGAAGTAGTTTTCTTTAATTCTGGTTGTTCTAAGCTTTGATCATATGAGACAAGGTTTTATGCTAGGGACCCTATAGGAGAAAACTCTTTGGCAATTCTCCACGAGCCCGAGGTTGGCTAAGGAGAACGGTGAGGCCATAAGAGAAGTGTTCCTTTGGGTGGAATCGCACGGGAGACGATAAAAATTATCTCATATGATCATTACTCACGAGTTTCGGGAAAAATCTAGCTACCCTCAAACAAATTAGCAAGAAGTATGGTGAGTACAAGTATGATTTTACACCATTAAAACTCATCCTACCGACTTGTTGGTTTCGCCAACCCGCAAGATCCCGAAAATCACCTGCTCAAAATTAATTAGCATCATCAAAGAAGAAACATCCATTTCGGTGAATAGTAATCGAAATAGTAGTGAATAGTATACCCACCATTGTAGTGCATTTAACACGCTCACGATCGCTCACAAGTGGAATATCACTATTCAAATTCATTTTGAATAGTAACCAAAATATCATCATTTGAATATTAAATACTCTTCATCCATACTTTAGAAAATTAGAAATTAGAAATTAGTGGTATATATATATGGTATATATGGTATATATATATGGTATATGGTATATATATATATATATATATGGTATATATATATATGGTATATATATATGGTATATATATATATATATATATATATGGTATATATATATATATATATATATATATATATATAGATATATATATATATATATATATATATATATATATATATATATATATATATATGGTATATATATATATGGTATATGGTATATATGGTATATATATATATATATATATATATATATATATATATATATATATATATATATATATGGTATATATATATACCATATATATATACCATATATATATATATATATATATATACCATATATATATATATACCATATATATACCATATATATACTATATACCATATATATATATACCATATATATACTATATACTATATATATATATATATATATATACCATATACCATATATATATACCATATAACATATATATACCATATATATATACCATATATGATGAGGACATCACTCTTCTGGATATACAACACCCTCCACTTGATATTCAAGGACCAATCACTAGAGCTCATACCGACAATTGAATTTACATGTGAGCTCGCTCCTAAGTACTTCTTTTGTTCATTTGAGAATCGATTACTACCTAATGATTTAATTATGATTAGGAACCATGGAGAGGATCAAGAAGTACTTGGAGAAGGGCTACGAGGCACGAGTCCAAAGAAGGGCGGACGAATCATGTTGGATGTCCAACTCAAGCCCACTTCGAATCCAATTTGGAGTCCAGGACAGTCTGCACTAAACGGACGCCCGGATCGCATCCGGACTCCGCTTTGGACGTTCCACATATGTATGGAAAGTGAGAAGATAACCTTCCAATGGCTCTCGTCTCATATCAAAATTCCTTCCGAGTCAACATGAATCGTCGAAACAAGTGGACGTCCGAATCTGTCAGTGGTGTCATGACACCGTCTTTTGGGCCGCTCGCTTTGTATCGTGTTGGAGTCCATTAAGGGACGCGCCCGGGGTTTTGCACGCCTTACTCCTTATATATGTACCGCCACCCCACCATTAGGGTTGGGTTTTGCTTAGATTAATTTCGCTTTGAACAGCCACGACATCGGTTTGTGAAACCCCAATTTTCGAAAGTGCTTCATCAATATATCCGTAATTTGGTTGTGTTCTTCCTTGTTCTTGCTTGTGTTCTTCGATTCAGCGAGGATTAGCCTTCTTGGCAAGGTCAACCGGCAGCAGACGGTTGATAACCGAGGAGACGTGGTGTCGCTGATTGCGGGGTTCTAACGTGTCGTCGGAGTCGGATCGATTGTGTCGCGCCCACCAAATCGAACATACCTAACTCGTTGGAAGATCGGGACCCTGCCCATCAATATATATATATACCATATATATATATACACCATATATATACCATATATACCATATATATATACCATATATACCATATATATATATATATATATATATATATATATATATATACCATATATATATACCATATTAATGAGAAGAATTTTGTATATATTACCCTAGCCAAGAAAAGACCCTAAGCTAATGACAAATAAAGGACGCTTTAAGGAAGCCAATTATCAACCCACTCTCGGCCTTCCATCGAAAGAAGAAAATCTACCAAGCATCGAGAAGATGGGAAAGCAAGATGCTTCACATGTGTACCCAAAGTCACTTAAAATATTCTGACATGATGCTCCTCCCACCACTATATAAGGAGAAGCAAGATTCGTAAGAAGGTCATCAAGAATAGAAGAGAGCATAGCTAAGCTTCGTGAGTCTTCAAGACTTCCAACCTCTAGTCTCTAGAGCTTAAGTTCCAAGATATCCACAGATAATTCATCCATCAAGTGTGTTGTAATACTACTGTAAGGTATATTTTCGCCTTTGTGTGTTAATTGTCGGGTTCCCAAAGGGAAAACCATATGTAAGTCGGTTTGTGGAAATGAAGTAGTTTCCTTTAATTCTCGGTTGTTCTAAGCTTTGATCATATGAGACAAGGTTTTATGCTAGGGACCCTATAGGAGAAAACTCTTTGGCAATTCTCCACGAGCCCGAGGTTGGCTAAGGAGAGCGGTGAGGCCATAAGAGAAGTGTTCCCTTTGGGTGGAACCGCACTGGGAGACGATAAAAATTATCCCATATGATCATTACTCGAAGTTTCCGTGAAAATCTAGCTATCAATGAAACAAATTAGCAAGAAGTATGGTGAGTACCGATTATGATTTTACACCATTAAAACTCATCCTACCGACTTGTTGGTTTCGCCAACCCGCAAGATCCCGAAAATCACTGCTCAAAATTAATTAGCATCATCAAAGAAGAAACATCCATTTGGTGAATAGTAATCGAAATAGTAGTGAATAGTATACCCACCATTGTAGTGTACTAATCATCGCTCACAGATCGCTCACAAGTGGAATATCACTATTCAAATTCATTTTGAATAGTAACCAAAATATCAGTCATTTGAATATTAAATACTCTTCATCCATACTTTAGAAAATTAGAAATTAGTGGTATATATATGGTATATGGTATATATATGGTATATATATATGGTATATGGTATATATATGGTATATATATATGGTATATATATATATGGTATATATATATATATGGTATATATATATATATATATATGGTATATATATATATGGTATATATATATATGGTATATATATATATATATATATATATATGGTATGTATATATATATATGTATATATACCATATATATACCATATATATATATATACCTATATACCATATATATACATACCATATATATACCATATATATACCATATATATATATATATACCATATACTTGTCATTACATGAATGATATTAACAAAGATGTATTTGTCAAATTAACAACTTTACTTGGAATGTAAATAAATTACTAGACGTACCCGCTTCTCAAGCCGGTGGAGCATAGCTGCATCCAATTCCCATGGTAGATTTGTTGCTGCAAGTACAAATACTAAGTCGTTCGTCTTTGTCAAACCATCCATCTGCAGTACACATTGGCATAAATATGGAAGTATAATTTGAAATCTGAAGCACTGTCTGTTGGGCGTGTTTCAAGCTAGGAGATCATGAAGTATGAAACCATGCATTAGAATGCTACACTAGCTAGTTCATATTTGATATTAACAAGTACAAACCTGAATAAGTAGCTCAGTCTTCAAGCGTCGACTAGCTTCATGCTCACTACGAGCTTCACCTCGTTGACTAATAATAGCATCAATCTCATCAAGAAATATCGTGGATGGTGCATGATGTCTAGCAAGCTCAAACAGAACTTTGACTAGCTTCTCAGAATCTCCTGCACTTGCACCAAAAAAAGAAAGCATTTGCATTAGTTTTTCCCTCCTAAAACAAACATTAATAGTTTGTTTCCATCATAAATCAATAATAAAAAATAAGTACGATAAAATGATCGACTGAACAAAGTTCCTAATTGCGCTACAAGCATGCATAAATTCCATGATTGAACTTAGGCAAATAGAACTAGATTGACCAAAAGAACTATATAAGAGGATAGGAAAGAAAAAGATGGGGTTGGTGTTTTGGGATGCTATTCAAAAAACATACCACGCCATTTGCTGACAATTGATGAAGCTGAAATGTTGAAGAATGTAGTTTTGCACTCAGTAGCGACCGCTTTTGCCAGCATCGTCTGAAAATTGAAACTGCTTGAAATTGGCAATCCAAAGTGTATCTTAATAGCTAGGACTATCGGAGAAAAAGAGAAATCCATAAGGAAGTAACTACAGCTATAGCATGGCAAAACTACTGCAAGTGTTCATTAAAATAGTAAATTTTTAGTACCACAGGGCCATTGATAAATGTAGTTATTATCAGAATGTTTTCTATAGGACATCTCTTGCCATAAACATACAGCAAAGCAATGATTTATAATGTCCCAGGGGAAGATCTAAGAGTTTGAAATAGAACAGATATATCAAAAAGACAAGAAAATGCCGACAAGCAAATATATGCATATATAATTTGTATGCGAAGTGCACCAATTTGCAGAAGCAGCATCTTAAACAAGTACGCATGTACAAACCTTCCCTGTTCCTGGGGGACCAAAAAGTAAGATGCCTTTCCACGGTGACAGGAGACCAGTGAAGTATCTGAAATAGTACAAAATATGATTAATGAACAATTGATGGATTGATCATTCATATGCTGTACGACACATCTTTTATATATTTATTATCGAGTTAGACAACTGGAAGCTGGACCATTCAGAAAACCTCTAAACTCATACCGTCTGAGCCCCCTAAACCCCAAACAGACAAACCAGCTCAGGTGGAAATTGGACCAGTGACCTCTTTGTATAATAATGAGTGGTCACCAAGGTGCCACTGGATCCTCTTTAGAGAAAAGTCAGATATAAAATCCGATAAAAGAGTTTAAGTGTAATTTGAACCGATCTCAAATATGTCTAGCTATTTCAAGATGAAAACTTAAAGCTGATAATTGACAGAGGAATCAGTGTAATGGGTAAGGTGAACATACACAACAAGCGGTCCATACTCCGTAAGAATCAGTATATTAGTTCTATTTTATCTGAATCTGATTTGGTTCAAATGAGAAATCGGCATTCTGAAATGTAAATATTAGTTTATCATATCTGTGTTCTCAAGAGAAGGTTTCAAAACTCTTCTTTCCTTTTATTGTTGATTGATCTTTGCCACACTCAGCCTACTTTTTCAGTCAATCTTTTCATGAAGACATATATTTTACTAAAACATTTCTATGTTTCAAAACATTAAAAAAAACTGAAGGCCATTACAAAACTTTTAGTCTAAATTTCATTAGGACGCACTGAACTTGTCAATCTCTTGCACCCTGTTGCATGTTTTTTCTTTGCTACTAAAAGCTGGAACATTGATCAGGCTCTTTCTTGTACGTAAGCAGATCCAATTTGTACAGGAACTTGCAAGAAAAGTTGTGCAAATATGAAATATGAAAAATTAGGATTTATTCAATTAAGCAAGCTGTCATGTTGCAGATTCCGGATTACATGTGATGGTTCTTGGCTAATGAATCAAAAAGGGTAAATAAGAATACCCAAATTGATACAATACTAGGCATCAATTCAATTCAGCAAATATACCTTCACTACCTTTCTTCCCTAACTTTGTTCCTTATGTCAAAAAGAGAAGATCGTCACATGAAGAAGGCAAACACCTAAATACTCAATGTTACCACTACCAAAGGGCAACACACTAAAGAGACCATGTCGAAAGATTAACGTCTATCTCAGGAAAAATAAAACAGCAAACTTACTTTGGGTACTTTATGGGCATGACAACTGCCTCTTTTAGAAGGCGCTTCAGATTCTCTAGTCCCTTGATGCTTTCCCATTTTACATCTGGGCTCCCACTAATAATATCCCTAAAAGGCAAAAGAAGGAATAAACAGTAAACAGCTAGATTATGCAATCCCTGACTGTTCGAGCATTTGTGAAGCTTAGATTACCGCAACAATGTCTCTGCTAGATTACGATTTCAGCTGACTCAAATGAAGGTAGGAGGGCTTCTGGCTGCAAAAGTTACCACCAAAATTTTAATGTTCAAGAAAATAAGTGTTCTGAATAACTCAAAGTTGACCATGAAAAAGCACCATTTCAGGTATAGTGAATGTTCAAATTGAAACGCCAGTCAATCAATAGAATAAAACTTTAGAGAGCGGCAACTTAGCGCTTTCCGTATGCTAGTTTGTTGTGCTTTTAAACATCTTGGAAGATGACACCTGTTCTTTCCTTTCGTAGAAATTTACCGTATGCTGGATAGAACTAGGATAAAAATAGAATCAGTCCTGTGTTGGTATTATTTTGACAAGGAAGGAGACACTGTGCATAATTCAACTTAGCACCTGATGAAATATGGGTGCCACCTGATCCTACAAACCACCTTAAGACGAACTGCATTCAACAAACCAGTCGAAGCAGTATTGAGTTGGCATCCCACTCGATATCTATGTTAACTGGTCATATAATTCCAACCCAATTAGATCTCTCTGCCTATTCCACAATTCACGCCAAACACATTCAAACAATATTAAAAGCTTTCACTTAGTCGACTCCTTTCTTTGCGCACCAAAGCTGTTAGAAATAATCTTGACTTGAGTCCAAGACATAGTAAAGTCTGCTCCTGTGTAACTCAAGTTGAAGTTGTGTCCAACTTGAAGTCCGAATACATATGCAAGTAGAAGATTATTAGTCTATATATTGAGGAGACTTGTACCAGTTTTGTAAGAAGAAGAAGAACAAAAAAAAAAGAAAAGGAGAGCAAGTAAGAGAAGAGAGAAATTCAGAAATTCTTCTGTGTTCTCTCAGTTTATTTGCGATGTGTGCGTTTTCTCCTGGAAGAAAGTTAACAAGTGGTATCGAGCCGTGCAGTGCTTTTGAGGTATCACACTTGATCTCCCTACCCCTATTTCGGTGTTCTCCCATCGCGTTCGCCGTCTCCAAGCGCAGAGGACAACAAGTATGTTCGCCGGTCCCTGTTCGCGCATTCCGGCAAAGAAGCAGGCGCAGACGCTTTATCTCGGTTCTTCCGTCCGTGCGGCGACAGTGGAAAAAGCGAAGTCTCCGTCCGTCCGTCCATCTCCGAGACGATGAAGCGCCGGCGATGATGAATCAACGATGCTCGATGATGAGTTGAGTCGAACGTTGAGAAGATGTCGCCGTCAAACTCAAGCAAGGTAAAAAGGAATCGGAACGTTGAGAAAATATGTCACCGTTCTGTGTCAAATATGAGTTTAGTAAGTCGTAGATGAGACCGACTGCCTCAATGTTTTAGAATTTTTGCATCTGGATGGACCCATACTAGTTGAGTTGAGTTCCTATAGCTTGCATGTAGAACGCTTCATATGAAGGCGTGACTTGTAGTTCATAATACATTGAGATTAAAATTAGAGTATGCTGAGTCAAGATTAAGGGGAGAGTATTAGAAATAATCTTGACTTCAAGTCCAAGACGTAGTAGAGTTCGTCTTCGTGTGTAACTCAAGTTGAAATTATGTCCAACTTGAAGTCCGAATATATATGCATGTAGAAGATTATTAGTCTATATATTGAGAAGACTTATACTAGTTTTGTAAGAAGAACAGAAAAAAGAAAAGAGGAGCAAGTAAGAGAATAGAGAAATTTAGAAATTCTTCTGTGTTCTCTCAGTTTATTTGCGATATGTGCGTTTTCTTCTGGAACAAAGTTAACAAAAGCTAACGCTCAAACCTACAGCTAAAGATCTGATAACCCAGTTAGAAAGAATATTTCTCCACAATCACCCACGGCCGGGGTCTCTATTTATAGCACACAAGATACAATGGATCATACAAGTTTGGTAACCAATCGCTAATTATAGTCGTTGAATGATTCGCAGAATCGCAATTGCAGATATCTCCGGTACATACTCTAATACGCCCCTCAATTTGGACCGCCAGGCACAAGGTTCGATTACCGAAAACGATCAAGAATCGCGGGTAGTCGACTTGGTGAAGATATCGGCAATTTGATCACCGACGAGATGAACCGAACATCGAGCGCCCTAAAGCAACCTTTTCCCGCACAAAATGAAAATCGATCTCGATGTGCTTTGTGCGGGCATGGAACACAGGATTAGCCGTCAAGTAAGTGGCACCCAGATTGTCGCACCATAGAACTGGTGGTAGAGTCTGGGCAACGCCGAGCTCCTTGAGAACCGATTGAATCCAGATAGCTTCTGCTGTTCCATTTGCCAAAGCTTTATATTCGGCTTCGGTGCTCGATCTCGAGACAGTGGGTTGTTTCTTTGAGCTCCAGGAAACAAGGTTAGAACCAAGAAAGATAGCAAAGCCGCCGTCGACCGTCGGTCGTCAGGCACCCACCAATCAAGATTGAAAATGCCGAGGCGTTGATGAGGATTTATAAAATGCGCCCAAGATCAATTGTGCCCTTGACATACCGCAAAATGCGCTTGATCGCCTCCCGGTGAACATCCGTCGGTCCGCGCGTGTATTGACACACCTTGTTGACAAGAAGGATATATCGTATGTGTCAATGTGAGATATCGCAATCCGCCCACCATACTACAGATTTGAAGGCATCATCGACCGAGGGTATGTCCACTATCTCGTGCCAACTTTTGGGTCACGCACATCGGGTTGATGTTGCTTTACAATTCTCCATACTAGCACGATGAAGCAAATCAAGTGCATACTTACGTTGGGTTAAGGACATGCCCCCTGAATTGTAGCGGCTTCAAGACCGAGGAAGTATTCCAATCGATCGAGATCCTTGATGGGGAATGCCATAGACAAAGATTGAACAAGACGATCAATCGCTTGAGGAGTGGACCCTAATGACAATATCATCAACGATACCAGCATAAGAATGGTAATGCCACCCGAGAAAAATGAAGAGAGATGTATCTCGCCGGAGGCCGAGAAGCCGAGTTGGTGAAGCTTGTCACCGAGGGCGTATTGTGCTCGAGGAGATTGCTTCAAACCATATAGAGCACGCCGCAACTTGCACACATATGTTGGGTATGGAGTCCTCGAAACCCAAGTGCCGCATGTAGACGCTTCTTGAGAAGGAGACCATGAAGAAACGCATTGTTCACATCAACTTGCTGTAGACACCAACCACGGAGATTGCTAAGGAGAGCACAAGGCTAAGGTTGTAGGCTTCACGATTGTACGAACGCTCCATGTAATCAAGGCCATGTTGTTGAGTAAACCATGAGCGACTAATCGAGCCTTGTGTTTAGAAATCGAGCCGTCTGGAAGATACTGCTTTGAAAATCCATTTATCGCCCACAATATTGATGCCGGAGGACAAGGCACCAAAGTCCACGTTCCATTTTCGCAGTGCATGAAATTCATCTTCCATGGCCGCCGCCGACGGCTCAGAGAGAGCGAGGCGATATGACGTCAGGCGGCGAGGAAAGCACTGGCGCTTGGGGTCATAGCATACCGTGCCATCCGGATACCTCTTGGGCACATGCACATTGTCCCGGAACGGGTCGTCATGGAGTGAGCCTACGGAGGAGCAACCGAGAGTAAACCGCACCGGAGAACTCGCCGGAGATAAGTCGATGTTGGCGGCCAGAACACTGTGAGTCGGGCGAGGAAGATGCCGATGATCTTGTGGTGCAGTGAGCGCACTCACGCCGTGAGCCGTGGATCCGACGTCGCGACCGGGAAAGTTGAAGGTGCGTGAGACCGGATGGAGGCATGACGAGGCGGATGGTATGTGAGCAAGATTATGCATGGTGTCCTCGCTAGGCGCTCAATCACAGATCGGGAACCCATGCATGGTAACATCTACCGCTTCAAATGTTAGGAGGCGATGGACAAGTTGTAATTACGATATGGGCATTCTGTAGCCATTGCTCACGTGAAAAGAGATAGGATCATCAAGTGCGAAACATCGGTGGAAACACCGGAGTAGCAAACGAAAGACCTTCTCATCAAAAATTACATCCCAGAGATGTAGATGCGTCCGGTGGTTCTGCCAAGACACTTATATCCTTTGTGTATGGGGCTATAACCAAGAAAGACACACATCTTAGATCGAATTCTAATTTGTGTGGATTGTACTTACGAAGGCATGGCCAACATGCGCATCCAAAAGTGCGAAGAAAAGAGTAGTCGGGCATTATTTTAAGAAGGCGAGTAATGGGAGTGATGTTGTTTGTGACTTGGCTCGCATCCTATTGATAAGGTAGCAAGTAAGAAAAGCTTCATCCCAAAAACGCAATGGAAGAGATGAGTGTGCGAGAAGGGCAAGACCGGTCTCTACGAGGTGACGATGCTACGCTCACCTACCCCTGCTCGCTGAGACGATGTGGGCAAGAGACACGATGAGAAATACCAATGCGACTAAGTATTTATGTAGACGATGATACTCACCCCCAATCGGATTGGATGGCACGAATTTTGGTGTTTAAGAGTCTTTCAACATGGTTTTGGAAGTCATAGAAAATGGCTTCGACATCGACTTGTGTTTCAAGAGATAAACCAACGAAGCATCGTAATCGCCAATAAAACTAACATAGTATTTGTATCCTCAGGACGAGGTAAGAGCCGGACCCCATACATCAGTATGCACTAGCTCAAGAGGCATTGTGGAAATACGATGAGATGTCTTATACGATAATTGACGACTCTTACCCACCGACAGCATCACAAACAGTAATAATCGAATTTGAAGAACATGAGAGTTTATTCACCGAACAATAGACCCGCACTACATTATTTGAGGGATGACCAAGACGTTGGTGCCACCGATGAGGAGTGATCTTGACAATGTAAGATGCTTGACTAGCGTAAGACGCACTACCGAACGAATAGGATAGAGCCCATTACGGCTCCTACCGTGAAGAATGGTTCTCCTCGTGATTTTGTCTCAACAAAGAAAGCATCGATGAAACTCAATAAAGATATTGTTATCTAAACAAGTTTGTGCACGAGAAGAAGATGTTTGCTAATATGAGGACATGAAGGATATTTTTCAAGAGCAACAATCAGAGAGCCAGCTATTTCGTAATGACCTATATGCGAAATTGACAAACCCGCTCCATTTGCCACCGGACTTGATCTTTGCCCTTGTGGCGCTCGTGCATAGTTAGCCGCTCCAAGTCGCTAGTGAGGTGATCGGTGGCGCCGTGTCCATGTACCACCGGTTGTCATTGTGGTCCCGATTGGTCAAGGCAGTTCCCTAACGATAGTCTTCGGGCCGATACACCGACAAAGCGATGACGGCAGCTGAGAGCATCATGCCCATAGTTTTTGCAACCGCACTGGTTTGTAGCGACCGCGACCGCCATTGCATCCACGGCCGCCACCTTGCCCCCGCCGCCCGCCGCCACCTCCACCGGCGCACACCGACACGACCATTATTGCCATCATGGGTGCGAGAGGCCTTGCCGCTGAAGTCACCTTGACCAGGCCACGAATTAGCGCGACGCCGTACTCACCCGGATCGCGCGTGTCGATCCTCGCATAGCCTCATACGATAAAACGTAGGCATAAAAATCGGTGAGTGTTATCGTGTGTTGATGACGTGAGCGACGCCACAAGTGCATCGAATCGCGGTCCGAGACCGGCGAGAATATAGTCGATGATCTCGCTGTCGCCCGCAGGATGGCCAATTGTCGCCATCGACGGCAAGGCTTTTCATCTTGTGAAAATACCGCCGCTATGTCCTTCTTCTTCGCCACCGAGTCGTTGGCGAATGTGGCGACGCCGCCCGCTTTGTGCCGAGAACATAGCATGGACTGCAGCCCACACCTGAGCTGCCGTGTTGCGGCCGATCATCTGGCCGACAATGTCCTCGGTCATCGAGGAGAGTAGCATGCTCAGAACACGCTGATCCTGCTGCCACCATGTTTGGTAGGCGTGGTTCGAACCCGATCGCGGTTTCGCCGGTTCCCTGAGTGATCGTACGGGCCGGAGCCGTCGTCGTCCCGTCGAGGTAGCCATGGAGATTCTGGCCAGAGAGATTGGGTAGAAGGAGAGTTTTCCAGAGGAGAAAGTTGGATCGATCTAGGCGTATGGGGATTGGACTAATGGTAGGCATGGCGGAAGGCTGAGAAACAAGTGCTCTGTGGACATCAGAAAACTGCAGGCTTGAGGTGGAGGCCATGGCTACGAAAGTGATGAAGATCAGATCGGATCGAGAGCCTCAGGCTCTGATACCAAGTTAGAAAGAATATTTCTCCACAATCAGCCTACGGGCTGCTGGTCTCTATTTATAGCACACAGTATACAACAGATCATACAAGTTTGGTAACCAATCGCTAATTATAGCTGTTGAATGATTCTGCGTAACTGCAGCCGGTATCTCCGGTACATACTCTAATAAACCCAATTAGATCTCTCTGCCTATTCCACAATCCACGCCAAACACATTCAAACAAAATTAAAAGCTTTCACTTAGTCAAACTCCTTTCTTTCGCACCAAAGCTAACGCTCAAACCTACATCTGAAGATCTGATAAGCAAAACCCCACCACATGCTGCATCAAACACTCATCGCTTCAATACTCCAGAACCAAACGAATGGAGTAAGATAGGTGAAACAAACGGAAAAAAAAAATCCTCACATCGCATCAGCATTCCCATCACGGATCGCCGCGGCGCGCACCTCCGTCTGCCTGGCCTGAAACAACGAAACCGATCGGGGATCAGGGGGATAGGACCAGCCAAGAACACCTGCATGCATTGATTCAATCACCAAAGAGGCATCACACGCAGGACGCACAGACCTGCTGCTCGAACTGCTCGTAGACGGCCAAATCGGAGGTCCTTCTTGACGCTCCCGTTGGCCTCCCCATTGGCGTGCCTGTTCTGCTCCGGCCCTTCTTTCCCCGAATCTAGACTCCCAGAACCCTTAAAATCCTGAAAAGAACGCGGAGAAAAAGGAGTTGATCGCACGAGCTAGGGGCGCGGGGAATGCAGCGCGAAGGTGAGCAAGCGAGGTATCTCCGTGACTCACCATTGCTTCGCCTGCTGCTGCCTCTGCGGGGGGAAAGCGAGTCGACGAGTGGGTTGGTGAATGGTGATGGTGAGCTCGCTCGGCGACGTCTCCCCGGAGACTCGGGAGGGGACACAGTCACAGACTATTACGCGGCGTTCGGAGGGTGGGGCCCGCGGCGCTCTGTGGAGATGCTGGCGAGATCGGAGAGGATCCAGATCCGTGGCTGTTCCAGCAACCGAACGTGTGGGAGTACTCACTAGTCACTTTTGACTCACCAGTCAGGCCGGTCACCGGGCATCCACTGTGGTACTACTGTTGCATTGCATTTGCTGATTTGCATGTACCATGCTCTATGATCCCTCTACTTCTACCGTGTAAAGACATCAGGAGTATATAAATCGTAATAAGTTTTAAAATGAACTTCATATAATTGTTAAGATCGACTCGTTATATTTGAGGCTACCGCTAGGTCAGAATAAGGGTCCCACTCCTAAAGAAAAAATTGTATTTTAATACTTGTGGTTGTTGATAGTTGGTTGGTGGGGGAGAGAGAACAACATGATTAAAAGAAAATTATATTTTAATACTTGTGGTCAGGTGTTTAGCTTAAGGACCGGCCTTAAGCCTTTTTTGCTTATGATCTGTTTAAGATCAACCTTATAATGTATAAGATTGATCTTAAGGTGACTTATGACCCCTATATTCATACACTCCGGATGCCGTGAGAGCTCTCCCCAACAGATCGAGTAGGTTGTGGGCTGTTCCAAGATAGCTCCACCCAAGTCGGCCCTAATCAGCCCATTGGGCTAGGTTCAGGCCTGGGCAGGGCGGCCGAAATGAAAAGGCCTTTGGCTAATCAAACTTACCAAATGCTCGGACCTAGCTTCGATGATGGTTTTGCATTGCGTAGCGCTCCAAATGTGTACAGAACTTCCGGTTGAGTGGCAGAAATCAATGTTGCAATGGGAGGTGAAAGTCAACACCAGAGATTGCCAACGATTGAGATGCCTGTGTGTTTAGTGTGCGTCCAAACACTTCCCATTCCACTCTTTCCCCTTCAACCTTTTAGTATGATGATATGAACAGCCCTCAAGGTATTCTTCGTATCAAATTTGTGGTATATGTAGCATTTTAGTCGCAGAACTTACACCACGTGCTTTGATTTTCGACGAGTTCATATCTGTGGTGATCATTTGGGCTTATTTTTAGTGACTTATGGTGAAAACACCGAATTTACCGAAAAAACACTCTCTACCGACAGAGGCTTATTTAACATAATTAAATTTAAAAATTAAAAATATAAAAATATGTTAGCCTATTACGATAGTACAAACAAATACGGGAAAAAAGAACCGACAAAAACTCAAAAAAAAAAGCCAAAAGTTCGAAAAGACAAAATTTATGAATAGTGAAAAATAAGTTCGTGTTGTGTTCGTTGAAACGAAGGCCATCAACAGCGAATCAATCGTCAGTTCATTCTAGGACACGTGATCAGGGCTCGACGCGGTTAACGATTTACTACCAGCAGCGAAAATTGGACGGCTATACGAGGGTTGCCTATGAAAAAAAAATCAAACAAGTTTAAGGGCCCTGGACGCAATTAAAATATTGGAGAGCTTAGTTTTCTTTCTAATTTGTACTTGGGCCGGAAGTATCACCGAAGAGCGCATGCATCCTTAGGTTTATGTGCTAAGTTAATACTACAAGAGAGAAATTTTTTAGCGTCTATACCAACAAATGAAAGAATGATTGCTAAGCCTGTATTGTATGGCTTCGAAAATACTAGAAGCTGGTGCTATGTCAGAAAAAATTAAATATTTATGATGATGCTAAGAGTTAAAGTAAAACTAACTAGCAACGGTACTACAGAGAGAAGAATGATGTGTCCACCTTAACGCCTTGGCGTAACGTGTTCTAGAACTAACTAGTTTAGATGCTGAAGGATACAGATGCTCTTGAGATTCCGCGTGACTCTTGGCCCGATCGAGATCTCCTTGCTACTGCTAGTTCTAGTACTATTTTATGGTGCACGTTCCTCGTCTTCCCTGGCAGGCAGCTCAGGGAGGTTTTTGGTCGTCCAGAATAGTTCAACAAAATATTCTGGGCAACATTGTTCTCTGTCCACAGCAAGTTGCCATATGGCGAGCTTTGGTGAGGCAACGCTGGCTTCTACAGAGAATGCATCGGTTGGAAAACAAAAAATGCTCTCGTAGGGCTCATTTGTACCGAGTTCGTTTCCAAGAATTATTAGTCCTAAAAAGCATTCCCAAATGCAGTGTACTTATGCAGCCCCGACCCCGGCTGACTAGGCGTGAATCAGCAAATCGCGCTGCAAATTGCGACGCGATCACGATGCATAAACCTTAATCATTTTCTCCCTTTCCGTTCCAGCTTGTTCCAGGCTA